>CM075858.1:47545595-47988095 GCA_037975125.1 Latrodectus hesperus
TTAATGGAAAGCGTATTTGCATATTTAAGTTTTATATATTTAACAAAGAAGAACAAACAACTCTGAACTTGATAAAGATTTACATGACAGCTAATGATTTTTTTAAAAAATATTTAAAAACATATTTAATCGGGAGTTTTAAAACTCACTTTATTGGTTTAATAATAATATTCATAATTAGATATTTTGAAGTGAAATATTTTATTACATTAACATTTTTTACGCTTTTCATAAATTTTTTGTAACTTTTCCCCTTCAGTGAAACATAAATGCTTCGAAATATACATGTGTAGAAATGCAAAATTGAATTAAAGAATATTGAAAGAAAGTAACTTTATAAACATAATAGAGTTAAATTTGTTTTTTAGTCTATCATTAGAAAATAAAAATATGCATCCAATTTTGCTTACAGCAAGTAAATATTTTAAATATTATTGATTAAATTAATAGATATTTTCAAAAATTGCATTTTGGTAAGCATAAATTAATTAACAAGAAAGAATTTTTACAAATTTCTACAATGATAACTTTAAATTAATGTTATCAATTGTTAAAGTTATTTTTACAACACAAAAAGATTATTTTTTGAATTAGAACTATTTTATATGAAATCATAATGCTTATATTAATATTAAATTCATTTTTAAAAAATTTATTTAATAACTCATAAAAAAACACGGCATAGTGTTTATTTATAAAGTGTATTTCATATATGATAAACCATAAATTATAGCAATCATTAAATATTGAAAAATAAAAGAAGTAAATATTAAAAGTGTGTAAATTAATATATTGTTAAGTGACATTTACTTTGCATGATTTAGAAAATTTCACCTTTCACGGGATTTGTGTAAATGTTTATTGTTTTTCAAATAACAATTGCAAATTTTTATTCTCTCCCATCATTTTAAATTATATTACAAAATCTTAGTTAAGAATATTCAATTTTTGTCTATTCAAAGTAGGAGATTTATAAAAGAAATTTGACTTTATGATTGAGAAACTAAATAAATTTATGAGTTATTCAGCCAATTTTCTTATACAAAATATAATTTGGATTGAAATGAATTCCTCAAAATTTCTGCATATTTTATAGAAACATTAATTTATAGTGGAAAACCCTAACAGTAGGTTTTAAAAAACAAAAGACAATTTTCTAAAACACCTAACAAAAATATCTTTTTAAAGCTGCTTGACAGTATTTGAAGGTATTTTATTAATATCAAAGTGCCAGTTCATTCCTAAATGTAGTTTAGTGATTTAGTGCGAGTTCGACTGAAAATGATAGCACTTTTCCTTAAAACAGTAACTTCATGGTGACGTTATGTACATCAAACGCAACAAAATGATATTCTCATGCGAAATGAGGAGTAGCACCATTTCCGTTCTTTTTTAAAAAAAAAAAAAAAAAAAAAAAAAACCAAGATACATATATGAAATGATCATATTCTAGAGCTTTGTGATTGCTTTCATACATGGAATATTTTTATAATACATGAAATATGAGTCCCCATTTCGTGTAATATGAAGTCTTCAAAAAATACAGGAATGTCAAAATGGAGGATGAACAAAACTTAAGTGTAAATAGAAAATTTGATGCAGATGCTGTTAATTTGAAATTAGAAACATGTATGGTCAGAAAAAAAAATCAAGAAAATTTATTTGTCTTAATCATTATATAATTGACTGTAAAGAGGAATAAAAAATTATTAAGTATGAACATCAGTTCAAATTTTCTTGAAAACTTATAAATTTTAAAGTGATAGCATATATAATAGAGATGGAATGAAAGCAAATCCATTGAAATAATCCGAAAAACCGGATTCAATGAACTAATCTATGTTTTTAGACCATCGAAAAGAAAAAATACGTTTTTGTTTGTTTGTTTAGATAAATGTGTTTACCATTTATTCTTATTCTCTGAAGTTAAATTCTGCTTGCTTATCTTATGCGAAAAAATATTGCAATAATTTCAGAATCATGTCTCATTCGAGCAGCAAATAAGAATTATATTTATATTTCAAATTTGTAACGCATGTTATTTGTTTGATTTCATTTAATATCGACTTTTGCTTATAAACATAAAGTAAATATGATATTTTGCATGCAAGCATAAACATTTTGCAGATTTGGATAGAAAGCTGAGAAAATATTTTAAATATCATTTCGTTGAAAAATAAATGGTTTTTAAGTTTTTTTTAACCAAAATAATAATTACACTATAAGTATAAATATGCACTTTCATTATTTACAAAACAGACAACTGGTATTTTTGGTCCCTTTTATTTAACATATATATATATATATATATATATATATATATATATATATATATATATATATATATATATATATATATATATATATATATATATATAAGCGATATACCCTAACACTCAAACATCATGATTAGTTTTGCAGATGACACTTCCATTCTATCTATTGACTCTGACCATAATATTGTATGCAACAAGTTAACTGAGCATATGACTCAAATTTAGAAAAGACTCAGAGTCTGGAAGATTAAAATCAACTCCTAAAAATCTCAAGCAGTCCTATTTACCAGGAACAGCTGTAAAAAAATTAAAATTGTGATGGTCTAGAGATTCCCTGGCACCCTAGTGTTGTTTACCTAGGGGTTATAATGGATGAATGTCTCAGAATGAAGTATCATTTCATCAAAAATAAGAGCTAAATTCACGCAACTAAAATTATCATCTACCTCCTATTAGCCTCCAACTCTAAGCTTTTTTAGGAAACAAACTCCTAATTTACAAAGCCTATTTTAGGCCAATAATTACTATGTTTCTACAATTTGTGGAAAAGTATGTAATACTAACTTAAAAGTATTGAAGCCCAGCTAAACAAGCTTCTAAGAGTTATTTCTAACTCGCAATATTATTTCAGAAATGAGCGTTTTTAGAGCCAATTTTGGAATGACTATCATTAACCACTATATAAAATTTTCAGACTTCAATTTTTACAATAACCTGTGGAAAATAAAAACTCTGAAGTGATGGCACTTGAACCATAGAACCTTTACGAACTAAAAATTTTTCATAGACTAATTGCAGTCTTTCAACTCAAACCAAATACCAATATCTGAACAATTTAAATTAATAATACACAATTAAAAGTTTATATGGATACAACTAAAATTTTGCAGCTTATAGTTACATAACAGTGATAACATTATTGAATTAATAGATAATATGGTTCTAATTGCCTTACTGAATTGCTAATATCTTAAATATTCAATTAATTTGATCTTAACTTGAAAACCCTTATTTGATATCCATTTTCTATATATTATTATATATCAATAATTTGGTCACATTATTTTTCTTGTGTATATTAAGTATTAATAATGAATGAAAAATGTATGTTTATATTAGAATCATTGTATCTGATGGAATATTCCAGTTAATTCTTTTGCCTTGCTATATACTTATGTAGTGTATTATTGACTGAAATTTCGTTTTAACACTGAGCTTAGAAATATGGATATAATCTCTTCTATAAGTCTGTAAATAACTTCAAGCAAGTTTTTGAATTGTGTAAATATTTATATATCTTATTAATAATAATTAAATATGTGTAATGTAAAGTCACCATGCAAAGCTTCTTGGGAGTATTTAAAATGTAATCTACTTGAGATTCATTACTCTTACTATTCATTCTGTCATTATGTGTGTATATAAAACTTAGATGCCTACCAATAACTACAAAAAGAGATAAAAAGACCCTTAGGTAGACACCGCACTATTTCATTATGCTAACAGAGGGTATCTGTCAAGTGGAGGGGTTGAAAGAAATCTTTTCTACTTCCGACACGTTTAAAACCAGTTTCTTGACTCGACGACTCCTGCACTTTCATTTTGTCAGGCTTCAATGGTTCCCTTCACATTGTGGTCCTTCAGAATAATTCGTCACAGAAAATTTATTCCATGTTAAACTCTTTTAGAATTAACGCTAATAAATTTTTGATTCAAAATTTAAATTTAGTTAACACTATATATAATTTTATTCTACTTGAATGGAAACACTACCATCATTTTTTCCTGGTTAATAGAACACTGTGTATATATATATATATATATATATATATATATATATATATATATATATATATATATATATATATATATATATGCAAGATTAGAAGAATCATATAAGCGAAAATTTTGAAAAGTACAAGAATAGATAAAAACATTTATGTTTAGCAATACATTCAGCGCAAAAATTTTAAAATATATATTGAACGTTTTTCCCTCTGTTTAATATAATCGTATTTTCAATGCATTATTTCCCAATTGGTATTTTAAATGTATTATTCTCCATCTAATATTTGATTATTAATTTTATGTTGTTGTTTCTAATGACACTTGGACAAACTAAGCTCGCTATGCCTTTGGCTCTGTGAATATAAGTCAGAGGGGAGCGTCGTTCATTTTGAATTAAAGCACCATATAGGTGAAAGTTATAGCAAATTTTTTCATTATTATCAATTACTTTTTGTCGCTAAAAATAAAATGAAAACACTTCCATTCATAAATTGAGATGCGGTAGATATTTCTGAAAGTTACCTTATAGTTGTGTCAGTGTTTCTTACGTAGTACGTAGTTTTAATTTCTGTTTACAATGAAAATAATCACGGTTTTGGTTTTTTAAAATTATTCAATAAGCATAGTTTTATTAAAGCTTAAAAACACTGCAGATAAAATTTACTCATAATATAAAGATAATGTTTTTTTGCTAATGCTCTTATTAGAATTGTATAATAATATTTTCTGAGACTAATGCGAGTATATTTTGGAATGTACTATTTGAATTGAGAAATGAACATGAGAAATGAACAAATGTATATCATTGAGAAATGAACAGAATATTACTATTTAATGTATGACAAATGTAATTTTATTAAACAATCAAACTGAATGCTATATATAAAATAGAAATTCAAGATTTGTCTGGCTACAATCATTGTTCAAAACGTTTCATAATTAGTTACAGAAACACGCAGAAAGGAAATGTCCATTTTTAAGCTTTTTCCTTAAAAGTGAAAGATAAAAAAAGCATATATTTAATCCATTCAATATAGAATTTTGTCATAAATAAAAATACTTAATTCAAAAGAAAACAGAAATCATTTCTGTATTTAACACACAGATTACTTTGAATCTTTTTCAAATGCAACTTCGGCAATTTGCATGTACTTACTTATTAAAAGAAATATTTGTTCAAAATATCTTAATTTACATTTTTAATACCGGGCATGCTGTTTTTAAGAATATTTTTTAAATATTCAGCTAGTTCATTGCTTACCATTTTTATTATAAGTAATTGCAAATTCATTACTTTAAAGAAGTCTGTAATTATTTTAAACAATTATTTCAGAAAATTATCTGTAATAAATTAATATACTCTATATCATAGTTTTTGAAACAGTCTAAATTTGTTTTACAAACGCATGCATGCAATCTTAAAATTCTTATAACATTTCTTAATTTGGTATGAACGAATGGAAAAAATCGATTGCTTATTGATAAGTATAGAATTTATGGTAAACACATTTACATTTTCATGAAAATTATGTTTAAGATTAAAAAAATTACGATTAGAATTAAGATTCCTCACGGTGAAAATGACTCTCTCCTTTCAGTCAAGGGGGTAGGAAATGTCATCTCACGCCGGCGTAGGAGCTGTTTTTTGAAACGGGCTCAAAAGATTAAATAAGACTTCATATTGTTTTATTTTAAATGTTTCTTGTAAATAAATTGCGTATACTGTCTGGACTAAGCAAAAATACAATTTAAGTTTTAAAAAATTATAAAGTATTTTAAGTATTGTCGATAGTTAATTGCTACAAAATTTTATAGCAAATTTAACGAAAATTGAAATACTATAATAAATAATTCTTTTGGCTCTTATTATTGCTAATCCGTGTATATTTTTGTAATATGCATGTAAAAAAGTAAATATTTAAACAAATATTAAACTTTTTAATTGTTTATTTAAATTTTTATATTGCGAATTTGGAGTCAAATAATGAAAAGATTGCTGGAAGCTCATCCTGAGAAATAGTATTTTTAAAGCCAATCAGAGAAAAAAATAGTTTGTGGTTGGTAAGGGTGCATATCTGAAAAAAATCAAGAAATGTATTTGTCTGATTGGAGAGGTTTTTAAGAATCTGGAAAAAATCATTTAAATCTTATCACATTTTGCTTTCCAAGAAACGTACTTATCGTCACAGCAAAATTTATATTATTTATTTTACTAATAACCTAATGCCACATGTCTCAGCTGTATAATGATTGTTACTACAATATCGCAGATAATAACATTAAGACAATAATAGCATTGAAACTATCATATTCTTTTCAATGATATATTTTAAATCTATCTAGTTCTATGTGAAAATATATTAGAGCTGATTCTAAATGTATATTTCACTTATAGATTATTATATAATTTATTTCATTTTCTCATTCATAATTTTCATTTGTATATTTATTTTCATTAATATTTTTCAAAATAATTCCCTCTAAGCTAGTTTTGTGAAAATAATATTTTTTCTTCTATGGACATAATTCTCTGGAAAAAATATTACATATGAAGGTAAATTTTCGTTGGTTGGTTGGGTTTTGTGGCACTAAGTCCAAATAAAACAAGCTGACCCAAAGTGAAGTTTTAGATGCGGACTTTATTTTCCAAACCAAATAACATTAAATATTTTTAAAAAGATCTTACCATACCATTTAAAGTTTTTACCGTTAATATATACTGCAAAAATATAAAATCAATATAATATATAGAATAAAGAACCGTTAATATATACTGCAAAATTATAAAATATTAAATGGGGTTTGTGTACGATAGTTAAAATTAGATAAAATGCTTAAAATCGATTGCTTTTACGCTCAGAGATTGAAATGGCTGGGTTCCCGTAGCAAATGTTCTAAGCTTAAAATATAATGGTTAAAAAATATGCACAGTGGCATTAATTAAAATCTGAATAGATGATTGAAATATGATGCACTGTATATGTCTTACACACACAACTAAATTCTACAAAAAATCCTACCCAGAAACACTTATTCCTTAAATGACTTAAAAATAGTTCTTTGTGTGTGAAACGCTTATGACCGATACGAAGACGAGTCAGTTGGACATGTGTGATTCGGTATAGACCAAGGGTAAAGGTAAAGGTAAAAGAATGACTAATGGGAAGATCGTTAAGATTTTTTGCAGAATTGCCTATTACAGAACTCCTGTCAAAGTGACTGTATGAAATGTTTAAATCTATTTCTTACATCCCATAGATGGAACTAAAGATAAAACGGAAATAATTGCAGACTTAGCTGTCACATTAGTCTTCTCATTTCCATCTATATATATATATATATAATATGTGTGTGACTTGGTATCCAGGAAAGCAATATATTAAAATACTTGAACACTACCGAAATAAAAGATACAATTTCTCATAACTTCTAAAATAATTCTACTTTCAGAAAATACGTAAATGTATGCCCATTTTTAGTATGCAGTTGCTTAAGTGCACGTGATATAGCCTTAGCCTCAGCAATGAAGATGAAGTAGGGCTTGTGGAGATATTAGCTAAAAGAAATATTAAGAAAAACAGCACAGCCAAAGTGTCTAGCAGTTTTGGATCCACTTATGAATACAGGACTCTACATAGCACACGGATAGCGTTGAAATGCATAAAACTGTTGAAAAATAGCAGAAGTTACGTCCGACTTTTTATGGTCTTCAAAAGAATTGAGTAAGGTGATGTGTACATCATACCAAGGTGGGTGTGCGAATAAGTTTGTAGAATCATCACATAGATGAGACAGCAAAAGCTAAGATTAACACGAGTGAGAAAAGATTGAATGTTGCATGGTCTTGCTTTATATAATCTCTTAAGAGCAGAATTATGAACAATAGAACGTAAGAGATGATGAGGTGAGGATACAATTTTTGAATAATAATTAAGAGACAGGTCTAAGAGTAACTGAAGGCAGATTAAATATAGATTATTGATGAGTAATATGTGAAAGGAATCAGAACATATCTTTACAGCAGAGTGATGAAATGTGTCCAATCTGCCTAAATTCTATTCTAAGACGGAAAATACAGACGGCTATCCATTAACAACACAGCCGTAGTCAATGGGTGATAAAATTAATGGCTGGTACATTTAAAAGAGTGATTTGTGATCTGTACTCCAAAATGTAATCGGAATTGCCTAACAGATATTATAAGAAATAGCCAACAATTCTTCCACAAATGTAAAATTTGAGAAAGGAAAGTTAATTTTCTATCGAAAATTATTCCAAGGAATTTTATATTATCAATCACAGGAATAAGTCTTCTGTTTAAGAGAAGCAAAAGATCATGGTAAATATTAGTTTTCTTGCAGAAATGATCACAGCAACACTTGCTAGGAAGTAGACTAAAACCATTCTGTGCACATCAAGTAGCAAGATTATTTACAATTTATTCATTTGTATGCTATTTAAATACATATTTGATCTAAGAAATTCATATTATATGAAAGAAATTTTTAAGTTGTCAACATGTAAACTAGAATGAACAGAAGATAATTGTTGTAGGATGTTGTTGATGAAAAGATTAAAAATGGTTAGTACTTATGGACATTGCGATCTGTACAAACATTTCTAGGCATTTACATTTGAATATTTTTTAATTTCTTTTTATATATTTAATTCTAACTAAATATAAGAAAACGCATTCTCTTGATTCTGCTTAAAAACAAACACTCCTGAAACTGCCCATTTTACAAGATTTTCTATACGTCAGGTGGTTTTGAAAGTGTCTTTGAATTTTCACACTGCTTCCTCAGTGATTTATGATTACTCACTTACAGGAAGTAATCAAGGCATATTTTAATTCCTTTCTTTATCCCCGCAGGGATTTAAAATATAAAAAAGCTGAAAATGTCATTTTCGATAAAATTTACGGATTACTTAAATATGTAAATTTTCATCGTATTTGGGAACAATTAATTAACTTTAATTTTGTGTATTTGCCCCGAAAATTATCTTAAATAATAAAATAGGTATGGGATAGTATACTTATATATATATACTCCCAGAAATAAAATATATTTTCTTTACTATAACTGATAAATATGGTTTGGAAATTAAATCAGGGAAAGACGATTGGAATAATGAAAATTTGAATCAAATGAGCAAATTAATATGATTAACAAAAATTATCTTGTTATTTAGAAAAACTAAAACAGAATAATGGTGCAAAAATTAATTTTGAAATTTGAATATTATTAAAAAAATTCAAGAAAAGTGTTAATTTTAAAAATGGACATATGGGTATCCATATTTAAATATTAAAATTTAAATTGAATAATGACTTGTTAGGAAAATATATAAGAAAAATGGATTAACTGATTTAATAGAAATGAAACTAAAATAGTTTGAACTAATAATTCCAAATGGAATCCAAACAATTGTACCGCACATGTATATCAAGATATATATTTCTTCCTTGAAGATTTCAATATGAATAAATTTATTGCATTTACTGATTGTGTACATAAAAATTGCAATCAGTTGAATGTATGAGGTTTTCAACACAAAATATGTTGAATTAATTGTTTATTCAATTAAAATTAATTGAATAGAGTCTCAGTTAAATTATATTTCTTGTTCAGTTTTTACATTTTAATGAGGTTCTCGTTAGCCTGTATGTATGTGATGCCCTCGTTTGCCTGTGTGTATGTGATGAGCTCGTTTGCCTGTGTGTATGTGATGAGCTCGTTTGCCTGTGTGTATGTGATGAGCTCGTTTGCCTGTGTGTACGTGATGCCCTCGATAGCGTGTGTATACACACACGCTCCATGGCCTCCATTGCCTGTGTGTATGTGATGCCATCGATAGCCTGTGTGTATGTGATGTCCTTGATTTCTGATATGTATATGATTTGAAATAAGAAATTTTAATGTATGAAACAAAAATTAATTTTTGTATTTATAATTCAGTGGACTGGTAAAGTATACAGTAAAATCCTTTCATAAGAGTTTATAATAAGAATGTAACGTAATGATATTATGTGTTGAAAATTTCTGAACAAATTTAACTAAAAACGTTTTGTAAATTTTCATTTAACATAAATTTTAATTCTTTAATTATTTATTTATAAATAAATAAATAAATGTTAATGAAAAAGCAGAAAAATATAAATATATTTACATTTTATTTTTAAAAATGTAATTTGAACAAAACATAACACAGTCATTAATATTAAAGTGTAAATTAAAAACTGTATATCTAATTAAGCAAAATTAAAATTATACTTCTTATTATAGCATTTGGAATTTTTTCAAATGAAGAAAATTTTTCAATACTTATAAGTGAAAAAATATATATAATTAACATTTATAATATCTGGTACATTTAATAAAATTAACTTTTTATTAAAAGAAAAATATATTTAATTAATTTAAAAAAAATTCCTTTACTTCTCAAAAGGTCTGCTATTCCTTAAAAAACAAGCCATAAAATTTTAGGTAATTAAGTTTATTTAAATTTTTAATTTACTTATTTTTTTTAAAAACATAATAATAATTATACTCATCTACTAATGTACTAAAGAACTAAATATATGAGTTTTTATGAAATTATCACAATGAACGATATTATTAGAAAATATTTGACATACACAATGTACATTTTTTCGGTTGTCTGAGGACACACTCACAACCCGGATTTTACCGGACCACCGAGGACGTCACATTTTACAAGATACACACTTTTGATACACACATACACAAGTTTAATGCACAAGGTGTAAACCGAGGACCCTTTTAAATGTCAACAAAAATGATAATTAAAAAATAAAAATATATAATTTAGACTTAAAACAAACAAAATCAAACAGAGATCTTTCTTAAATTTCAACAAAAATTAAAATTCAAGATGAAATTATGCAATTTCTACACAAAAAAAGGAAAATCAATGCGAGGACGTCCTCGGATCTGCAGACGCCCTCGGTTAGAAGGTGTGTATACACACTATTGTCCCCCCTTTCCACCTCTTGCGAACACACACACACACACACACACACACACACACACACACACACACACACACACATATATATATATATATATATATATATATATATATATATATATATATAAAGAGAGAGAGAGAGAGATCTTTTTAAAGTGAGAGTGTTTGGAGCGTCCTGTAGCGCGATCTAATAACTGAAATGGTACCAAACTTGGTATTTAGACTAATCAAAACAAGGAAAAAAGTATTCTGAAAAAAAAAAAGTTCTAAAAATCACCGCTAGGGCATTTGTGGCGCTTTACTATGCATAAAATGGGAGAAAAGAAAAATTCTAACACATTCAATCGTATAGTTAAATTATTAAAGTTTATTTACTACATTAACTTCTTTGATGAAGAATTAGACCACATTCAATGTGAGCACCGTTCTCAGAAATAACATTGTGCATTCTGTGCACAACACTCTTCACAGCCATGCGTAACATATCTCGAGGAATATTCCACACTATCTTTGTTATGTTGTCCTTTAGAACAGACAAATTTGATACTCCACCAACATAAACGCACGTTTCGGTAACGTGAGAGGCATGGCCACTGGAGCTCGTTTACTGCAGCTGAGGTTATTTGTCGGAGCTGTTTACTGCTTGCTTTTATAACCCTTATTACTGTCAATGCACAACATTTGGATTCTTCTTTGACACTCGTGTTTTATGCTACTTTTCCTTATTTGTTGACGACTGCCTCTGCAATCAAGGGTGCATCAGGGCTGTAGAGAATTTCTTCCATCCCGTGGCGCGTCGGCTACCCTGAACGAGGTAACATTATCTGTATCCCACAGTATTGCACTATTCATGGAAAAAGATGCCATTGCCTCCAGGAGGTTGGAGTTCTACCTGTTGGTCCGCGGAAGCTATTTTATTTCACTCCTACCACCCAATGGTAAACCAATGGAGGCATTCCCCCATCCGCCAAATGGGGACGCGCTCTCTAGGGGTTACAGGCTCCCCCGATATATATATATATATATATATATATATATATATATATATATATATATATATATATATATATATATATATATATATATATATATATATATATATATATATATATATATATATATATATATATATATATATATATATATATATATATATATATATATATATATATATATATATATATATATATATATATATATATATATATATATATATATACATATATATATATATATATATAACTATGTATAACTTAAAGAAATTTATATTTTCTTTTTGTTAAACACATATAGGAATTGTTAAGTATATTAGCTTAATAATACATACATACGTGTATTTGAAATTTGGAACTGAAAATAGAGTAATTTGGTACCAAACGCTTGTAAGGAGTATCAGTTAGAATACACTGTGGTTCATTGCAAGTAGGTTTCACGTTCTCACATGAATCAGTAGTTGCATTTCTTATTTATGTTTTCCCTATTTCTTTTTTAAATACTCAATATTCTTGCAAAATAAGTAACATTTTGCTAGTTTGGTTATGTGACTCTCTATAGTTGTTTCAGTTATTTAAAAACAATAGATTTCTTAGAATGTGTCTCTCGATCAACACGGTGAAGGTTTCAAAGTCTTATTAATGATAATATGACTTTTTCATGAACGTTACCAATACACGTAGACGTCAGTGTGCTGTATATTGAATATGTAGCTGCTTATAATATATCTTTATTATTTTTCCTCTCATTTTATTTCAATCTTTCTATTCCTTGGATTTCAACTCCATGTTTATTGATGGAAGTTTGTGGTATGTTAAATTAATGCTTCAACAATTATTAATATTGATATATTAAAATTTAACTATGTTTTTAATTTTTAATCAGTTGGACCAAGACATTGGCTTTACAGATAGAGGTCATGTTAATGACTAATCATGATTACTGTTATCTTCTAAATTAAGGAAAGAATTTATTTCTTCGCAGAGATAATTAACGTTTCTACAGTCGCATTGAAAAGTAAATTAAAGTCGATAAATTTAAAGTCGCTTGTTGAAAGTATGTATTCAAAAAGTTATTGATCTACTTAGACAAAACTTATCGTATGAAGCCTTACTGATGTAAATAAGATTAAAAAGTGGAAAGAATTAAGCGATATTAATATGAAATTGAAGAAAGGTCACAGCTTCGGTATAATCCTACATGCTAATTTCTGAATTTGGTGATATATATTTATTGTTTATCCTTTTTTTATCTGGCAACCTATATTTTTATTACGTCATAAAGGTCGAGAATAATAAGAATTATGAAAAAAAATTTCTTTTTGCAACCTTAGTAATTATTCTATCAGTAGCAAATTTAGAACATTTTATTCCCTTTTTGAATTTTACTAGGAATATTTGAGAGGATACTTTGCCCGAACTTTTTTAATGTATTCTACAGATTTCTTGACCTTTTGGACGTATAAATTCCAGGTTGTATTTCTTTTTTTCAATGTTTTAAATTATTATTTTTTTATTCTGTATAAATTTTAAATTTACTATTTAAAATCGTGTCTATATATATCCTTTTTTGCTTTATGTATGGCATTATTATTATTCATACTATTAAAACACATAAAATATTTTTAAAATAAATAATTAATTTTATGAGCATTTTATACTTTGTATTTACATTTGAAAATATGTTGTTCCTATATTTTTAAAATTATTTGTCAACATTTAAATTGTATTCTTAACTTATATTTATTTTTCTGCGAATGTTCCTATGTTTACATTAGAATTCATGTTGCTATTTTTCTTAGAATTCAAAATTATTGGTTCCTTCTTTACCTTATTTGTATTTACATTTTAATTCATTTAAACTTCTTATGCTTTCTTATTTTAATCCTACTATTTCAAAAATATTAATTTATGCTTTTTTATAAGTTTTAGATGTATTATTTAGATGCGTAAGCTTTTTACAGAATAGTATTTACTAATTCACAATTGGGTCAACTGGACAGCATTTCCTTTTTGCCAAAAAAGTTCAGAAATAAATATGATGGAATATATGGCAATTGTGCCGAAGAAAATGCTGATTTATTAATTTAGTCGAAATGATGGTTTTAACTTGCTAATTGTGTTGATATTTCATTTCTCTGAGTTATTGTTTTGCAGCTTTATTTTGAGGGTCATAAAAATAACGTATCTACTATTGTTGAGTTATAAATAAGGAAAAACATTATTGGATAAAAATTATTCTGTTACGCTTATAAGGCTTTCATTCTTTTAGATTTCCATACATTAGATTCTTTTTATTTATTATATCCTTTAGATTTCTATCTCAGATTTCCTAAATAGTAATTTTTAGTCACAGTATATTAAATCTTGTGGTTACCTCATTCTCCAATTCTTCCTCTATTTCAAGACATTTACTACCCATAAGTTCTTTTACTTTATAATTTAAATATAAAAATTATAAATTTGTTGACAATAAAAATGTTCTTCAAGAACGAAGGGCTAAATTGATTTAAAAAGAAGATTCGGTTAATTAAAATGTTTTCTTCCAATTTGATTTAACAATTCTTAAGTTGTAGTAGCAATATGTAAATGGGCAAAAAAGAAAAAAACTAACTTAAAGAAATTTTGTGATTAATGCTTCGAAGGTTTGTGGTATTCAAAGTACCTTTTTCTATGAAACGTTGTAACGAATTGGCTAAATGAATTGGTGGTTAACGAATATGACATGGGAAATAAGAAATATTTTTCTAGAATTCTATAAAAATAATAAATTATGTAGAAAAATGTTGGAGAAGTATATAAAATTTTGTCTTTAAAATAGAATGTATTTTATGGTTTTTTTTATTATAAAAATTTTGCTATATTCTCGTTGAACTTTATAACTTTGATTATTTGCTACATTTGTTTCTAATTTTTTTTTTTATTAACTGAAATGACTAAATGCAACCAAATTGCCTTAAGTTTTAAGTTATGGTCAAGAGATGAGATAATGTTTATACCTAAATGAATGCCTTACTTCCGTAAAGGCTGTATCTTGTTAACACAATGATCTCTGACTTGGCCAAATATAATTATTAACGTATAGGTTTGCTTATTGGTCTATCACAATTTTTTTAAATACGGGGTTAATTTTGGACCAAAAACAATCTGAAAATTTTGCAAATATTCACGGAGATGTTGAAAGTTGAACATAGAAACAGTTGAATGGAATCCAGAGCCATTTGTAAGCTGAAATCCTTATAAAATCATTTTATAAATTCACACACACAGGGTATTTTTATAACATTATATTTTTAAATGATTTTCATTAGTGAAATTTAATTTAATATTTTTATTATATTTGTTTTCTGCAAATATGATGATTTAAACTTATCATTATAATTGTCTTTTAATTCCTTTTATTGTAATTTCAACTCAAAAGATAAACTTAATTCATATTTAAGAATTTTAATAAAAAAATTTTGTGAATATGCAATAAAAAACAAAACAACATTGTTTGATCAAATGTAAATTAAATAAAATTCATTCGAAAATTCCTACGAAGAAAATTAAAAATATTAATCTAATAAGAAAATGAATTTCGAGAAAAATTAAAGCGAGATTCTTAAACTAACATTTATTCAATAACGATGAAAACGTATTTTTTGAGTTTTAAGTTTCCTTCAAATCTTATCAGTTATTTTGACTAGATTATTTTACTTTATAATTAAAAAAAGTAGGAAATTAATTAGAAGTCAAATTCATAATCAAGGAATACAAATCTGATTCCTTTTTAGAATTATTAAAATAAGAGTAAAGCAACAAAACTTTTGCTTAATGGAATGTCTGTTGGAATTTACATTTTGATTAAGCTCTACGTAATTATATACATTTTCCACACATACATTTATTTTCAATAATTACTTTCTTCTCTTTATTTTAACTTCCCCACTAACATTTTTGTTACAAATTCATTGGCAGTCAAGCTCATTGTCACTAAGAATAACAATCATCATTAACTAACGAGTAATTAAGCCATAATGTGTTCGTAAGACATTATAAATTCTTGCACCATCATGTATGAAAAGGTATTTGCAATTTGAGCTAGAATTATGAGCAATTATTATATTCATTTTCTAAGTAAACGAGCTTAATTTTAAGGCTAGGATATTAGTTGAACCTCTGGAAAAGACTCAGACTTGTAGTTAGAAAAGTAATGAAATTCATAGTTGAAAAGTTTGCATTGTCTCTAAAAATCTAAAAATATAAATTCTCTTATAATTATTCCAAAAAATAAATTGTGATGATATAAAATTAATATTATTAGTCTGCAAAATAAAGATAATAAGACTTATTTTATTGGTATTAAGAAAAGATATATTTAAAATTTAATTGTTATGCTTCTAAAGAAACAATCGCTCAATCGATCTTTTTTTTGTAGATTAGAACAACTGGTAAAAGTTTATTTACGGGTATGCTTCCAATTTTTGGCAATTTTTCGACACCCAGAGAAGCACCAAAATATAAATAACAAAATCCCAACCCTAAAACTACATTAGTTAAAGCACTGGGAATACCCGGGTTACTAGAAATTAAAATTTATCGCCAATGTTTATCACAAAATTTTTTGCTAATCCAAAGATTGCCCTCTTTTACACCGAAACCGAGCTACTCAACATAGCCAAGAGCACTATGTAAATTTGAACTGCAGTCAAATGACGAGATCGACACATGAGTTCAGAAATTTTCTTTTATACCAACAAAGGATTGAAAGTGGTAAAAGTACGAGATTTTAGTTGATTCAAGTATTGATTCTGATTCCTCACAAGAAAGACGCCTTTTCCTACTAATATGCCAAACTCCATTAATGATGTTGCACATTGCTGTTGTTATTAAGTTGCAAGATTACATTTTTATATTCTGTTTCTATCATTCGGAGCCACTAAACATTGCCAATCAACTCGTTAATTTGATTCATGGTCAAGTAACAAGACCGAAAGCAAAGTTGCCTTTTTTACATTGTTTTTCTTTTTGACAACTTATTTCTTCCAATTGCCTCGTAAATCATGTACCTCGTGATTTGAAGCAAAAAATGTGATAAAACTGGCACACGAGTGGCGCAATTTTCTAAAAACATCCATGTTACAGAAGTACAGGGATATTAGATTCGTTTGATTACCCTCATTCATTTTCAATACTCAAGTGAGTGATAATTATTTAACTTTATATTTGTTCGTCTTATATGAATGACATTTCACTGGATGCGCCATGAATAAAAAACGAAACAAAACCATCAAATAATTCTTAGAATACTAAGCAGCGAGCAGCACGGTTGTCTTGTAGCCACTTTAGTCCTAATGAGAAAGTCTAACATTCCTAATGGTATAATATTTAAGATCGTGTTTAAATATCTTCCAACTGTGTTTGGGTTATGGAAGCCCGAATGACTGAAAAATCAATCTCATATGATCTCTATTGATATCACAAACATCATTTTGCAGAGATGGTCTATGGATATAATTTTTTTTAAATAAAAATCCATTGCTCGTATAATAAGACATCAAAATGATTGTGCCATTTTAAACTTTGGTACTTCTCACATAATTATAGTTCAAAATGACAAAAAATCAGCAAAAGTGGATAGATACTTGGAACTTTTGCCTCCTAAGAAGAAGCCTAAGACCGAGATGAACTCCTTACTCTAATATTTATCTGTGTTACTTTGAAGTTTCTGAAGACTAATATTCTCGATGCACCTATGCAAGTTTTCTGTAAAGAAGGAATCGAATATTCCATATAAAGAGCTATTTTGCTTATAATATATGCTTTAACAACTTTTGAAACACTTATTTTTGTACTTTTATTTTTATGGTGCGGAGCCTTAATTTTAATTAATAGCAGCTGTGGTTCAAATTGATATACTCTCTAAGCGAGTATTTTTATTCGCATATGCTTATTTTGCTTAATAAAATTTTTTAAACCCATTTATAAATAAATTTTAATTGTATCATTTGATATTTCTTAACGAAAGTATTATTTTCTATGATTTCACTCATTATGTTGTTGTACTATGCATGTAGTTCCTTTATCATAATAATATTGCATGAGTTGAATCTTATTTGAAGCAACCTCATCGCCAAGAGTGAAACCCGGAGCCATATTTGCAGATTACAGTGCCAAACAAGATCTCTAATGCTGCAAATTTCCAGCTGCGTATTTATTGGTTGCGATTCTATGACAACCAATAACAGGAAACATTTTTAGTATGAATACGCAGACGAAAAAAATTTTTTTGTCAAAATAAATTATAAGGATGTTCATAGAAAAAAAATTAAATATATGAAATATTGAATATTTTTTTTGGAAATTTAAATAAAAATAATCTTTATTATATTTATTGGCCAAATATTTTAAAAATAGTTAATCAGAACTATGAGATATAATAAATGTTTATTTAAAAATATTAACAACCAAACGATTTTTATTCTAAGTGATTGCTTAGAATAATGATCAATACAATATTTAGACATTACGTTATAGTTTGTTTTTCAAGAGATTATAAGAACATTTTTTTTAAAGTATGAGTTTCAGTGAGTGAAAGGATTTTATAAATGCATATGAATCGAATGATTAAGTACTCTATTGTTCAAATTATTAATTCTGATTCTGAAATTAACATGGAAAATAACTGTTTGTGTTAATGTGATGCAAGTAAATCCTACAAAATGATGAATTTTCAATACTGAATTAAAAAATTATATAATTCACGTATTTGATTTAGCTGTATTGACCTGCTAATTAAAAAGAAATACTATAAAAACAATCATGTATGCTTAATTATTTAGCAGATATAAGCAATATTATTTTCTTCACGTTTTATTTTTTATATTCTATAACAGTCTCATGTTGTTGTTGTCGTGTGCCAGCTAGGCTGGCAATATGGGGTGCGCTCTCCACTTTTTCAACTGAAAAATATTTTGGTGTGGAGTCCAACTTCCTCAGTACACACATGCCATAGGGACCCGTTTATAGGGTATGCAACCATTCACACCTCATTCATACAAGGAAAGGACAAAGACAGGATAGATAGAGAGAGAGAAAGTACATCCATGCCAGAACCGGAATTCGAACCCAGGATTTCCCTATCCGTTGTCAGGGACTCTGACCACTAGGCATGGTGGTCGGCATAACAGTCTCATAAATAGAGTAGAATAAATATTCTATCATTTTATCTTAGCATAGGTGTAATATGTTAACAAAAATATATTCGAAAACGTGCTACTTACAATTACATGGAAATTGCTTAATTTCGATTGGCGAAAAAATGCTATTTAAATAAAGTATATTTTTTGGTTTTCACGAAATGGTGAGATAAAATAGGATTTTACCGGTGCATTGTTGAAAAAATAGAAAAGAGACTAAGAACAACGAAAAAATAAAACGTGACAAAAATCGATAAGGTTATGGGTAGTACTTAACCTATCATTATAACAATCATTTTGGGAAACACAATTCTCCCTAACAATTACTTCAATTTACTGTAAGTAATATATGATAAATTCTAAGCTATTATTATAACAAAAAATCATTAATGTGCCTAGTGAATTTTGCATATTTCAAGATACTATAAAATGTTATTAACAATAGCTTTTAAATCTAAAATTCTTTTCCTTTAAGAACACATAGTCACAATTCCTTTTATAATTTTGACTGTATCGACTTCTCCAATATTTACGTCACCTACAGAGAAGTCATTATACAACTGAAAGATACAGTGCACATTAAAACTAATGAATGACGACTGAGAGGGAACGATTCCTTATTCGGATCGTCATCAGCAATTCGCAGCCAATTCGAGAAGACTGCTAAACTAGGCGATTAGAACACGGATCCAAAAACAACATGCGCTTTGCGTTTTGACAGAAAAGGAACACATCATCGTAATTATTAATCTGCGCGTCACTGGCACGGGCTTCCAGGAGAGCGAATTCGAAAAGTGGCGAAAAGATGCGCCCTTCGAATGAAATGAAAAGGGACCCTCTCACGGCCAGCTGCCTAATGACCCTCATTTTCACTCGTAGAACCACCCCCGCTTCCGATTTATGAATGTGGATGTATCCTCTTCTCCTCCTGAGCTTCGGGAATATCTTTTCATGTACACTCACCAGAACTCCTTCACTGTGACCGCGGAATGTGTTTGTTGCCGAAGAGAGAAGTAAGTTATGGGCAATTTATGTTGTTCGATGCCGGAGAGGGGCACTCCTTGGCGGCCCCGGCCATCCATCATCCTCGAATTAACGCCAAAGGAAAAAGATGAAAAGCGAAACAAGGCCTTTCTTTCGGGAAATATTTTCCCGAAGTCCTGACATGCTGACCTTCTTCCCTGATACTTGACAGACTTCAGTTCCCGCCTCAACTCTTGGAATATATGGATTGGCAAAGGACAAGCTCTTCACTCGCCAGAGTTAATCCTCATTTGGAAGAGACCGACATATTGTCGATATATTGTATGAGCCCATGCTTTAAGCGATATGAATTTTTGAAACGGAAACTATAATCGTAGTTTTTAATATATCACTTTACTACGATTCGTTTTAGGTATTCTCTTTTAATCAGTATTAAAAGATATTTTCCTTATATCAAGTAACATGATAAATAGGTTAAATGTATGCCTACAACATCCTAAATATTTATACAGCTTTTAAGTGATGTCACTAGGTTACATATTTTAAAATAAAAATGTGGGATTCCTGATAATCTGTGGTTTTATTCCTTAAAATATTCTGTTGAACAGATCTAAAATAATCTTATGAGTTAAGTTTAGAAAAACTTTCGCTTTGACTCAAATTAATTTACACACAAGAAAAACATGATAACATTTTTGTATTTACAAAACTGCATTCACACTGATAAAACATCTCAATTTCTTATCTATATTTTGCTAAAGTTTGTTTCCATGTACCCTTATAAGTTGATTAAAACTAACTTTCTATGAGGTTCATAGAGAGAAGTTAGATTCACATTCTTAATACATTATACTTGTGAAATGGATTTAAATTGATAAAGATAAATGTAGTGGTAACATAGCATATGAAATTGATTAGAGTATGGATAAGCTTTAAAAACTAATAACTTAATTCAAAATGGATTGAAGCCCAATTTCAATTAAGTTAATGCAGTATAACATCGTTTGGAACCGGGTTTAACGTAATTAGAAGAAATGTGGACAACTTTTTGAACAGTTTTACTTTTATTGCTGGATGGCAATATAATTTGTTTGAATGCTTATTCCCTTAAATTTAGGTTAAAAACATTGGCGATTCAGATTTCTTTCCAATTTTCATAACTATTGTTCAGGACTTTAAAAACGAAACTGTTGATCATGATTAAACTTTAATTGGTATTGAATGTGCGAAGAAAATTATTTTTCGGGGTACCTAATCTGAGTAGGTGAGTTAGATTAGAGAAAAAGATATCAAGTGCCGACTTGACCTTGGTTCAAATATGAAGGTGACTGGCTGCTTAGCTGTCTAGCAATAGAAGTTGCTTATTTCCGAAACAGCCGAAAAAGAGAATGATTTTATTGTTTCCCGAGTTTGTTTTAATGCTCTAAATATTTTCGCATTCATTGTATAAAATCTAACTTAATATTTTTATCCGTCAATATTTAAATTAACGGTTTCCCTAATTCAGCTGTATTATAATACAGCAGCAAAGCTGTATTGTGGTATTAATAGGCGGAAAATAGTGTCAACAGAAAGAATATTACAATAACTTAACCTAACAACTGACTATAAAATAATTTTTTCAGCGCTTGTAATAAGTTATTTAGATTTTGCTTGATTTTATTGGGGCATGTTTCGCCAAACCATCATTTTTAGTGATAATCCACAGAATGCAATTTTTTTAAAAAAAAACTAGAAATTAATAGTAATATAGTTTACTTCGGCTTAAGTATTTCGGTATTGTTTGGAAAAATGTAGAAAATTTAAAAATGTCATGATAAAATGGTGCAATGAATGACATTTTGTTTAGGTAGCTAGGAAAAAATACCATATACGTTAGAAAAATGGATTGTACAATAATATTGTAATTTATTACATTAACATCACAAGGTTACTGGTTGCGTAGTTAGCATCTTGCAATGGAAAGTTTACTTACTGGTACCCCTTAATATTTAGGTGATTTTTGTCGCCAATATAGGTGTGTCAAAATATGAATAATAAAATGGTAACTCTAAAACTACGTTAGCTAAAGTTCTGCAAATACCTGAGTTACCAGAAATGATTGGAATTCGGTAAGCAACTCTAACGGATATAAATTGGCTTTTTCTGAAAATAGCGAGCAACTATGTGAAAAGTAGGGAAAAGATAGCGATATTTTAAATTTTTAATCCTAGGACATAAAAATACGTTAAAAATGCTACAAATTGATTAATCTCCCTTAAAAATGTTATAAATAAACAGGAATAAATAAATATTCTACAAAAAACAAACTCACTAAAATATTTTACATAATAATCAAAATTTTATTCCCTAGAAACTTTTGGTTTCCCAAATATATTTATTAACTAGAACTCTTTTTAATAACATTAGTTTAGAAAAAAGGAATCATAATTATAAAATAAAGAACATCAGATTCGAATAAATGATCTTAGTCAAAATTAAATAACACCTATTTAAAAAAAGAATGCATTTTGGATAAAATTCTGCAAGTAATTAGAAATCAAAACCTTATTTTTTAAATTTCTTCTGACAATAATATAACAGAACCGATCAAATCATTTTACTAAATTACAAAGTTTAGATAAAAGATAATTAAGTTAAAAATTCTGACGTAAGATCTCAATTTCCTGAATAAAAATGAACATTCCTTTATTACATCTAATATTAGAACTGGAGAAAATATAAATGAAAATTTGACTATTCACAATTTGACATAACCTTAATCTTTTAATGAAATAGAATTTTTTGGGGTCTATGAGAGAAAACTAAAATAAGTTAACGTTATTTAAACTTTTAATTCTAACATTCTTGCGTGAGTTAATTATATGAATAAAATTCTAATCTTTATTTTCGTTTTTTCATTTTATTTCGAGAGAATGCATAATAAACCGCAGTGATATCGAATATCACAAATTAATTTTTTATATTTTAACTGACATTTAAAGACAGAAATTGAACAAATTTGAATTATAAATATCGTTATTTAAAAATTCTTCATAACCCATATGACCATAATTAAATTTTACTTCCAATACAGGATATTTAATGACTTACTGCCTTTGAATTTTTGGAAACGAAAAAATATCACCAATTTTGCTGCATTTGGTTTTCTGCCCTTAGCAATTTGCGAATGTAATGCATAGTAAAGCAAAAATAAATTTACTTTATTGCGTACTATTTCCTTTTAGCTTAGAAGTTGAAATATTACGATGACCAGCACAAAGCAAAGATTTCAAGGAAACATATTTGCAAATTTACAAATAATTTTTAAATTGTTGTTGATCTTTATTTAAGTGTGTATTGTCATAAATATCATACATCCTTGTTCAGCTTTATAAAGATATCAATTCTGTAAGACATTTCAATTATTATGACTAAAAATTAAATTTGACAAATTCTTAATGTAGAAAATATTTTGTTTTTTTCTTCATTTGTCGTTTACTTTTTATAGCATTTTACTAAAAATGAACTTTATGTAAATAAGTATTTTAAAATAATGTAGTTTAAATAAATATGTAAAATATCTGACTAGTAGAGCACAAAAAAAAACTCCCATAATATTTTCAAATTAAATTTTACGTGCATACATAGCGATATATATATGAGAAATATACATAGCGATATAAATGTCCCAGACTGTACCTTAAGGTTAATGGGTTAGGAGTACTTATTATATCACCTAGCTCCTCATAATTTTAAACTATGTTCATGTGACGAGGCCGCACCTGAGCTGGCACCTTCCTCTCTAAATCCACACCACAGTAAAGGAATGACTGTGGGCCTCACAAATTAGCGTCGATACGTTATTCAGTGAGGGAAAATGCGCAAATCTATTAATTGCTGCCCATGGCAAGTGATGATTCACTTTGCTGATCTTATAGAAAATATCATAAACCTATTACCCTTTCTGACTCTAAGCAGGTTTGCTTTTCCCATAGTTTTAAGACACATGATGATTTTTATCATGTGTTTTCTACTGGTATACACGAAGAACCACATCAAGCAGAAGAGAGAGATGGAGAACATTTATTGACGAGGACGTTGACTCCAGACAGGAACAACGGGGTGGCTCCTTTCTTTTGAAACCGGGATCTATTACAAGCAGAAAGTCCGACTTCTTCCCCAGTTTTTAAATCGAAAGCTTATTCGGGATTCGAACCCAGACCACGCGTTGAGAGCCAAGAGTCATAATCACCATACATGCTGGCGGCACTTGATGATTTAATAACGTTCATAAAACTTACAAATTTGAATTATTGTCAATAATTGATCAAAAATTGTCAGAACCATTATGATGTTAATAACAATATAACAAAAAAAGATATTTTAAGGACATTAAATTTCATATTACTTTTCAATAAAATGCACTAAGATAAAAGTCGGCATCTATTTTATTTATGAATATAAATGGGATGCAATGAAGATTTCGCCTTTATGCATTAATTCTTTAAGTTAATATCATTTATTAAATATTATGCATCCAATTTTTTCCTAATTATTAAAAGAACCTTAGATAATGAAATTTCCTTGACGAAAAAAAAATTTTAAGATGTCGTCTTGCTTTTAGAAATATTTTCTTTTTTCTTTTGAAAGAAAATATCGTTGAATTTGAGAATTTCAGTTTCCAAAATAACCTTTCACTTTTCTTTTGTTGATCTGAAAGACAAGAAAAGAACAAGTTCAAAATGCATTGTATTAATTTCAAATATAATTATATTTCTTTTTTTAAAAACGGATAAAAAGGTTTTTTAAGCTAATCTGATTTACTATTTGATGCTCTTCACCTGCAATGGAAAAAAAAAACTACCTTTGCAGAAAGTCTCTTTATGTGTTTGTTCTCATCTTATTTGTTCTGTAAGGGAAAAGAAAGAACTAAGGAACACTTTTCAAAACATCAAAGAAATATATTTCACACGTGTTCTTTTTTTAGCAGCCGGAAGCATTATTGCCAAATATGAAGGAATTAATCATAATGAAATATATTTGTATTCTTTTTTATTAGAGGAGGAAAACGATTGAATTTTTATTTTCTCTTTGCACATATCGTCTGTATTTTATAAGAATCTACGCCATCTTTATTTATATGTGTAAAATTTTAAATATTTTTACTTTTTCCGTTTGAAATAGAAATAAAACGAACTTTAATTTATTCTTATAAATTTTGTCTTAGATGTTCTTTCCGATTTTCTACTGATTTATTTTTCTTCCTCATCTCTAATTCAATTTTTCTTATTTTGTAGTGGCAACACGCAAGAACTCTTCGAATTATGTAGACTTCATAATGGTTTGAAAGAAAATTTGTTTCGATAATAATAAATTTTAAAGTCAAATTGAATTTCGTTTCTTAAGCATTCTTTTTAAATATATGAATGATTTATTATTTGCTAATGTGACGAATGACTCTAATAAATATTTCAAAGTACAGTTATTTATTTATCATAAATATTCATGAAAGTATTTTTTATTTAGTCGCACTCCTTTTTGAAGAAAAATAAATTTTTAAGAAATATTTAAATTTATCTTTGTATGGATGAATAATTATATATTATGGATGAATGCATTTGTCATTTTGTCATTAGTAATACAGTGTTAGGTTAACAAAGATGTTAAAAAATGCTTCTTCTTAACAAATTTAACTTAAGTCATCGATTGACAGCTTAATGCGTGGTTGTTTCTTAATATGGTGCGCTGAAAATTTCATTCATCATTTTGAATCAGTTAGTTCACCCATATAGACTTCAGAAATATATATACATATTACGAAAAGTTAAGGCACAAGTTTGTTGAACACTTTATTGAAAAAATCACCGTTCTGCTAGGTCATGTGACATAACAATAAAAGAATTCGGATTTACACTAATGTCAATTAAAATCATTATTTTGCTTGTATTTGTGTGAGCGAGGTTTCTTTTAATTTGAAATCACTTATGCTTTAAAAATTTGATTGAAATGTAAATTTTACCTGCATTTTATTTAGTTTTTGTTATTGGAACATTAATTTCTGTAATTTATTGAGCTGTTATTGGACGTTGTTTTATTTTGTTACGCATAGCCTCTTCTCTACCACAATAACTTTTTGTATGACCCTGTCCGCATTCCAAAGTTAAGGTATTGATATAGGACTTTAATGGGCACTCTATACACACTCATTTTAAAATTATATACTACATTATGTAACTAAAAATTAATTATCTCGATTCTAGCTTTAACTTAATAATTTAATAAAATATTTAGAAGTATTTTTTAACATTTTACATATATTGCTTTTGCTATTACTACATTTTTGTGTTTAGTTTGGATTTGCCGAAATAGTACTTTTTGCTTAAAAAATCAAATTTACTTTTGTTATTATAACAAACTTGAAGATGCAGTAATATAAAAGTTTTTCTGTATAAAAGGAATATTTGTTGGTGTGGTAGGAGCAACATCATTGAAAAAATGCTTAGATTTTTCATGGAGTTTTAGAGAAATAATTGCTAAGGAAAAGTCTGAATTTTTAATAGAATTATTGTGTATTATCGGAAGATAGTGATTCAATGCTTTATATAGCAAAAGCTGTAGGCGAACGGAAAAATATTTCATCTTGACTTTGAATCATGGGGTATATACGTAACCTTTGCTTAAATAAATGAAATGATTGCAAATTCAAAAGAAAAACGATTTTAAGATAAATAATTAGAAAAGTCTTAATTTCAGTAAATTTTAAAGCAAATCTTGACAGTTCTGCAATATGATATTTCGAAGAACATGTTGCTGATATAGTTTTTCAGTGTAATCTGCATAAATCCTACAGTTGTTCAACAAGCTCAATTGTGTTTCGAGCTTATCGGAGTTGTCTAACATATTTGCTTCATTGGAGCAAAATTCGGTGAAATTTTAGGTTACGAAAGGAAATTATAGCTTCTTAAATATTGGTACGGGAACTGTGCTTAATGTTGTCGAAAGTTTTTTTCTGATAAGTGGCACCAAAGAGGTTCAATAGAATAGACCAACTGTGGTTAAATGAGGGTTAAGAGCCATCCGAGAATCTTCATAGAGTCAAATGTAGGTTATATTAAAATTTTATTTTTTTCATAAAACTTTTTCACTGTATTCTTGTGCAAGCCATATTAGCCGATTCACATATTGAAGCCGTGTTTAAATTCTGAACTTTTACATATAGCTCTATATTTGCACAACAAGTGCCATTTCGTAATTTCATCAATTTGTGCTGTATTGACTAGCATTGAACTTTTAATTTTATAAAATGTCGAGTATGGAAAGCTTTCTATTCAAGAAAAATTTTTTTACTGTGTTTTTAAAATATTTACACGCGTAATCATCAGCGTTATAGTAAATATTTTTATATAAGCTCAAATATCTGATTTGTTAGATTATTTAATGATAAAATTCAATTTATATGTCTTTTTGGTAAAGTAATCAAAAAGAGAATTACATTCCACTTCGAAAATTCCAAATATTTAAGCCTTAAGTTATTGTTTTTATCAAAGAAAATTTATAGACGTTTCTACTATTAGTTTGTAAAAGAATATAAAATGGAAAAAAAGCCAAAGGGTTGCATACATAAGTCATTTCTAATGGTTTGAAAGATTTACTAATGGTTGAAAGTCATTACTTATGGTTGAAAGACCCGAAACAGTTCAGCACACTTAAAAAAAAATATTTTAAATGAGAGCTATCTGCCCAACAAAAAGAGAAATGATTGAGAACAGATTTATTAACGAAAAATTATTGAACTAAAAAAAACCGAGAAGAAAACAAGAAACTGAATATCAGCAAGATTTATTGAGTTGCTCAAAACTTAAGAACCGTTAGTAGATGAGCCTCACAAGTACAAATATAATAAATAATTGCAAAGCAAATTTATCTAATGTGGAATCTCGCTGCAAGCTATTGAAGATGATTTTATTATGACAGCCACAACAACAAAAAAAGCAAAGATGAGATAAAACAGCGCAAGAAGTTTTAAAATCTTTCAAAAAAAAAAAACTTAGTGAGTAGAAAAATTTAACTATCACTACTGATAAAATAAATTACTTTTTTATATAGAAAAATTTAACTGTGAGTTTCAAATTATATTGGTAATTGATGAATAAAAAGAAGATTAGTATTAAAATTTTGTGGGCTTTAATTGAATAAAGAGAGGCTTATCAGCGCATTGAAAAACCAAAAAATACAAAAGCATAATTTTGTGATAAGAATTTCTCAAGATTTCAGGAAATACTTGTAATACATTTAATAAAACTAAGTCATCTCCTATGACACTGATAGGAAAAATGCTCTTTCATGTCCCTGCAAATCCGGAAATTGGACAAATTTTCTAATCAAGGAATGTAAAGACAAGCACCAATAAAAAAATTCTTATTCGATATTATTGATTCTTTTTCTGAATGAGTACCATTGCTACTATTTTTACAAACAGAAAAAACTTTCTTTTCGCTTAGATATTGAAACAAATGTAATCGTTAAATATATTAGAACTGCGTATTATGTATATCATATGATCAGCGACGAACTCATCAATTTTTTATTTAAATCAAGAGAAAATAAAGCTTTAAAAAATTCGATTCTCTTCATTGTAAACAATTTTAAAAGGCTTAGATTTCCCATATAATGTCTAAAACGTTATCAGAATAGCAACATAAATATTTACAAAAATGGCTCAGAAAATGGTGGGGGAGCAATTGATGTGTGTGTTGCCTTTGTAAATGAATTCTTAACTGTTGTAACATTACTAATCCGAACAAGCCAAAATCACTAATACTAAAATGATATCTACCCTATTTCTGTTTTCAATTCATTAAATTATATTAATACTAAATAAAAATATAAAGTATAACGCTTAAACACATTTACTAACGACTGTGTGCAATTCAAGACTAAACAAATGACTGCGTAGTGAGAAAAACGACCATGTTCTTGGAACAATCACTTGAAGTTAGAAACTAATAAGTAGAAACCCTCTAATTCAGGTTTAATTTCATCCCTTGAAATGTGCAATTTAATATGTTATCAAAATAGGTATCGTCTCCTAGGAGAGCTTGTCTAAAAACCACTAATAATCTACGTAAGAGATATCTTGATACCTTAGATTCAAATGTTGCTTCAATTCAGAAACAACAATAAATTTAGAGATGGGTATAAACTCATATAAAAACATATGAAAATAAATAAACTGATGAACTGTAAAGGGTTATCTAATGAAACCCAAACATTTACATAAAACATATTCATTGCGATAGTTGACAACACTGTCATTAGTACAGTAATGACTGTGCATTACTACAGTCATTAGACAGTAGTAATTCACCAATGTCATTAGTACATTGGTAAAAGTACGTAACGAAAAAGAGGCTTACATAGCTGTTTCTTCATTGCACTGGAAATCAGGGTGGGGAAAAGTTAGTTCATTGAGTCTGTATATTGAGTAAAAAAAAATATAATTTATTCCACCATACATTACTCCGTAACACTTCATATAATTTTATTCCACCTACAGTCCTTGTAACTTCCATTTTTTAGTCACGTAAAAGAAGGGGATTCGTAGTTTTATTAAAGTGAGAAAGAGTGGAAATCATGTTGATCCATCACTGACACATCACGTTTAAGAAGATTGGAAAAGAGTGTTTTTTTTTTTGTAGGATAAATGTAAAACACATTTCGTAATCATTTTTGAATGAAATTGTCACTCATGAGCCGTAGCTTTGTTTTCATTTGATTGTCCATGTTGCCTAAGCTTACCTCAAATCTCAGTCGTGCACCGATCATATTTCTGCTTCAAAGAGTATCTATAAAAACATCAAGAGGACTAAACTCAGAATTTCAAAGTGTAGTATGAGATAGTTGAAGGCAATAGTTTATTTTTAAAAAAAAAGAATAGAAGAACAGATTAATAAAAAGATATAATTTGAAGGCTGCAAAATTTAGTTTACATGTTTATTGTTAAAATCGATTGGAATTTTAGAGGGAAACTCTCAAGTGTGGTTTCAGATTCGCAAAAATTACTCGAAATTGTGAATTTATTGACTATGTATGGTGCACAGGATTGGCAAATGTTTAATCATAAATTTAATACAATTATGTACACTGCTGGCCATTTAAAATTGCTACACAAAGAAGGAATGCAAATAACAGAACGATATTTATTGAACACATACATCATAGTGGAAAGAACAAGTGATTAGATTTACAGGAAATTAGGATGTATAGATCTTGAGAAATCAGTACCCAGAGCAGCCACCTCTGGCTGCAATAACAGCATTTATCCGCCTAGGCATGGAGTCAAACAGAGATTGTATGGCATGTACGGGGATCTCAGTCCATGCAGCTTCAACACTATGCCACAGTTCATCAACAGTAGTGGATGGTGAGTGATGGCGTGCGAATCCCTCGGCAATCATTGACCACACGTTCTCAATTGGTGACAGATCAGGAGAGCGTGCTGGCCAGGGTAACAGTCGAATCTCTTCTGTATCAAGTAAGTTCAGAACAGTACGGGCAACATGCGGTCGTGCATTATCCTGTTGAAACAAAGCATTAGGGAGGCCTCGAAGATAAGGCAGAGCCACGGGCCTTAACTTTTCGGATATGTAACGGTTGCTGTTCAAAGTGCCGGTAATGCAAACAAGAGGTGATCGAGGCGTGTATCCTATGGCACCCCATACCATCACTCCAGCAGCTGGGCCAGTATGGCAATGTCCAATGCAAGCTGGCAATGCGCGTTCTCCAGGATGCCTCCAAACACGGATGCGGCCATTATGATCCTGTATACAGAACCGAGATTCATCTGTAAAGATGACGTGATGCCATTCCCATGTCCAGGTTCGTCGCTGATCACACCATTGAAGGCGCTCCTGTCTGTGACGCAGCGTCAATGGTAGCCGAAGCCATGGTTGCCGTGCAGACAATCCATGCTGCTGTAAACATTGTCGAATTGTTCGAGCAGAAACTCGTTGCCTTGCAAATGACTCCATTTCTCGACTCAGGGTTCGTGACGTGGCTGTACGATTCTTTGTGACCATGCGGATAAGATGTCTGTCTTCTCTGCTGTTAGTGATGGGGGTCGATGAGATCCTGCATGACGTTCCTGAATCCTGAATTATGATTGTCCTGAATCCATCGATTCCATATTCTGCTAACAGTCAAGGGGTCTCGACCGACGCGAGCAGCAATATTGCGTTACGATAAACCGCGATCCCGATAGGCTATAATCCTTCCTCGATCAAAGTCAGACACTTGCTAATAGGCATTTCTTCTTCTTACACGAGGCATTACAACAACTTTCTTTGCCGATAATAACGTTGAAACGGAAATTGAGTATGAGAAAACTGCTGTCAAATCTCTGATTTTATACACATTGTAGATATCGCTACTGTCGCCTGCTTTGTATGAATGCGCTGAAAATCTAATCATTTGCATATAACAGCAAGTTCTACCTGTCATGAAAATTTCACGTGTGTGATGTGCCGCTTTCCTGGTGTAGCAATTTTAATGGCCAGTAGTGTATGTAGTGTATCTCGGTATATTTCTAAGTGATATTTTGTGTTGACTGATGATTCGAAATAAAGTTTCCTTACTTCTAAAAATTTTGTGAGAAAATGAGACTCATTAAATTAAGCAATTTTTAGATCCTTTGCTATATTTCCCTTTATTACACTCAAATAGAACTATCTCTTTGGCACGACAGTTCATGTGGGCGAAGGACTATAATACCCATCTATGTTTTCGTGATCAAAAGTCCATGGAGTGCGAAGCATATGTCCCGATTAGGTAGTTAGCCTAAAGAGAGGCCCACAGTGTTTAATTCCCAAGCATGCTTGATACTCAGTTTATTGACCCACGGAAGAGATGGAAGACTGAGTCGACCTTGCCCAGCCCAAGGATTGAACCTCGGATCTGTGTCTTGGGAGCGTGAAACGCTACCATTAAGAAACCGGGTTACTACCCTCAAATATACACAGTTTTTAATTTTAGTTCACATTTTAGTTTTGTACCGTTTGGATACCGATTCATTTCGTTTGGTTTGTTTGTCTCTCAAAGATCCTGTTTTGCATACTAAAGCTTATTAGACCTAGTGTAACGTTCCGATGAGGCCAACTAATTGATGGTTATATCAATTTCAATTAATTCAATTTATTTATGAGAATAAATTTTTAATATATACAGTATTTATAACTTTCAAATTAGTGTTGTTGTTGCTTATCCCCGACTGGCGTGACAGTACCATCACACCAGCCCCATGAATCCAAAAATAGTCAGACTCTCAAGCACCATCCCCGGTCTCAATTCTATGTCTCCTCTCTCACACCCAATGCACTGAAAAATATGAGATAAGAAGGCCTGATTCGACATTTGGGACAGAGAGAGTAGACCTTGGTACCAGAGACGTATCTCTGAGCAAGCAAGTGGCCACTTTGAAGTCTTGTCAGAGCCGTTTGGCTGCATCTCTTGTGTTTACCCACTAGTGCGGAACCATGATATTTGCATGTGTACCATTCGTGGGTAGGAATGGTATTCCTAAAAGTAGCAAATTAGTAAACATTAAGATAGGCGGACACCATCCAGGAACACATCCTGTGTGCTGTCTTTCTGTAAACAATCTATAAAAAAAATAGAAGAAAAGAAGAGGGTGGTTGATTTAGCTCGCAAGCGCTGTTTTGATCTCAGCCTTCACTCGTAACACTGGACTTACAGTCTAAAGTGGATTCCAAACTACAGTACACTTTGAATCCCAATAAGGGATTCGAACCCACGAGCTGTTAAATTCTTTTGTCATATCAGCATTTGGGAAAAATAATCAAAATATAAGATAATTAATTTCTTCACAGCGAAACGTATTTATAGACAACCCTATAAATAAAAAATAACATTAAAAAATATATATATATGATGTTTTATCATCAAATAGTTGATTTTCTTTTTAAATAGAGTCGTTTTCTTCAAATTATTGAGTTGATTATGAGAAAAAACAGCTTTATCTAAATTTTAAAAAAATGTTTATTTTTCTTTATTTTTACTTTTTTTGCACTTTAGGGAAGAAATATATATGCAAAATGTATATAGCAGAATAAAACTCTATAAGACACTGTTAAATTCAGAAGAATAACGCTTTATTTTGACTGATAATGAAATGGAAGATTCAAATTTGTGTGAGGCTGGAAAAAGTTTTATTGATTGAAAAATTTTGCTTCCATTTCGGAAATTATGGTATAAGATTTATCTTCAAGAAATGTCAATATGGAACATATATTTCAGAATTTACTAGCGCTTCAATGAAGTTGGCAAAAAATTAACCTTCAAAACAAGATTAAAAAATACGCACCTGGAGTTAAAGTATTTCAGGATTTAATCATTTACTTTGTAAAACGCAAAAAATCAAGTATAACATCCCCATTACTTAAAAGATTAAAAGTGGAATTTTATAAGAGAAACATAAAATAATCAAAAACTTAATAAATTAAGGAAAAATGATTCAATCTCATTGACGGAAACAGTTACTATGGTTACTGTTATGATTTTGGAAGAGAGAATATTATTTTCCCAAGTAAAACAAAACTGAGATAAGAAAATTACATTTGATAAAGAAATGAATATATAAAAAATGAATTTATAATAGCTATGATAAAATTATCCCATTTAGAGGTTCAAACACAAAAATAAGAAAAGAAAATTATTAACACAATGCTGGGTAAAAATTCTGGTTAGGTAAGTAAAACAAACATACCACGTCTCTAATTATGTTATAGCTTGAAAAAAAATTCTCCTATGTTTTTTTAGTCACTGAATTTCCAAACTCTTAATGCAATTTCCAACATACTTTTATGAAAATTTAAAACTAATGAAGAAAAGTAGCACAAAAGGTAAATTAATATTTTAAATATTAAGATTTTGGAAGAATATCTCATCATAAGAAATATATAACGTGTACATTCAAGGTGAATTGATAACACTTTGTTTTTTCAACATAAAATGAAATCTAAAGTTTTGAAAAATTCTTCAACTAGCAAAATAAATGCAACCAAACATTCCGGTAACAATATGAGTAATTTATTTTAAAATAATTTAAACCAGAAAATTTAATAATCTTAAATCTATCTATTTTTCGATTGTCTCTATGCTTTGGTGTGTGGGTATGGGTTTGAACGTAAAGTGAGAGAGAGAAACATTTTAAAAATGAAAATACAATTTTTCTATTAGATAAAGCTATTTTTCTAATAGTAGACCAAAAATGAAATCATGCCTAAAATGAGAAACGTTTCATATTTATCTCCAATAATTCTTTGATCCTTTAAAAAAAAAAACGCTTCTGAAAATTTTATCCTGAGTTTAAGGAACAAAAAAAATATTTATAGCAATCATTTAAATAATTTGCTCTTTCGTTCCTTATATCTGTATTGGCATTTATGATTTTAAATTATTATTTTTTGAATATTGAAAACGTGTTAAAGTAGAAGAAAGAATTTATAAGAACTAATATTTTAAAAACCTGCGAATTAGATTTTGGTCATTAAACCATGACACAAAATATCGTTTTATGTATACATCGATCAAAATTTCTGCGAATAAAAAGAACTAATGAAATAACTTTTAATATCTAATAAGCATATTTAATCTATGGACATGTAACACAATTTATGTTTGAGTTAGATTAACATGCTCTAAAAATTGAGACAAAAAATTCTTAAAATAAGAGAATCGGAAAAAATGAAAGTAATTGGACATTGGATTGTATTCTCCTTACATTGCTAAAGCAAGCTTTTCTCTGTTGTCAATGGTGCAATTGACAAAGGCAATAATTTACTACATGATAAATGTTTTTCGATATTTGCTATGAACAATGTACTATAAAGTTTGCTTTAATATATAAAAAACGATTTATTGCCCTCTTTTAGTCCTTCTGTGTAAAAATCTGGAATTATTTGTTGAACATCATGCTATTATATGTCGAACGTCATGAGAAAGGACTTTATTTTAAATAATAAAGACATTTCACGTGACTTTCTATTGCAATGAAAGAGCGAAATTGTTTCTTTGTCTCCACGACAGTTTCTAGAATACAGAATTTTACGCCTCTTTCAAATTTAAAATCACAGTTTAATAAAATTTTTGGTGTGACTTTATACATTACACTATAAGAACCAAATATTTTTTGCTTATTCATTAGAACTATTTCCCAAGCAAAGAATTTTGTAAACGTTTAAAATTTCAAATGACATTATGTGTTATATTTGCTGTTTTTTTACTTTGCATATTCTTCCATGAATTGGAAATTTTTTGCTTGTTCAACAACATTCCATTTTTTAAGTAAAGTATTTCGCAATCATTCCAAATTTTATATCAGATTAGTAATCGCATTCTGGAAAAAAATTCTTTTATGGTCTCGCAAATACTGAATACTTTTTGCCTGTTTAACAGTGCAGACTCCTCCCCAAGCAAAGAATTTCGTATCCATTCCAAGTATTTTATAAAAGAAAGTATATTCATGATCTTGACATATTTGCATTCAGTGATAAAAATGTCAGCGAGATTAATATCTGCTGTTATGAATTATGAAATAGAATTGTCTTCATGAAAGGATTTAATGATTTTTTTAAATTTGAAAATGTTATCAAAATGAAAAAAAAAATAAATGTGTTGCATGTTTGGTAAATAACGCATGTAAAATACAGAATACAGCTAAATGTAAATTACTATACCCGCTTGACTGTTTTTACAGTATGATATTATTACCTTGATAAGAAACAGATTTTTTCTAAAATTACGATACATATTAATTTATTTCATTGTTTCACGTGAATTAAAGAACAACAAAGCAAAAACTTCGGATTTAGGACGCTAGAAAATCGTTGGAAATCAATCAATCCAATGCATATTTGAAGATACAATCGATTTTCTAAGGATTGAGAAAACAAAAGTGAGATTTTATCAAACAGTAAACATTTTCAGCATTGAAGAATGGTAAAAAGCTCTTTGTTATTCCAGAATTAATCTAAGGGAAGTCATAAATTGCAAAGAACGACCATCGCTGTCCTTACAGTCGGATCAAGAAATTCCACTGGGGACATCAGGTTAGCTGTCCACTTCTGTACCTGCATCTCTCTGGCCCTTCTTTATTTCGATAATCTTTTCCCTTAAGCCTGGTTCTTAATGCTGCGGAGATTATTTTACTCCCCCCCTACCATCTCGTTCGTATCAAGATAGGCAGCGGAATTATGGGGACGTTAACTGCGACCACCTCATCACCCGGTCCTCCTGTTCCCTGACCATGGACGATAAGCGGATAAAATCATTCGTCAGGGAAAATGCTGCGATAACGTCAACGGGCTGCCTGAGAGACTTGAAAAATAGAAAAAAAAATCAGAGAATGGAATCTCGACTACTGGCTGAAGTCCGAGATAGCATCTTAACGTCATTTCCGTCCGTATCGAGAGAAATAATCCCGCAATTAAGCGATAAAGGCATATAAATATCGATATGTAACATGAATTTCAACTATTTAAATTGAAGTACTACCTAAATTTAATTATTTTCAGATTCATTAACATGAAAAAAGTAAAGTAATAACTTTTGCTGACGTAAAATATTTATTTATTTTTTACATTTATTTTTTAAGGCTTAAACTTCTATTTTCTTTTTATGAAATATTCAGTTTGCATAATGAAGTCTATTATTTATTAAATCTATTTAAACTTGCTCATAAATATTCTGCAATATATATATATATATATATATATATATATATATATATATATATATATATATATATATATATATATATATATATATATATATATATAACAATATCATTCAAAGATCAAGTTATACTTTAGGTTATGATATGGTAATACGAAAAAATTTTTGTTTGATTTAAATAAAATACATTATTAAAAAATGTTTGAAATATTTGCTTATCATGAAAAGCTATCCTACTCTATTGCTTGCTTAAAAGATAAATAGCTATAGAGATTAATCAAACTTTATAAGTTGAAACAAAACAGGTTAAGATGTTTAAAGCGAATATAGGTTAAGAAGACAATTAAGATTGTAGGTATCGAATATGATAATGAAAATATAACTATTTACTCGATATAGATGGGAACTGATGAGATTTGTATCTTTTAATACTTATATAATTTTAATATGAAATAAGCAGTATTTAGAAGGTAAGCTTTTATCAATAATTAAAATTGATGTTCGATAAGGAAAAATTGCATATTTTTTTCGTTTATCAGGCTAGTATTCAGAATTTGTAAAATTGTTTTCGTGAAATAGCAATCTGGATTTGATTGAGCATTTTTCTACGTACGATTATGCCAACTATTTAAAGGTTTCTACAGTTGTGTTGTAGTAATGTATATATAATGCTTTATAATGTATTAGAATAGTTAATTTTTATTATTATGTTGGAAGATCTAATTGCTGTTTCCAGAAGAAAAGTTCAATTAATGTCAACAGTTATTTCCATTGTTTCCATGCTATGGGGTAACCATGTTAATGATATTTTATGAATCATTTTTATAATATGTTATAATTAGAAAAAATAACAGATCTTTATTAAATAAACAGAGGGTATTCACCTGATAATAGAAAATCAATTACACTATGTTGGAAAATAAAAAGAAATATTTCAAACTGAGTCGAAAGTCTTTCTTTTTTTTACATTGTCTCCATATTGTCAATCGTTTTGAGTTCTCCTTTGTGTTTTGTTTCAACATTTGACTTTTTCAATATTCCTGATATTTTTAGTATATTAACATTTGTTTTAAAATCAATGGAACTGATCTTTATCTTTTTATCTTTCTATCTGTGATTGATCTTTGTATGAAAATTCTAAATTTTCTTGACTATACTACTTTGATAATTTCCATAGTTGGTGCTACCTTCACACAACTTCGTAAACATATCAAGTTTTAAAAAAGTTTGGATGTTTTCGAAACGGTTCCAAATCATTTTTTATAACATTCTTTAACAACAAAAGAGATTGAATTTTCAGTCTCTTCATCTTTTCATTTACCAGGATTGATAAGAGAGTTATAAATGTTGTTTATGTATAAAGAAAAACAATAAAATTCGTAATTATGCATAGAATAATGGGGGAACAAATTTTTTGCTAGAAATTTTTATTTTTCCTAAGCAGGCATTATATTTAACAAATTATAATACCTGCATCAAAGAGAATATAATAAATTGGTACATTTTACAATCGTAGGTTTGAGAAAGATTCTAGATAATGCATATCTTCAAAGTAAAATATGACAAAACTAAAAGTGACCGATTTTTTGGTATTTTATTCTGTGGTATTTAAAAATGTCATTTCGGAGAGATTAGAACCACCAAAATGGAATAAAAAGAGTATATGAATGTTATAAAAAAGAATATGATTCCTACTACACTTAAATACGGCACCCAAAATTAAATCAAAATAGTATAAAACTTCACATTAATTTATAGAAAGCAGTATAAAAAGGGAAGAAAGAAATAGAAACTTTAAATGATATATTTTGAAAATAAAATATTATTTGAGATAATAATTCCTAACGAAAATAAGCTTAAAGAATTTGTGTGGAAGAGGATCATAACATTCATAAGCGGGTTAGTTTTGACATTTTTGAAATACTCAACTACTTAAACTGCTAGAAGAAAATTAACAGTGAGATTTGAAAGCAGAACAACTTCATTTTAGCAAACGAATTTTTACTAGCTACTAGCAAATTTTAACTTAGAATAAATTTAAACAGAAGAAATAATGAAATTTTTACTTAAACATTATTCTGCTGTTATATTTTATGATTTTATAGCATTATTAAATTAAGAATAATGAATTTAATGCCTGTAATTAGCATCAGGAAATAAGAGACCAGCTTATGCTATTCTATTTAGATGATTTAAATAGAGATTATCTAAATAGAGTAGCATCTCTTTGGAATAAAGAATATCCAGGAAAATTGTTGCCAACTGCAGTTTTCAATAGTATGTGTGCCATGCAAAATCAGTTTTAGATTATAAATATTGTGTCTATCAAATGATTCGAAAGAAACTTAACATTGAATTTACTTTACTGGATAATTTTATTCGTGAAAATATAGCTTGCTTTTATGTTTCTTACAATTTAACTACGCAACAAAAAGAAGGAAAGTGTCCGGATCTGTTATAGAACATTTAAATTTAAAGTTGATGGCAACCACATTAATTTTAGAATGGCAATCAGTGATGAAATATATGTGCTAGTTTTTGATTATTATCCGTACTATTATTGACTTTACAAGATGTACAGAAGGTAAATTATATGTCTTTGAAGATGGTCCCCAGACCTTAATTATGAAAAGATGATATCCCAGAGACAAAAGTAATAAACGCCGTTCCTCCAGGAATACAAGACTAGTCAACGAAATCAAGTGATAAAGGTAAAAGATAGTCACAGCTAATTTTTAGACTAATGAGTGTTCTCCATAAATTCTACAAGAAGTGATTGTTAGAGGACTCGTTCTTCTCAATGAAAATATATCTTAATCTCACTGTCAACCTGGTTAACCTGGCTCAGTTGTCAGTTATCGACTAAAAAACTCAATATAAATAAGAAAATCAGTTGGAAGTCTGGATATTAAGCCAGATTTTCAATTGAGTTTCTTACAAAATGTCAGTGGTATAAAACCTTCTCTACTGATACAATAGTTAAGTGTGACGTTTGGCTATTTTGTAAATTGAGAAAAGAAACTTACTAGGATGCTTACAGTTGCTCACCCATTTCTGCATGTGAATTATTTGAGAAATTTAATTTTTGAAAGATTCTTCTATCGAAAGTATGTTGCTTCTAGAATAGATTAGCTTGTTTGTTTCTAAAATTTTTTTAGATATAATTGTAAAGAAGCTAAGTGAATCTAAAAAATTTTAGAATGTCCTTCGCATTAATGTAAGCATTTGGTAAATAAGATCAAGACAAGTTATTGAATAGATTTTTATTCAAACTTTTTTAACCTAATTAAATGTTTGCATTTATATTCTAGAAGTAAAATTACAAGATCGTCTCTTCCATATAAACTACACTTATACCAATCTTCTATTTATTCTGCATCAAAAATGTTTTTGATTCTGTAATAATGAAAGAGACAGTTCTAAATAAATTTAAATTGAATTAAAGTTATATCTTTACAAACAAGATCCAAGTCACTGATCTAACAGCTTTCAAGAATAACGGGATTAAATACAAATTATTTGTATTAAATTAATTTTTTTATTATATTTGAATTCACTATTCTTTTATGGGCTACGTTTGGCGATCGTTATCGATCATTTATGAAAGATTTGTTGCCAAAAACATAAAAGAAGAACATAGCATAAAAGTCAATACGAAAGCAATAGAAAAATAGGTTATTCTCTTTAAAATACCGAGCAATTTTAAATGAATAACTAGTTAAATAGAATTATTATATAATCACACACAAGAAACATACACTATAAGTGTATACTTTCAGATATAATAAATTTATTACTCAAATATTTGACAGAATATTTCTAGACATAGCTTCTATTTACGGAAAAATATTTTTTTTTTACTTTTTCTATATTTTGAGAACTAATTTAGAAGTAGAAGTGAATAAAATGATTAAACTGCAATTGCTTTCATGAAAACTTTATTCTCTCATGAATCTGACGTGAAGAACAATTTGTTCTAACCACTGAAATTGATTATCTTAAAAAATAAATGACATCTTTAAAAAAAAGAAAGCCGCTGAATATTTCATAGATATTTTTTAACAGCAAAAACAAAATGAATTTTGTATTCTAAGCAAACCGAAAGAAAATTTAACACACTTGTTAGCAAATCATTTACAATTGATAATCTCTTAACAAGGAATATGTAATCAAATATGTTTTGTCCTTAAAAATGGTATCAAATTCTGTAAAATGCATTTATATCGCAAGTTTGAACATTAAAAACTCTAAAATAAAATATAGACAAAAAAAATTCTGAAATAATATATTTTGATCTCAGAACTTATATTCCATCTTTTTCTTTAAATATAGAGTGCAAATCCTATTTATTACTCTTACTTATCAAATAATTCCCCTCTACAAAATTTTAGAGTTTCATTTAAATTATTATTTAATGTATTTAAAAATAAATATTATAATAATATAGAAAGAAAATAGATTTATAATATGTATCTTATCAATTACATTAGTGTTATCTTTTGAATTATTTACTTAAAAAAAACAGACATACTTTCTTCTTAGAATCTTTAAGCTGGATAATCTCATGTGAAATATCGTTTGTTGCTACAGAAAAAAACTTTTATTACTTCCGAAGATCAAGAAGATTAGAGATAACAGAAAATCCATAAAATATATTCGAATCTTCCTTTTTTCTTTATGTTCTATTTCAATCTCAAATAATAATAATTTAAGGAATCTTTTGAAATGAGCATGAAAAAGTATTTTGAAGTTTAATTTAAGATGACTGTTTTATTGATTTGCCTGTAATAATTAAAGTACATATAAATCATTTGTTTGTAAAATACTGATAATTAAATTTTTGCTTGAGAACAAAGCTAGCTATCTATTTAATTCATCCGGTTTCTTTTTATTTAGTTAATGGAAGTTATTTGTTTCAATAGTTAATTCATTTATTCCCTTCAATATTTAATTGTAGGGTAATTTCAAGTATTTGTTTTAATTTTGATCGAAATGCTTTATATGAATGAATGAAATGCAATCTATTTTGCTATACAACTAAATCTATAAAAACACTAAAAAGTATATTACTTAAAAGAAAGTTTCCTTATACTGAATATTTTCATTAAGTACCTTTCGATTAGATTCCACTAAATTATCTAACTTCATGAATTCCAATAACAAAAAAATTTTTTTAATTTATTTAAATACTATTTAAAAAAAATAGACTTTTGTTGAAGTGTATGTTTAACGTTCCTATAAAATCTTTAATAGAAGAATAAAATATTAAACTTTTTGCTGCTGCCGAGCTTATTTTATTGTATTATAATTAAAATTGCATTCTAGTGAAATTTCTTATTCAGGAATTTCATGTTTAGTTAAATATTGTCAGAATTGAATTTCAATTTAATATTTTAACGAATAACAATTTAATATTTAAATAAATAAATGTAATGCTTAAACAAAATGTTTACTTAAACACTTTTGAATCCAAAGTTACAAATAATAAAAGCTTTAATGAATACTGTGTAATAAATTTAACAAATACATCTTATAATGGCAATTCTAGTTTAGTATTACTTTTTTTTTCATTGAAATTAGGCATTTTTTCACTGTTTTCTACCCAAAATGGTAGAATAATTTTTTTGGAGTTTGTTATAGTAAAGATAATGAGAGTGCTCTGATATGTAGCTAATTATAAAAAGAAATGAAATCTTCTACCCTCACAAAAAATTGAAATTAATTTAAAATAGCAAAAATATAAACATAAAATGTGAAGCTAAGTGAATTTAGGGAGAACCTTAAAATTACACTAAGCTTCGTGTTAGTGTTAAAGATTCAATAAACACAATTCACTTAATATTTTGATTATATATTTTGATTATATATATATATATATATATATATATATATATATATATATATATATATATATATATATATATATATATATATATATATATATATAATTTAGAGAATCTCAATGACAGCAAGAAAGTGGAATAAATTGCTATTTCAAATAAAATTGTAGTTTATAAGAGTGGAAGCTAGATAGCAATATTGTACTGATCTTATCATGGAGCAAATAGACTGCCCAAATATTTAAGGCATACCATAGAGTACACAGTCCAGAGGAATTTTTTAATACAGAGAAGACGTAATCACTCGTCATATGAGATAGAAGGGGAGAAAAAGTGACCACTCTTAGAGCAGGGAAAAAATAGAGAATTATGAAGGTTAAAATGAACCATTTTCCCCCAACTACTCCATATATTTTCCCTTCAAAGAATTTAATATATTTTTATGCTTATATATAGAATTGACTCCATCAAAAATTCTTTGATGTACCAAATTCATAATGATTAGTAGAACCGTGATTAACATGAAGTTATTCACAAATTTATATCAGCTCATTGAGTTTAGATAAAAAATATTATTATATTATTCAAAATTTTTAGTAAAAAGTTGACAGTAACACACGATGAAATTCAGCTTCAGTGATGATTTATGCATTTGATATTGCATTCATCTTCTTTTTTCTGCATTCATCTTCGTGTGCGTAACAATTGATCGTAGAAGGATAGACCAACAAACACTTTTTAAATTTCTATTTTTAGAGTTTTTAGAAGAATTTTTAAGCCTTTTGTATTTGACATAAATTATTTTATATTACTTTATTGCAAATATGAGAAAGCGTTTGTGTTAACGCTGCAATGTTAAATATACTAGAGGTTGTATAAAAACTTCTTAAATTTTGACCATGGTTTTCTGAAATATTTTTTGATTTGTGACTCTTCTTTCTCTGTGATTCATTCTTGTTTGAAATGAAACTGTTTAAAATATCACATTCAGCCACACATAGTTTGAATGCAAGCACCTTTTCAAATTGCAATTGTTTTGATTGTAGGTAACGGAATCACACTCTTTCTAAAGTCCATTTATTTCTTCGATGAATTGATTCAAATTAAATGAATAGACGATGAAACTTTAAAAAGAGCTCAATTTTCTTACCCGGGCATGTTAAAAATAAAAATAAGCACAATATTTCCCGCACTCTACAGGAATGATAAATGATTCTTATAAAACCGTAAGAGCCATATTTACAGTTTGAAATAATGACACTTTGATGTATATTTTAGAATTTCGCATTGTAAGGGACACTAAAAAAGCTAGTTTTCACTCAATAATTCTCCATTGAGTGAGAATTATGTCAAATGAGCAAAAGAATGGTGTTGCTTCCCAATGATAATTTCCTTTAAAAAAGAAAGCTGTTAAGCTTTTTAGGTTACTTCATCCAATTTGAAAATTCGTATTCACTTAATTTTGTTTTCAATACGATAGCTTATAAGATTTTGATTTTTTTACAAAACATTAACATTTTCATATTTTTAATTTCGATAGAAATCTATATTTTAAGTTCCATCTTCGAAGTTTATATATGACCAGAAAGAAAATCAAATACATTTTGTGGAATTTGATTCAACTTTTTTCAAATTTCTCCCCAGAATTAAATATATAATGGAGAAACTGTAATTATTGATTATTAAAGTAAAAAACGTTTCTCGAAATTTTATCAAATAAAAACTTCTTAAGCCTTTAAATGGGAGAATTTCATAAAACAAAATTTACCTGGTGAATATTAAAAAGAAACAAAATAAGTAAAACGAAATATTCCAGAAATATTTTACAGTGGTGATTTTGATAGTTTAGTAAATATTTAGCAACAATTGTGCTTCGTTTTTTGTGTGATATAAAGTAAAAAGAAATTCTTTAAAATATATTAACCCAGAGGTATAAAAATATTTTAAGCTAGAAAATTAATATTTACAAACTTTTAATCCATATCGATTCGCATGTTAAACAAAAGCAGTATTCTCATCTTGATTCGCAAATAGGTTTGATAAGCAACTGAAAATTCAGTAAATGAATGCAATTGACAATAATTAAATATATGTTGGTGTAGAAGAAGATATAGAAATTACAGTGAAATATGAACCAATGGACTTTTTTTAGATTTAGATTAAGAATAGATATCAAAGAAAATTATAATATAAAAATGAAAACTTTGGTTTTGTGCAAAATATCAATTTTTGGTACAATTTTTCATTTATATCAAAATATATGGGTGGTATGCTCTTTTTATAAAATTCGAGAGCATAAACATTTAAATTTCTCTATATTTTATTAAAAAGTTAAATAAATATAAATGGTAATCATAAATTTTCAGTGTTGAGACATTGGTCAGTCAAGAGTAGGAATATCATTCGTTATAAAAGCAGTTACACCTCGCACATTCATCAATCGTAACTCATACAGTAGCGAAGAGAAATGGACGTATCGGAAGACCTCATTCTGTGTGGTTTGCTTCATGACTTCAAGTGAGCTTATCAGCTGTGGTATCAAGTCACAAAATATATCAAGCGTTTGTATATCCATCGTTGCCAAAATACTGTGAGTTAATTTATGGCAAGTCTTTGGTTTCACACATTCAGATTGGGAGATTTGTTCCTCTGTAATGAAGCTCAAAGTGGACGACCACAGGCCTCGGATGACAAAACCCTGCAGGTGGCCATTGATGAGAACAATAGTCAAACATTTTGAACTTGCCGGAAAATTTAACATTTCCGGTGAAATGGTTAGAATTTATATGCACCGCTTTTAGGTAAGACGTAGAAGCTGAGCAAGTGAATTCTTCATGCGCTGTTGAAGCCCATAAGCAACAACATGTGACAATCTGTTTATTGTTTCTTTCTCCGCATTGTAGCGCATCCATATTTAATTGAATGTTGGCCAATGAAAAAAGTCGGTCCTGTATGATACTCCCAAGCGTTCCAAACATTGGTTATCACCCAAGAACACTGTCCCGCACAACGCATGACCCCTATACACCGATACAAAATTATTCATGTGTCTGGTAGACTAGTCATCAAGAGGTTCATTATGAACTACTATCAATGGGCCAAATGGTCACCACGGACTGTACTTTCAACAAATGAAACATCTGCAATAGGCGGCATTGCAATTGATGGATCCAGCATTGGTTAATCGCAAGGGTGTACTCATTTTGGTCGATAAGGGAGTTTGTATTTCTCGTGGGTATCCAGGAATACCATATAGCAACTTAATTGAGTGACTTTGTGCTATCCTCTTTACTTAACCGAACTCACGCCATCAAATTATCACTTCTTCTATTCTTTAAAAAATTATCATCATAAAAATACTTCACCAATTAAGCAGACGTGCGTCAGCTCTCACGAATTACACTGCTGGTCACCGTAAATACAGCAACCTGAATGAAGCATGCAAATAACATGAATTTCACAACATGCATTAGCGAAAGTAAGATATACAAATGATTAGAATTTCAGAGCAGACGCACATCACTCGCGCCTGTGGCTACACTTCAAAATGCTATTTAAGACTTGCAGATTTCGAGGATTTCAAGCTCTGCAATTGTGTTTTTCCTGTGGGTTTTTCAAAGAAACGACCAACCATGCCTCGTAGAAAACAGTGATCATTTTTGATCAAGTATCCGATTTCTTAGAGGAAGGGTAGTGGTCTACCGAGGTTGTGGATTATTTTTCAAGGAAATCGGTTGACGTGTTGGACGAAACCAACCAAACAACTGTAATGCGGATATGTGATCTCTGGATGCAGGAGGGTACGACGTGATGACATGCAAATTGTGAGCGTGGTAGAGACGGATTGATTACATCACGAACCATAACACAGCAAATTCAGTCTCTAAAGCATCATCCAGTATTTGCGCGTACCATTCGACGCCATTTACAGCAGAGTGGTCTGTCCGCAAGACGTCCATTGCTTCATTTACCCTTGATGAAGAGTCACAGACGTCTCCACCGTCAACGGTGCTATGAAAAAAGGATATAGACGGCAGAATGGAATGAAATCGTTTTTAGTGACGAGTCATAATTTTGTCTGCAACACCATGATCTTCGCATTCGAGTTTGGAGACACCGTGGAGAGAAGAGGCTGAACAGTTTTGTTATGCACCGCTACACTGGTCCTGCGTCGGGTGTTATGGTATGAGGCGATATTGGATATCACTATCGCGCTCCTCTTGTACCTAGTGCTACTAATTTAAACAGCCAGCGTTACATCTCCGAGGTGTTGGAGCCAGTTGTCCTTAATTACCTTCAGGGATTGCCTACAGCCATATTTCAACAGGATAATGAGCGAACAAACGTAGTACGCATTGTTCAAGGGTTTTTCTTCAATCGCCAAATTTAATTGCTTCCCTGGCCAACTCTCTCTCCGTATCTTTTGCCGATAGAAACTTTTGGTCCATGGTTTCTCAACGATTAACCAAATTACATCTCTAACTGCCACACCAGATCAAATTTGGCAACATGTGAAAGCTGCTTGATCTGTTGTAACACAAGAACACATCCAAAGTCTCTTTGAATAAATGCGGAGGTGTGTGGCAGTGGTGATCTCCAACCAGGGTTGCTACTCTGGCTTCTGATGTTGGCAGGAACTACACTTCACAGAAGTCTATAAATTGATTCATTTGATACTTGGTCAACATGTTATCTACAAAATAAATTTTGTTATGATATCTCTTGTTTTTCTTAGTGTTGCAATTTGGATGGTTAGCAGTGTACTATGTGTTCAAAGCCTTCGAGTTTTAAGGAAATTGCACAACTTGAGCATGTTGGCAAAAGATGCTGGATATTATGGTGATTACATGGAGGTACACTTTCTGCTACACTAACAATAGGTGATACATTAACTGATACACTAACAATATACAATAATACACTAACAATGCTAACAATAGGCTACACTTTCTGTTGGTCATGTTCTTTTGATTGATTAAAAATGGAAAGATCTTTCTTGTTTACCTTATTTAGAACAACAGTTTTGTCTTTTTTAAAAAAATTAAGATAAAATATAATACCACATTAAATGCTCAGGCTTATTTAATGAGATTAATTAATTAAATATACAGATTTTTATTATTAAGTTAATTTGTTAATTTGTACCTCTACTACTATTTAAGTACTTATAATTTCTTCATAAATGTTACTAAGCGAAGTCTCAGTTATCCAAATTACAGTATACATAAAAAATTCTGTCACAACGAATATTTAATTTAAATTATATTAATATAGCTCGATGATTTTTTTTAAGCTACTATAAATGTAAAATCCGAATCCATCTTTAATGAACATGCAAACATAAGCTATGCTATATAATGGTAAAAGAACAAAATAAATTTGCCAATTTGCTATAAAAATGTGGATTGGTTGTACCTCTAAGGTTTTACGCAACAAGACTAATTCGATTGGAACTGATACTTTTAATTAGATTTTAAACCTTTTGAAACATCTGTTTGTTTTAATAATCGATTTCCAAACCTGTGATTTGAATGCCAAACTATTCAGCATGTAATTTGGCTATGTAATAGAATTAGAAATCAATAATATTTTAAAATCTGAGCAAGTGAATAAATTATAAAACCTTTGTTAAAACCATTCACAGAAACAGCTACAATGTACTTAACAAATTACAATAAAGGGTTGGTTGTCTTTGGCATCTTGGTAGGAAAAGGTGTCTCATTCATACCCGGTTAGTAGTGGGCTATATAATTGTGTCAGATGAAGGTGACCATGCTGAGACGGACTAGCCATGCTTAAAGGGTCGTAAGCTTATGCATTTCCATGGTTTAGGATGGAGAATAGAATATTAGAGCTCATATGACGACCCTGTCGTTTTATTGTTTTCAAAATTACATATTCGTTTAAAAGAAACAGGTTGCCAAATACTCATACCTATATTGATCTAATTTTCAAATGATAAATTGCTAAAACTAGTGTTGCGATGCAGATAACGATGGAAATTTATTTTATTTAGCGTAAATGAGATCATTTAAGCAGATGAAATATTATTCGTTTCTACATTAATTCTCTTTAAAGATTGGTATTCTTGTAAAGTTTCAATGGGGAGAACTCTTGATAGTTATAATAGTCTAGAAAGACCTAAGAATTCTTATTAAAGAAGGGGCTTATACATTGCCTAAGCAATTTAAGTAAAAAAGTTTTATGTATGCTCAGGTAATGCATAAACTCAAAACCATTTATTGAAACTAAAAAAAATATATAAAGTATCAATATATTAGGTGAACTCTTACAGTTAATTATTTACATACAATTTTATTCAATTTAAACTGAATAAAATACGTATGAAATAAAATTCCTAGTGTATAAATTTATTACCTTATGGTTTATTTTTATTCTGAGGGCTATTATGCCTACTTAGCAAAGTGATAAAACTTATTTCCAGCTGCATCTGATGCTGAATCTCAAAGGTTCTTCTCTCCAGAGCACCATTTCTATTCATTTTCCAAATGTGCTCGATGCCATAAATTTCGCCTTCTAACACAGCTGCAGTGGGAGGCAGTACAATTATGCCAAGTTATTCATCTGAAAAAGAATTTCCATTTTAGCACGCAGTATTCTTCCGGGATAGGAAGTCTTAGAACAAGATGCAAGGATTATTTTTTGCTTATTTCTCATTTTCTATTGATGAAAAAGTAATACATCTGATTAGTTCTCACCTTAAAAGACTTTACAACATATTTCTTTAGACATTTTTGGTGTTTTCAAAGTGAATTTTTTTTATCCAAGTCTGAATTTTTTATTTATAAATTTTTCATTATATAATTTAATAATTATATAACATTTATTTAATAACTACATAGCAGTTAAAATACAGTTTTGTTTATAAATTACCCACACGATTTAGTTTGGTGTTCTATTGATGGTTACTATGAATAAATTTAAATTGGAAACCACTGTCAACAATCATGCTTGATGTGACTTGAATCCCGTGAACTATTAAGCTAAAACCCAAAGTGTTGAACAATCAGTTGTTAATTGTACAGTTTTAATTAATGTCAGTCAGTGACTGCTATTAATTGTTTTTTAATTTGTTTTAGATTTTATTGCAATGCCGCTCTGATATTATTTAAGACTAAACTTGGTCGATTCTCAATACCCTTTTAAGACGAGTACAAAACCAAGGTAATGCTCTAACCTATAAATATTTTCCCTTGTTGATCGATCACAAATAGTATCCTACTAATTTTATGTAGGTATTTTTACATATAAGGAATTTCTCTTTTAAAGTATAAAAATTTTTTTTGAAATTTAATGTATGTTAATTTGATTATGTATGCAATGAATGTATTTTGATTATGTTTGTCATGCTTCACTGTACCTAACCCTAAGTTGTGTTCTACCAGTTAGATGAAATTGAGTTGAAGTCTTCGTAATTTAGAAGCAGGGACACAGCAGAAGACTCCCAATACTTGACCTACCATCCCCAGAGATATTTCACTAGGAGGGCATTGCGAGCACGACATATTTAAAGTGCCCAAGCCATCTTTAGGGTAAAAGATGGATCTTAAGTTAATCTGGAATCCAAGCTCACTATCATCCAATAATGTGAAATTTGCACAAACTAAACGGGCCTCCACCTTTTTTGAAAAGGATTCAAATTGCTAAAACTCATTAATGTTTTCTGCATTATTTTATTGCATAACCAATTATGGTACCTTAAGTTATAGAACATAGAATCAAAACGACCAGTTGTGGAAGATATCACTTATTTATTAGGCGTAGAACACACTGCTTCTCTTCGGTTAACATATGTTATCAATGGATGGTATCTATCCTCAGTTGAGATATCAACATGTGATATTCTCCTTAGAACCACACGTAAGAAATAGCTTAGCTCAGCAATATTTAAGAAATAGTTAAAGATGAGGAGGATTGAGGAAGGCGACTGCAATAACTAGTTAACTAGTTTAATTTTCCAATCATCAAACATCTTGTAATTTTGCATAGTGATTAACGGATTACATTAAAATCCGATCTAAAACCCTGAATAAGTGACGAGTTATTAAATAGCACGAGTACTTAACCTGTATATCAATAATCTTAGCATTCCAATCTCGCATTAGATCAAAAAAAGAAAACTGGTTCTGTAGTGCAAATAAGCTAACTAACCAACTGACATTCTTCATTATTTTAAATACTAAAAGTACAACATACATAATATTGAAAATAAGGAAGATCGCAATCCACAATAGAAGATCTTGAGTTCAAACTTCAATACTTTGAAAATTGGGATATGGGTGCCATTTTCCTGTTTTCTACCTGCACATTTCTTGGTTTGGTTGCTTAGAAGATATTAAGATATTTTATAACATGTGAGTAGACTTTAATACCTATAAAGAATTGTGTTTTCACAAGTTATTTACCATGATTTTTAACATTTAAGTTAAATTAATTAAAATAGTTGTCATTTCATTCATAACTTTAATATTCTTTTTCAAGGTAAAATATGAAAATTTTCAATTTTTATCAATTTTTTTTTTGCACTATAAATATTTTACTTCAATTTTTTTTCATATAACTTCGAAATGAATGATAATATCTAAGGATAGGCGTATTAATTTCTGAAATTCATAAGAATGTAGCAAAAAAAGGTAAATACAACCAAATAGTGAAAGACAATTTACAGATCTAATCAAATAGTTAAGTAGGATCCAATAGACAATTTTATTTTGTTAATAATTTAACCTTCTATATGGAAGGATAAATATGAAAAACAAAATATGATGTGCTCATAATATTGAAAGTAATGAAGATTTACGATATTTCATTCCTTATTTATTAAATTTTTACCGAAGTTTTTTTCCTATTCACTCATTCATTTCGAATCAATTTTGCATTACATAGAATTAATAAGGGATCGGAAAAGAATTATTCTTTCTAAGAAAGAATTTTTCTTTTCGGCAGTAACACATATAATAAACAGAAGAGAATGCTTAGTAAAATATTTATGAACCTGCATTAGATTAATACTATGATAACCATAACGCTTGAGGAATTTTGCAATTAATAGTTGGAGAAGAGGAAAAAATTGTCTTCTGCAGAGTCATTCCCCTATTATAAATATTAAAAAAGTGAAATTACATTGGAGAAATGTTGGATGCGATATTATTTTGAAAACTTAATTTACACAATAACCTTTATTAATAAAAACTACACTAGATATTTTCTTGAAAATTCAAAAAAATTTCTCCCTTTAATAATATATGTAAATTTGGTACATACAGGGTGTATCAAATTAACTGATGAAAGAAAAACTGCAAAGTTATTGTTGCTCCAGCATGCTTCTCTATACCTAGCTCTGATTTGGACACTACCAGTTACCTGTAAGCAGACAGGTGGTAGTCTTAGTAATTTAGAAAGATGGACCAAGCAGAAGATCCCGAATACTTGACATGTCACCATAAATCTATCAATCCAATTGAAGAGATGCCTTAGCCACCATTAGTGAACAGGACGGATCTTTGATTAAGCCAAGATTCGAGCTCACATACTCTCGGTAATGAGAAAGACACCTTAACCAATCAGGACACCGTGGACATCGAAAAGGATTCAAGATTGGTTAATGTTTTTAAATCTACCTTACTGCATGGATCACAATTATGACACTACAACTATTCTAACACAGAATAAGAATGACCAATTTGGAAGTTTAATATCCCACAGAGTTGAGATGTTAAGAAGATGTTTAGAGTTGAGTAATATATGTATGTATATATATATATATATATATATATATATATATATATATATATATATATATATATATATATATATATATATATATATATATATATATATATATATATATATATATATACATAGATCTTATACATATATCATTTGTAACTGATTATTAGCTGCGAGTTGTACATTTTAAATTTTATCTTAGTGAAGATATTCTATTATATATATTGATTATTCGTCACATTTAAGAGTATTTAAAGACTATTTGTTGTGGAATTTCTCAGGTTAATTTCTGATTACTGTCTGATCAAAGAAAGAAATAGTTGCTCTTTTACTTTCTGCATGCTTGTCTGCTAGCGTGAGTACTTGAATATCTTCCAAATATTCATTATACGATACGTTAATGAAGTCGATTATCTTTACATTTGCTTCAGAATAGAAAAATGTCATCGGATGTTAAATTGCTTTAACTATTAAAGTATATTTTATAAGATGTCGCGTATAACTGCAGATATTTACACTAATAACAAAAAATTTTATTATCTTGTTAATTCAATAATATCTTTTAAAAATAGCATCAATATTGAAAAGCAAAAAGTTAAAGCAGAATTTTCAACAGAGTCTCTTTTCCGTTCATTACCAAATATTATAAGTTGCCATAAATTTTATCAACAGACTTCATGTTCTGGTGCAGCTGCGCCAATTTGAATACCAAGTTCTACATTTCAAAATAAATTTCTTTCCTTAACGCCCACTTCTGTTGCCCGATATGAAGTGGAGGCACAAGGAATGCGAGATCTTTTCTATTGGCCTGCTCCTATTTCATATTCATGAGGAAATGCGGCGATTTAACTTGGTTAATCCTGCTCTGCTTTGCCACCGACTAAACCATTCATCTTATTTTACTAATACAAGAGCATATTCTTGTGACGGGAACACTTAATAATGCATTAGTCTTTTGTTCAAAATAGTTGCTACAACAAATCTAGGTGGCGCAACAACCTCCTTCATTCCGATTTCATCCTAAATTGATATCACTGAAGATTAAAATTTCATCATTATATTTCAATGTTTTAGCAATTTAATATTTAATCCAATAAAATGTGTTTAAGTGCCTTACAGACTTGCATAAGTCTCTTATTTAAAAATGAGCAGTTAGTACATTGAAGAAAAATAAATTAAAAATAATGAAAGCACTTTTAAAAAAATGATAGATGATTGATACTTTAAGACAATGTTAAAATAATTTTTCTTTTGTTGGTACAATAAATCTTAATAATTAAATATTTAATGATTGTGATTTATCATCATTAGGGTTATGCTTTGCGAAGATATACTTAGTCTCCCCATTAAAGTGATTAATTTTTTAAATGGAAGACTTAAAAAATTGTTTCGTTTAGTAATTAATTTATTTTTTATGGGAAGTGACTTATAGCAATAGATTATAGGTATTATACATAGTTCTTGATAGAGTGCTTAAAAATGTAAAAGTTATATTTTTCAACCTAATTTTTTAAGATTGCATAAATTATATCTGTGTTATTAATCTGAGCAATTTATTTGAAGGTTTTCGGTATATTTTTTCTGATAAATGTTTGATATATATTTTTCAATAAAATTTTATGTTAAAAAATTTTAATTTTTTAAATGTGCACTTGTGTATTTTTTAAGTAATTATTAACTGTGTCAATCAGATTTAAAATGATTTTTTTGTTTTTAGTAATTATATTATTAGATGATCCACAACAGAATATGATTTTATAATAATGAACTTTAACCAATATTTTTGCTTTCATTGTCCCATGTAAAATGTGATTCCAGTTCAATTGTCGACCTTATCACTTTATCATGATATCAAATTAGAAAACCTATGGACTGTATTTGGTATTTTGTAATTATCGAAATAAGCAGCCGTAAAATATGACAACAACCAAATTTAACTTTTTTATTAAAAATTTGTATTGTAAAATCCAATAAAATTGTAATCTTAATTGCAAAATATTTTAATGGTTAGATCTTGCATAGCTACACTACTCCTTGTACAATATTTCTCGCAAATGTAGTTTTGTTCCAGTTAATATGCTTAAATTAGTCATAAGTATTTAAGTTATAGGAAAAGATATTTATATAGAATTCTAAAAAACTCTATTGATAAACAAGAGATATGAAAATTAATACTTATAGCAATTGCAATATTTATTGAAAATCAGAATAGCATTGAAAGCATAGGGTGGAACTAGTAAAAGAATCAATAGGTCAAACAGGATTAACGCCAAAGAACCTCCGAAATAAAGTGACAGTACTGAGGTAAAGTCTACATTTAACCATAAGGAGATGTAGTATGATAAATAAAAATATATAAAACAGAAAAATAAAATGTTAAAAAATAACCGAGTTTTATTCCAAAACCTCAGTATTTTGGTGCATTAAATTGATTGACAGGAAATATGTAAAATGTAGAAAGTGTCCTGACGTAGAACTCCGTTCAAGTCATATTGTCAATTGACCAGCAATAGTAACACCTCTCCAGAACATCGGAGAATATCCATTTGATGGTGATCTCTAACACAGACAGTATAGTGAAGCTAGCTAAAGTTGTCAATGGAGATCAAGGATCCATTTGACTTTCCTGGACACCAACTAACTAAATTGATTGATAAAATTTCACTTTGGCATTTTTTTCATTTATAATTGAACATTCAATGACTTCAATACCTTTCTCATTGGCAGTTAGAAATCTGGATGCTTACAATTATTCAAAACTATTAGGGATTATAGTTAAATCTAAAATATTCACCGTCATTAAGACAGACATGACTATTTGATATGACATTTTAATAATACATTTCATTTTGTGTATTACAACAACCATCACATTTTCGTTTTGTGAAAGTCTAAAAGTAGCACCAGACAAAATACTTAAAATAACCGAATTTAAAACCAATCAATAGTTTGGAATTTTTGGTTAAAGTAAATATTAAGTAAATTTACTGAAGATTTCATTCTCATACAGTTTGCTTTCAGTCTTAAAATATTAAATATTAAAAAATATTATATTTTTTTAATTTCTGAAAAAAGTACTGTTTCTGTGATATCCAATATGTCATCGGTCAGGAATAGATTGAAACACATATAAAAAGTTGTGACTTAAGCATTTAATATAACCGTAACTAAAGATAGTTTCTAAGAATTTTACTCCTCGCTTGATTTGTGTGTGTGATTTTAGCAAATCTATTTATAAGATGCCATTTTATGATGCAAAACAGAGTTTTGATTAATTGTTAATAAAATTACACAGTAATGTGTTTACTTTTAAATGTTAAAATATAGCACTTCATGGGGTGTTTTCATTTAAACAAGAATTTCGGTGAAAAAAATTTCAAAATTCGAAACGAGATTTTATCAACTTATTGGGATTTTGTTTATTTCGATGTTGTATGTACAAAAATATATAATGTAAGTTCTAATTTTGTTTTCATTCCTTTAGCTTGATGTTTGCCTTTTTAGTTCCTTACTAGATTTGAATTTATAGTATGTTTTATAATATATGTACTTTTATCTATTGAACTCTAGAAATGGGATTGCCTATTTAAACAGAAACTTTAGCCAGAAATGATTTCTAAAAAAAATTTGAGATTTTTCTTTTTTCGTATGTCGTATATAAAAATATCTTGTATATGTTTTACTTTTTCCATTTGATTTATTTAGTTTTGGTTTTTTCAGTTTGTAACTAAACTGATCCTCGAAACTTAGACATAAATATTTTCCATGGTAAAATCAAAATTATGTAAGCACGTGATAAATCTAACCTATATTTTGAACCCAATATAAAATAATTTAAGCGGAATGCAGTAAAGCAGGTACGTTCAGCTATAAATCTGAATATACGAGATGGAATTCAGTTATCTATCTTAAACTGCTCCAGGAGTAAAAAGAAGTTTTTCAATATATCCTTATAAATAGATTACATTAGCAACTATTTCAGGATAAGTCACATCTGTATACTTGCATTGCAACCACAATTGATGAATTTATCTTCAGAAGAAAAATAATCGTCAAATTTTGTCATCAAATTTATATAGGAAAATAGCTAAAAATTATATTTCAGGCAAATTTTAGTTTCTTCGATTTCTCAGGAATTTTAATAATCTTGAATGTTTCATATGAAATTTTTAAGAGGAATGAAAATAAAATACAATGCAACATTTGAACTTAAGGGAAATACAATTGGAAATGCAAATATGATATTGATATGCCAATAAGAGTTTATTGTTTTCAGAATTATAACGATAGCACAAAATGTTTTTTAAATCAAGCGTAACTAGTTAATTTTAAGTTATTCTATTCTGAAAAATTAAATTTTACTATTTATAAGAAATGTAAGATTCTATTTCGATTATTGAAGAAGGAAATATTGACAAATCTTCTAAAATTTTAAACCCAATTGTTTTTTTTTCAAATTTTTATATAATTAAAACAGTTTAGGAATCCATTTAAAATGTTATATTCAATTTTACAAAAGAGTTGAGTACTTTCAAATTACATTGTTGTTATATTAGTGGTATATTTGATACGTTTGAAACACCCTAATAAAAATGCAAATAATGAATATTTATAAATCATTTCTGGTAATTTAATTAATAATTATAAAGTATGTATAAAATTACGATTCATAATTTTAAATACAATTAAAGATTTTTTTTGCAACATTTTGTATTAAAAGCAAATTTTTATATAGTGTTATTATAAATCTAAAATTATGTAACTATCATTTATTCACCTTTTTTTGTCTGAGAGATTTATAACTTTGCTCCTTTTTAATCAGCTAAAAGAACCATTACAGTTTTAGTTTTGCTTTTTCCTAAATTTACATTACATAAGAAACTTTATTTGTTTTTAAATAATCTGTTTAATATCAAATGTTTAAGTAAAAAAAACTTTATTTAGTTTTAACCAAATTAAAATAATTAAAAAATAAAATTGATAAGAATTGAGCAGTAAAATTTACTAATGAATGTAAAGCTTTTGAACATTCCTTCAATTTCCTAGAAAATTATTTTTATTAAATGTTTGATTTGAAAAAAAAATCGTTTCAAAAAATTTATAGAGAAACATTATATGTATACCAAATAATAAAATATCAGGATTGCTTCGTAAATGTTTACTAACGAAAATTCTTGCGTTTGAAAACAATGGTTTATAAGAACATAAATTCTTGATTTTTTTGAATTTTGAACAATGAAATAAAAAGAATTCTGTAAAATTCAAAATTTCTTAGAAATTTTGTGTTTCAGTTTTGGATAAAATTATTATTAAATGCTTTGATTTAGTAAGAATGTCATGAAAGAATTGATAAATAAATATACATATGTATAGAATTTATGTACACACCAAAAATAAACAATAATAAATAAAGGTAAAAGAATGTATTTAAATTAATTCGAAATTGCTTTTATTATTATATGTTTGAAAAGGATATTTTATCTTTAAATAGTTACTTTCCTTGTTTTTACGTGGAACTGAATACAGTTATTGAATTTTCTTTGATTTATATTTTGTATTATTTGTTGATTTAATGGATATACGTAAAGATTCCGTTTATTATTGAAGTTCGGAAGAAAAATATTACATTTTACTTTTAAATATCTTCTATAAACCTTAATTAAATATATATATCCCAGCTAGAAAAGAGAAATCTAGTATTGATAAAGCAATTAATGTTAGTCTTAGATACTCTTCCATTTCCTTTATAGAGCAAGTGTAGAATTTACAGAAAATAATATGCTTATAATTGTATGTATTCTGATTCTTACTATATAATTTACAGCGCCTTCTCATGGGAAATTAAATCAATATTATGTAATGATAAGTGTAGATATAGACGAAAAATCTTTCAGTTTAAATCTATTCTATTCTTTCATAGTGTGGAATTTCATATCTATAAGGATGTTCTTTAGGGAAGACTGTTATTATGTTCAAAACTTCGCGAGATTGGTTGTTAAAATTCATTTTATAATAGTTAACGGTGTGGAAATTTACAAAATAAATGTATTTTAAGAAGCCATTAATAATAATTTTTTGCCACATTAAAAACGTAAATAAGCTTATATGTAGTCTACGAAATATATAGAGATTTAAATTTATATTATAGTTACATAAATCTTGAGTACCACAGAATTAATGTGAATTTAAATTTCAAATTTTATGTTTGAACAAAATCATTTCCTAAGAAGAAAAATATGATTTACTTATATGAAACATTAAATTTAAAATTTACTTGATCCCAGGTGTAATTTTCATATAAAAGCAATAATAATGCATAAAAATAAGCGTATTGTGGTATTCTTTACTTCTTGAATAAAAGTATTTTCAAAGCTATGATATTGGCAACATTTATTTTGCAGACAATGGATATTTCCAGGGATTTTTATAGTTTAGTTTGATAAAAGTTGAATTTTTATATTTATCTAAAGAGAGAAATATGATGTATTCAATATTATAGCGAAAAGAGAATTCAGATTTAGAACACAGCATTTATGTACACAAAGCATAGTGAACAGTATTTAAAAGAACATGGATCATAAAAATTGATAAAAATTTTTTTAATTCAAATGAGATAAGAAACAATTTAAAAACTAAAATATCTTCCTTTAAACAATACATCGAGATCAAAAATAATTAAATAAGCAGAACTATAAGGCATAAATTACAAATAAAAATATTAACACTAAAATCTTAGAAATGAAAATAAACGTAAAATAAATTTAAAATTATTTAAATTTACTAAATTTCAGAGGATTTAAAAGATTTAAGTTTACAATCACATAAAAAATGTTAAAAATTTATTCAATAAAGTTAGGAAATTGTATAAATGCAAGTACTTACTATGCAGATTAGATTCATTATAAAATGATTTCAATTTTTGTTATAAATTTCTTCATTCATTAATTATATTTATATAAAAAGATATAAAATCATTATCATATTAAATCAAAGATGAATAAAAATTGAAGAAAACTCAAAGTATTTGAAATTTTTCATTATTTTTGTTACTTTGTGTTTCTATTATTTATTTTTGTAAACTTTAAAATCATATTTATTATTTCCCAATAAATATTTTAAAAGCCATTAAATTATAGCACTTTATATTTTAGATAAGATAATGGATTATTAAGTAAAATAGTTAAAAAAATTTTGAAAAAGAATATAAATAACGGATAGAATCGGAGAAAAATTAATTCGTCGAACATCCCTGCAATTATTGTTTCAACAGTGTAGAGAACCTCACATTTTTTTGCTACTTTATTTTGAACTATTTTTATGACTGATTTCTTGCAATTTTTTATTACTTTGATTGCCTTAGATGAAAAAATTATTTTTAAAACTAAAGAATATATTTTTTACTTTTTACTTTAAATGTTAGATGTATTAATCATTTATTTAAATAGTTTCATATATTGTTGAAAGAAAATGAATAACACACAAAATTGAAAAAATTAAGTCAATAGAAATTCCATGGTACATTTGTTTTCATATGACAGAATTTTACCATTAAATGCCTTTCAATATAAAAAAAATAATTTAACAGGTATATTAATAGCTTAGAATGTGTTAAAAAGCTGTAAGATTAATCAAATTAAGTCGCCTCATTTGTTCCTGCATATCAAAAACCGGAATAAATTAATCTGAAAACTCCAGGATTCGTATGCCACAAACTGTCGACGAAAATTCGAAAAATAGTATCGAAAAATAGAAAAAAGTCGAAGACGATATGCTATAAATTAGCTTTAATGACTATGAATTAGTTTCAATTACACTATTTAGTAATATTCTTTTATGTTCACAAAATTTTTTTTTCTGTATTGAGAATAAATTATTAGTTTTATTTACCCTATAAATACTAAACATCAAAGGTATTAATTACTAAATCCCGTAAGTTTAGTAATTACTCTGTTATTAATATTATATCTCAGTTTTTAAAATAATATTTCTGCATTAATTTAATTTCTCTTATACATAATAGCGGTTAATACAATTGTTAAGCACAAACCTGAAGTTTCTATTAATAAATCACAATATGAAATAAGTTAATATATTACAGGATGTGTTAAAGGTTGATTAACTCCGAAGACATTATTAGATTAAATTGATATGTAGAGTATATTATGTTTAAGATTAGAAGTAATTTATTGCATATCATAGACTGAATATTCAATAAAAATTTACTTATGTATCACCATATAACTTATATATGAACATTTTAATGGGATCGAAATTAATAATTATTTATCAATTTAAATTTAAATCTTTTTACTTACCAGAAATAATAAGGTTATTACAAAGAAAAAAAAATAGAAAATATTTAATGTTGGCATAAGCATGGCACTAGTCTTACGATTCAAAAGAGATTGCTTACTAATATTGTAATTATTAATTTAGAATACTATTAATTAATGAAATTTTAAAAAATTTAAATCGACTTCGACAATTTAAACTAGCCATAATGTGGATGTTTTGTCTTGTATTTTTTTATTTTACTTTTTCTTCTGTTCTATTGTCAACGTGTTAATGGCTTGAATCAATGAAAAATGGCATTTTAAGCCAATGCATTGGTCTTTATATAAACTTCGACATTATTCTCAGACATTTGATGGTGAATTTCACCTTGTTTGCTGGGGCTCGAAGAATGTGATTTCAAGGCAAGCAGCAAATTCGTCGACAAGTCGGATTTATACCTCCGTCTCAACTCGATGCCATTATTAATTATGTGTGACGTAGATGAAACGTTATTGGTGACGTCATAGATATTTTAAACTAATGAAAATTGTAATAAAGGGGTACAGTCATGATCTCAATTAGAATAAAAGAAACAACCAGTTTATGGTTAATAATTTAAGTGATAAGTAGTTCTTCAAAATTTCTATCATATTTGAAGCAATATGAATTGCAAAAAATTAGAATTATTGCTTGTAGCATACAAAAATGCAACACAAATCAAATATAAATATAAATGTACAATTTCCATTAAAACTGGAAGTAAGATGATGATATGTATTTTAATAAACATAAAGATGTGTAAATTTAATTTTCCATATCATACATCTCATCTGACACAATATGTTTTTAAATGAGGAAACTGAAACCTAAAATTTCAATGTCACATAACTAGCCTATTTTGATAGAATGAAAAAGTTAAGTTTTATTTCTTTTATGTGGTAACATTTGAATGGAAGAAAAATATCTTAAATACAACTTATAACACAAAAGAACTGTCTATTTTTACATGAATGTGGTGCCATTGATTTTGATTAATCCTTTCAAATAATACCTATTATTTTAATTATTATTTTCACAAATGTAACTAACAATCTTGTTAAATGTTTAGTGAAACAAATAGTGGATTTATTCCTGTAGCATATTGTAAAAAAATAAAATAGAGTATTTGCTTTTAAAATTTTGATTTTTAAAGATGTATTTTGCTTTAGAGAAACGACAAATATTGGATTTTTTCTATGATTTGTTAAAATAATTTTACATTTGGTTTATTTATTTCTTCCTTAAACTTCTTAAAATTTTACTTAACTTTCAAAAAATTTAATAATTAAAGTTGCTTTTATCTTTTAAATACATTTGCATTAATCAACGAGAAAGTAATCAGAAAAATGTTTCTTTTCATCTTTGATTTAGATTTAGTAATTTCTTTTAAAATAGAAGATTAGTTCCTATAATAAACATACAATTAAATATTTTAATTGCAGTCGTCAGGATCCTGTCAGCATAATGTACGTCTTATTTCCATGTTGATAGTTTGTTCTTTTAAAATTTCCACATTATTGGATAATCGAAAAATAAATTTAAATAAATAATAAAAAATTTATTTTAAAATAATTTGATTTAATCTAATTTGCTACTACATATTTTTTTAAAAAAATAATTTTATAAATATTAATTTTTTGTTATTTTTATATTAAAATTTTTCATATTTTATTTGCATTCAAATTTTATATTAATTTATCAGTTAAATTTATCATTTCATTGCAATTTTAAATTTCACAGGGTTTAAAATTTAGTAAAGCCGAATTGATGATTCTTAAATTAATTGCTCTTCGCATACTTTGATCCATTTATCAATTGATAGAAAAAAAGAACTATTAGTTATACTTCACTAGAAATTTGTTTAATCCAGTCTGCATATTTGTCCCAACATGAAACTATGGATAAGTCCAAATTGGTCGATTCCTTAAAAATATTCTTTGATATAAAAATGCATGAATATAATGGTTAGAATATCTCTCTTTACATTAACAATTAATCACAAATATTTATTACTTGGATTCATTTATCGACGAGAAAGTAATCAGAAAAAAGTTTTTATTCTTATAGCCAATACATTACCGTGGAAACTTGAGGCCACATAGCGGATAGCATAACAGACAAAATTTTGTAAGATTTTCGTACACATCCTGGTTACTTCCAGCATGTATTCAAATGTAGCAAATATTAAAGTATCATTCAAAGATTTTCATAAGTTCAGAATCATAGTCACGTGGGGGAAAACCTAGAACATTCTCAAGGTATCTATTGTAATCTACATTCAGAAAAAGAATCGCAGCGCTTATTTTCCATGCTTCAATTTTGTGACTGTTAAAGAGCTTGACTTCTTTATTGTGAAAAGTGGTCTACTAATGAATCCCATGGACGCCAAAGGATATAGGTTAAGAGAAAAATATTCTTTTCGCTTCATCCTTTTTTCAAAATATTGAATGTAATGACTCAAGATTTCTCCTGAGCAATATTGGTCCTCCAAAATTCATTATGTTTTGTAGTTTCTGAAATATTCATTGAATTATCAATAATTATATCACAATGATCTAAATGCAGGACAGATCCTATCATATTTGGAAAATCCTAGGTTTCCCCTTAAGCATCATTGAAGATATAACAATCGTATTTACATCAAGCATGATTATTGAGATACAGTCTATGTAATTTGATACCCAAATTTCTTAATAGTTTTCACCAGTTAAAAATTATAATTTTATCTCGTTATGATAAAATTAATTCTTATGAAACATTACAGTTTAGTATTTTTAGAAATGATAATATTTAAAATTCCATTTATATCTATTCTAGTAGTAATTGCTTAAACTCCTTCTCTATCGAACAATAAAATTGTACTGAATGAGCAATATGACAACTATCTTAAGCTTCTTTTGTAATTTTTTTTACAGAGGAGTATTTTCTTGTTCTACACTTTCGTTGTAGAGCAAAAAAGTTATACTAAATGATCTTCCATATGATGAGTGTTAATCACTCACATAGGAAATATGTGTGTGATCAACATTCATCAAGTGGGTGCAATTTTCTTGTTCTATAGGAATGGCATATAGTTTTTCTGTAGGAAAATGAGTGCAACTTAGATTAAATATTGTAAAATTGTCTTAAAATATTATTCTTCAGCAAATCATTTAAAAATATATGCATATTAACTAATTATTGTATCTCATAATTCATAACAGAACTTTTTGCCTGCATTTTTCATTCAATTATTTTTACACATTTCTAATTCTAATTCACATTTCTAAATTATAGGGTTAAAGCATATTAAGTCTTAGACTTCAATTTCACCACACTTTTCAACAAGAATTTCGAGAAAGCAATGTGGCTACTCCAACAATTTCTTAATAACGCGTATGTATTGTAAGTTGTATCTTAATAAAAAATATTTAAACACTTTCTATAGCTGGAAAAAAATGATTAATTTTTAGATGATAAAAGTATTTCGAAATATAATGGTTTTAAAATCTGTTTTAATTAATGCCTAATGTTTTTCTTATTTATAACATTGTGTGGTTTAATTGTTTGAAATTGATTAGTACAGATAAAAGGACTTAAATAAGCCCCTCTGTTATTACAATGTTGTTTCATTAAAAAGTTTTTTAATAATATTCGCTCATAATAATATTAAAATATTACCGTATCCAATGATCCATTATGAAAAATAAATATTTAAGTTTTTAATGAAAAATCATTAGTAGAATACAGATATAAAACTTATAACTTTACTCAGGTGACATTAAGAATTTACCGAACCAGTGGGAAGAATAAAAGGTTTAACTAAAAGTAAAATTCCATTCAACAACATGCTTAGATAAAAGAAGTTAATGTATTATTAAATGTCTAAGGTGTCACAAAAAGGTGTTCCTGTAAGACATGATTAATAGTTCGGTCTCCTGGAAAACTGTAGGATTAACCAAATTAAATCTCCACACTTCCTCATGAATATGAAACCGGAAGAAACTGCTAGGAGTTCCAATCGCTTTTCCTGGCTTAATATTTAGGAAAAGATGCGCTCCGGGCCGGAAAATTCTTTTCAGGATCAGTGAATAGACGTAATTGAGATCCTCGTTTTCACTCCAGTTTCTCCAGGAGAGAAGATATCCAAATAAAGTATACAGACGGAGGTTTATGCTCAGAAGTGAAATTCTGGAGGACTGTAGAGGTGTATTAGGTCTGTGAAAGTCATTAGAAACAGAATATTCTTATTTGGTCTATTTCTATCTCAGCCCATTCTCCAGACCCTTGCTGTATTCTTTTGAGAATATGCAGTAAAATAACATTTTCGTACTCAAGTAAAGAAAAAAAGGCAAATCTAAAAAAGATAAAACATTATTAATCGCAGATGGTTTTGAATAAGAATTCGACAAATTATGTTTAGAAGTCTTTCATTGGATTTTTATTCTCTCTCTTTCTGGTATAAATTTCTTTTTACAGTTTTATTTTAGTCAGTTCAATACAAACCATTTAAGAACACAATTGCATACTTTTTTGTGTTCTATTTTTCAGGGAAGGACAGAATATTCTGGGTCACGAGCCACTTTCGATTTTTTGTTTGTCTCGCGATAATCTTCATAGATGACTGGGAGTTAAAATACAATTGGTTACCATTTGGGTTTGATTTCTGATGACGCAGTAACTGGTAATATCCATATAAAAGAAAAATATATTCTTTTTTTTTGGCAACGTTTAACTTCGTTTTTGGTTATTACCTTGGCCAAGAGTGTACCAATAAATGTTATTTTTGCACGATTTCGACCTTCATTCACACGTATTCTTAATGCTTAATTTTGTGTGTTCCCGATAAATATAACATTGAACTAATCCTTGTAAGGAATTTTGGTCGTTTGCTTTATGTATTCTGATATTTCGAGTGTAATAAATGTAAAATAATGCAACGATGCGCAACTTATCCTCTGGAAATTAAATGATTTAAATTAAAAAATGCTTCAAATTTGTTCAGAAAATCTTCAAATCTTTAAAAACATGAGTTTGAATAATATACAGAATTTAATATTATTCCTATTATAAGAACAGAGCTTAATAACCAAAATAAGTATTGAATTTCATATACGCTTCTATCAACAGACATCTTACTTAAGATAACTTTAACTTTTTTGAAAGGTATTTTTTTATTATTTCTACAACAATGAATTTTCATTTAATTTTATGCATGAAATGCTTATTTTTACATTTTAGCTGTCAAAAGTTCATTCACTCAGTTTTAAACTTTTAAAGAATTTCAATAAATTCACATTCACATTCTTCCTGAAATCTGATGAAGTTCATTAGGCATCAATCTTTTCCTTATGGTCATGGTACAATTTTCTCATAAGAAATTCCTCCAAATTGGCTTAAAGGTTTATCAGATTACTTTTTTTATCAGATAATATTAATGAAAAGAAGCATATAAATTACAAGTTTTTAAATTTGTCTTTTTTTCTAAGTTGAAGTTAAAAATTATTTCGTAGAGTCAAAAAATAAATTAATACAATAATTTCACTATTTCAGTAAAATGCACAGAAATACTTATTTACTCTGCAATATTAACACTGGTCTACAATGGTTCGCTAACAACAACCAAATTATTATTTTTATAATTAATTCGTACTGTTATTTAAATAACTGAAACTAAAAAAGTCCCACCACGTCTCATTTTTGTGTAACACAAAATGGAATCATCCACTATTTTTCATGATTTCGTGCCAAATGCCCGCTCCTATCCCTGCTGGCAACACTGTAACTCCGCCATAGTCATTTCGGCTAACCAGAATAGTGAAATTCTTTGTTAAGTGTGGTTGCGTGCTTTTATATTAGTTCATACCGAAAACGTCAAGTTCTCAGCGTAGATGATGCAAAACTATGTCTGATAACTTTTGTTATATTTGTGGACGTTTTGCATTAAAATCACAATTCAGACATTTATCACTGGAAGTGAAAAAAGCTTATTTTCTGTATTTCAGATGCCAAGTTGGTGACCAAGATGAAATTTGGGCTTCTCACGTGTGCATGTGCATATAACTCCTGACCTAGGTTTCAATGTGACCCTTGTTCAGTGGATGAAAGGCAATAGAACCATTTGCTGTCCCAATGGAGGGGCGGGGACATTTAAACTATTTTGATAACTGCTACTTCTGTTAAATGAACACAGAAGGATATTCCAAAAAGCAAATGCATAAAATTGAATACCTTTATATACCGTCTGTACTCCGACCCTGTTCCTCATGGCTTACCAATACCAACTACACCATTGGGTTGGAAAGATATTGACATTCAAGAAGTGAGTGACACTGAAGACGCATACGAAAGAGATATAGCTGAAGACAATTTTGACCCTAATTTTAGGCCTGAGTGAAAACCTCATTTTATTCGTCAAAATGAATTAAATGATTTGGTGTGGAATCTGGGATCGAAACAAAAGGCGGAACTTCTTGGTTCTAGACTGCAAGAGTGGAATCTGTCGGCAGCTGGAACAAGTACCATATTTTCGAAAAAGAAATGTCGTTTAGTCAGAGTTTTATAAAACGGAAGGTTCACTTTGTGTTTGTTTTGATATAGATGGGTTAATGAAGGAACTAGATATCGAGCATGAAACATCAGTATGACGCCTTTTTATAGATTCTCCCAAATATAGCTTAAAAGCTGTATTGCTCCATAATGGAAACAAGAAGCCGTCCATTCCAGTTGCTTATTCAGCTTCAATGAAAGAAACTTATACAAACATGGTAACTATTCTAAATGCAATTATGTATAAGCAATTCAACTGTCAATTTTGTAGAGATTTAAAGATCATAGCCATATTAATGGGTCTTCAAGGTGGGTTTATAAAATATTGTTGCTTTTTATCTTTGTGGGATAATCGTGCAATGGAACATCATTTAAAGCAAATAGCCAAACAGAACATGTTTTCAGACTGGAACTAGCAACATTAAGTATACTCCCGTTATTGAATCGGAAAAAGCTTTTCTTCTTCCACTTCACATTAAATTAGGACTTATGAAACATTTTGTGAAGGCTTTGGACAAAAAAAGTGATGAATATAATTACTTAAACAGTCTTTTTCTACGATTAAGTGAAGCTAAGTTAAAGAAGGCATTTTTATTGGACCTTGAATCAGAAAAGAGATTTACGACTCTGCTTTTTAAGGAAAACTAAATCAAAAGGAATTAGCAGCTTGGTAATCATTTGTGAAAGTGGTAAAAAGTTTTTTAGGAAACAAGAAGGACAAACATTATAAAATCCTGATGGAAGAGCTTCTTAAGTCCTATCAGGGCATGGGTGTCGAATGTCACTCAAAATTCACTTTTTACATTCACATTTGGATTTTTTTTCTATAAACTCTTGACATGGTTAGCGATGTGTTTGGGTAGATGGGAAAGGGGAAAGATTCCATCAGGACATTATAACTGTAGAAACTTGATATCAAAGTCATTTGGAACCAACAATGATGGGTGACTACTGCTGATTTCTAAAGAAAGAAGATTTTACGCCATATGAAAGAAGAAAGTGACATCTTTTATTCGTATTTAATTTATGTTTAATAGTTTCATCTTCTACTTTGTTTTAAATATGCATATCATCTCAATTACAATAGTTTTGTATGATAAATTAATGAAATTAATAATAAAAAAATGTGTGTTTAAAATGCTTTTTCAGTTCCTATCAGTACTGGTAAGATAGTCATAACAAAAAAAAACTGTATATACTACAGCTTTAATACCATTATTTTTAAATTATATACTGCAAAACTAATTATTGACAGCTAATTACCTTTTTTGTTAGGAAATAAGAGTAAAATTTTGTCGACTAGTGTAATTGGTTTACAACAATGGATCTCAAAATTGACAAATTAGTGTTTAGAAATATAAATTCAGTAATGACATTAGTACGTTATTACAAGTTCAAGAAATTCTTAGTTTTTGTCATTAAATTGCATATGTAAGTGGCAGACAGTGAAAGTTCATTAAATGCAGTCCAATAATCTCCAAATAGCATCATAAATATTTGAATTCATAAACAGTAAATGAAAATTCTTTAGTTATCTAATGGTCTTTAAAGGTATCTTGTATTAATTAGAAATTATTTAATTTCCATTTAACATTAATAGTAATATTTTTGATTGCTACCTTTGCATTTCTTCGATTATTATAAGTAACCGTGTGAATAGACAAAATAGAATAATATAATTTTCAAGTGATGATACTATAGAAATTATAGGTATATTTTGGCGATTATTTGAGGCTTAAAATAATTTTGGCAAGATATTTATAATTTTCACATAAAATATTCAAGTGAAATTAACTTTGAAGAATGATACCCTTCTAAAAGGTATAATGAATTTATATGAATTTCTTGGAGACTAACAAATCATTTGGCATTGTGTCTGGACCCCTTAACAGAAAAAGAATATGATATTAAAAATTATTTCCCTGGGAATGCAACTTTTCTTTTTTAATTCCTTATATATATTTTTCATTTTTTTCAGAATGTCAAACAATCAGAAATTTTCAGTTCACAGATCAAATTGTGAGGCAGATAGAATTGTTTTAATCTCTTTGTTTTCGAATCAAAATAAAAAAAATAATATGAAATATAAATGGCGTTAAGTTTTTTCGATTTCCGTCGAAATGTTTCGCTAGACTTATTGTGAGTGACTACTTTCAATCAACTAGAATGAGATACGGGTATCTATACTCTCAAGTTCTGAGGAAATATATACTAGATATATAGAACAAAAAAAAAAAAAAAAAAAAAAAAAAAAAAACTGAAGAGAGAATTTTCGCTGATACCGCATTTTTCCCCTCGTGAACTTTATGAGGTTGATAGGGATTGCATCTGCGCAGATATCCCTTTTTTTCCTTCTTTTTTTCCCTTTGTCCTTCTCCCGGAGATATTGGGAAGAAAAGCTATTCCCCGGGATGAGTGATCCAGAGAAAGACGCGCCCGGAATCTTAAAGTCCCGATCTGCGAACAGATAAAAACGGAGAAATCTCTTGCTTTTATTTTATTACCTTTTCTTTAAAGAAATGATGGAGGAGGGGAAAGCGAGCTGCATCCCTGGACAAAGGGGATTTGACAGCTAAGGAGCTTTCTGAAGATTTATTAAACTATGGAGGTATAAATTATGTTTTTAGCTGTTCGGATGCCTCGCATTAGGGATCTCACTGCTGAAAGATGTCTGAAGGTCGCAGGCATTTAATTTGCAGATGCAGTGGAAGCTGTAATTATCTAATGTGAAAATAATACAATGTCCATAATGATTTCCCTATCTTTAAATTTAAATTTAAACTATTTTAGTTTAAATACTTAAAGATTAAACCAGAAATATTAAAGGGAATTTAGCTGATATTATTCTTTTTTTAAAACACATAGCTTTTTCGCTGCTTACAAAAATACTCAGGAAAGATTACGATCATGACATGGTTTTGCTATTTGAAGTATTTTCTTCTTTTTCCTATTTTTCAGTGATGAATGAATGAATAGGTGACATGATTTCTTTAACAGCATGAACACTTTAACTTCTTAAGCATTGTAACCCAAATTGAATTACACCAATGTAGTTGTTGTCTTGTGCCAACTAGGCTGACAATATGGGGTGCGCTGCTCCATTTTTCCAACTGAACCCTAATTTGGTGTGCAGTCCGACTTCCTCTGTACACACATGCCATAGGTATCCGTTTATAGGGTAGGCAACCTTTCAAAACCCATTCATATAAGAAAGGACAAAGACAGGATAGATAGATAGAGAGAGAGAGAGAGTAAGAAAGTATACACACCCATTCTACAGCCGGGATTTAAACCCAGGACCTCCCTATTTCAGTCAGGCACGCTGACCAGCAAACAGGCACACCAATATAAACAATACGTAAATTATGTCAAGATTATAAACTTATATATATATATATATATATATATATATATATATATATATATATATATATATATATATATATATATATATATATATAATTAAGTTAATAGTTAGTTTTTCAGATTTTAGAGTATCAAATTTTCTCCAAATGAAATCATCAAATAAAGATTAACTTCTGATTTTAAACAATATCTTGAGATGATGTTAACATTTAAGCTATCAACCACCTCGTAATTTTTTTAAATACTGAATCCACTTAAAGTAGATAGTGTTTATGAAATTTCAGCTTACATGGACAGACTCAGGAGATAATCTTCAATTAATTTTCGAGGAAGAGTGAGAAATCTTCCCTAGTTCAACGGTGGCAAAAATCAAAATCAGATTCTATAATTTCAGATAGCATTATAATGGTTATGAAACTTATTAATTATATAGTTATAAAAAATTAATAAATATTGAAAATTTTGAAAGATATTTCCAAGAAAAAAATTTGAAAAGTGTCCTGAAACGAGTAAAAAATACAATGAATCCTCTCTATAAACTACATTATTTAATAAACATATTAATATAACATTTCAGTGTTAGAAAATTGTGGCAATATTTATGTAAAGAAAACAAACAGAACTTTTTAACCCAGTTTCTTTTAAAAATTAAAATTTGACGGAATTAATTTTAATTTTCGAATTTATTCTATAACTGACAGCATACATTTTGTAAGCATTCCAAGAAACAAATATGCAGAAAAGTACCAATCAAATATTTCTACTAAAGAAATTTGCTTCAAAAATTCGTAAAAATTTTAATTATATGTAATATCTGATGAGAAAAATTATGTAATGTACACTTAAGAAATTAGATTTTTATTTCAAATTTTTGACATATTTATATAAACCTATTGATTGTTAGAAAAGTCACATGCAAAATTAATATTTTGTTTCTAACATATTATTACGATAATTTCATGTAAACAGAAATGTAGACACTTAAATTGATCTTTGTTGAGTAAAAAAATTGATTTGATTGTTTTCATTTGTAGCTGGTACTCTATCAAACTACAGAAATGGTAGCTGATTGATTATCACCTGTTTTCAGCTTGACAATCCTTGATTACGATTCCCGATTTGACCGTGGAAGTTCATATTAATTGAAGTTTTTGTTGAAAAGAATGTACTGATTATTTTAACGTCGCGTCAAAACATGATAGAAAACTAAAAAATTTATCTCTTGCGTAAAATTAATCTTAAGTTTGAAACTAAAAGGAACCACTTAAGATCAGAAGAATTTAATTACAGCTTTCAAGAGGTCTATGATAGACAATAAACATAAAATCCCTTAAATTATATATTGTCCCCTACTTAAAACGTACAGAGCTAAAACTTTTGGCATCAAAACATTAATTATAATTAATATAAATTGATAACAATGAATCAATTGTATCAAAATTTATTTAAAAAAGTATAAAAAATTAGACGTTTCTTAAAAATTTTTGAGATTTTTTAAAAATTATTTAAGCATTTTAAAACACTTAAAATACATTACAAAATAATTTTGAACAATTTTAAGAAAATTTATATAAAAATTTTAAAACGTATTTTAATTATTTTAAAATAATTAATATTTTCAAAATCTAATGTTTAAAGACTGCAATTTTAGTATTTACTACCATTTTATACCTCTATAGCTTACCTTGATGAAATATAATAAGTATTATTTCTATAAAATTATGTAAGAATTTTAATTAATTGTAATTAATTACAAAAATAGAATTTTTTTAATAATCATTGATTTAATTAAATGGCTTTGTAAGATATTAAGGAAGCATATTCAATAAAATTTTCAATTGACGCTACCGTTTTTTTTCACTGTAACTTTAAACATAAACTGGAGAAATGGATCATGATATAATAGATACTAATTTTTATGTTATAAAATGTGAGTTATAACAAAAAACTACCAAATTTATCGCTCATATAAAAATGTAATGAAGATATCAATTACATTTAAGGAAAAAGGTTTATCTGAAACAAATATCTCCTAATGTCTTAAACTATCAAACCAAACAACAAAGGAAATTTAACCACACTATATTTATTAACATCAAGACTGCATCCATTTCCTAAACATTGAACTATTTATTTCCCACCACAGGGCCATAAATTCTAAAGCATATTACCCTCTTTTTTCTTCATCCCAAAAGACTTCTTTTAGACCAAAGTTTAAGGAAAGTGGTAGGAAAAAAAAAGAATCCAAACAGCTCCTATGTGGAAGATTTTCCTATCTGAAAATGACATAGACCAATTTATTAGAAGACAGAAGGAGGCACCTCAGGAGATGGTTAAAAAAATAATGATGGAAGAGTGCGGGATGGTACTCTATGGAAAGAAGCTTCGTATTTAGAGCTTCTCTTTCTTCTTAATTTCTTTCGGCCCGCCCCCGCGTTTGTGGTGAAGGAAACACAAACCCGTCGCAGAATAAATGCAAAACAGAGCGAAAGAATAGGGTGGGTGTTTTTATTTTTTTCTTTATTTCCTTCTATTCATTCTTTCATTTTTTAAAGGGGTGCTTATGTTTTTACCTGCTCATGTGGCGACCAATTAATCACGTAGTTTTGACAGCGAAACTCTGGCGGTATTCAAGAGATTGTTTTTTTGTTTCTTGGCGAAAACTTATTTCGCCACCGAATTGAATTGAAGGGATGTGATTGATACGATAAAATTTAAAACGAAAGCTTTCCCCCGAGAAGTTGATGGGCTATAAGTGAGATGAGATATTCCACCAGGATTGCCACCGAAACCTTATAATGAAGTGATTCTTTTCTCATATACTTGAAATCAAATTATGAATGATGTCCCTCGACTGAATATAAAGATTACGAAATTGCCTCACAGAATTTAAATTTTGCTTATTAATTATGTTCTTTTTTATCTCTTTATTTTCTGTATTTTTGTTCTCAAGAAATAAAATATTCGAAGAAATGTTTCTCCCTTAAATTTAACTTCAATGAAATAATTTCTGCTCGTAAATCGACAGTCTTAAACAATACCATAAAATATATTTTTTGCTTAATTATGATGGTTTCTGTAAGGCTCACCGTAAATTTTTGGGTACAATATAGCAGAAAGGTATCGGATTATTCAATACCTTACTCATCTGTAAATGGTTGCTTTGAACTTACAAACATTAAAATTTCCATAGTGTCCCATATTGCTGTATTGTAATGAATGGTATAAAATAAAGAGGAGACTACTCAGATGTTGATCTCGTCATTAAATGGTTGGTGGTTCAAAATCACTAGACGATTGGGAAAAGAGAGACTCATATAATAAAAAGGGATAATAGTAGTGGCTTACTGAGGTTTAAAAAATAGGCGGGAACATATCAAACACCTGTGTTTCCTTTGTCCTATTTATGCCACAGTGATCGTCAAATTTAGTTTTTAGCTACGTCAGAATTGTGAAGGGGATCAAATAATTAACTTGTCACTTGATCTGGGAACTATCTCACCAACTTAAAGATCAATATAAAAAGTAATATGTTAGGAAGTAAATGTGTTTAATATCGCATAATGTGACACATACTCTTGTATTTATTATCAATACTTATTTTTCTTGACTTAATATCTTCACAGCAAAATTCACAGAAGTGAAATCTCAATTGGGAAATAAGAGAAATGGAAAAAATTATGCCAGATAATCTTACACTAGACACTGATAAAATCTTGTATGGGATAGTAAAGGAATATTTTATTCAGTTTGATAGAACAAAGTTCATTTCACGAGTATTCGATAACAATAATCGATAATATTGCACAATATAATTAAAGTAAAAGAAAAATAACTGGTGCCGAGTTAATATATATGAAATGAGATCTGCCATCTAAAACACGGTATTGGCCTCTGAAAGAAAGTATTCTCTGGTCCAGTTAAGTAATTCGTGGGTTTGATTCTCTTCTTGGGTGTAAATGCTTGTGACATTCGAAACCTTCCTTACATCATATGTATTTGTTGAATTAATTCAGATGTTTTTCTAAATTTTAAATTCAGAATTATTACAAAGTTGCTCCAGGTACTCTAAAAAACTATTGTATGGTGATACAAGCTTTATGAATATTGAAGACTTATTTTATTGCTGCATCGTAAGGGACATAGGTATAATCAAAAGGCAAATAAATCCATGACTTGAAAGTTAGAAATTTTCAGTTTAAAATTGTGTCAAAAATATTTTAAAATTAAAAATAATAAAAAAATGTTCTAATAAGATCTAAAAATTTATATTTTCGTATGAAAATTAAAATCATTTTATGTCTATTAAATATTAAAATTTTGTTGCATCAAAAATAGTTACTTAAGAAATTAATAAAAACTTTTCAGGGTGTAAAGTGAGAAATGTAGTTTTTGAAGTTTCACTTGAAATATAAATTTATTTTATGTTTACTAAATATCATGCATTCATTATTGGATAGTTAACCATCACACAAGCCATCGAAAATGAGATCGATGCAATCTGAAACCGATAAATCAAAACATGAATCCATTTTATGAAAGTTAAAGTTTATTACTGCCTCAGGAATTCTCACGCAAGAAATTAATAATGAAAATTTTTTGGGTGTGTAATATGAAATGAGTTTAGAATTCTCTCATAAGAAAAATTAATCGTAACAAAAATTTTCAGAAGCCTGACTTTTCTTAATATTTTTTAATTTAATCAATTTTGATGGCTGAATTTTACTTCTTAGTTTTTTTTTCAAAAAAATATTATATACTATTAACATGTATACTGATAAATATTAAAACAAACCAGCTGCAAATGCATAATATGATTTAAAATTCTTGTATCAAATTTAAAATTTACGTTATTTAATTTATAACATCGACTATTTCTTCTTATGTCATAGACTCATACGCAATGGACAAAAAATCGATAGAAGATGAAACTGATATCCTAAATCATACATTTATAGCCATGTAGGTGAGCCTGGTCTGTATGTGTTTTGTATATTCATTCGCCCATCACCAAGTGCCTCGTAATTTTGGACCATGGTCAGGTGACGAAGTCATACCTGAGCTGTCCTTCTCCTCTCCACACCCATCGGAAGGACTTAGGACGTCACATATTATTCCGTGGATACGTCCCCAATCCACGGAGCTCCAGCAACACAGTGGGGGAGTGTGTATGATCACCCTTTCAATCACTGCCCGCGGCAAATGATGCTGCACTTTGTTGATCTTAACTGGAAGCTACTGAGCCATTGTAGCTCTAGCCTAAAACTTTAGTGCTTTTTTAAAAAAGTTTAAAATTAGTTACTTAATATTATGCAAGAAATTCTTACTCAAATAAAACATGTATCAAATTTATGGCCATTAAATAAAGATCATTTGCTATTGTATCATAGACTATCACACAGTTAAAAAATCTGATACAAACTGATAGCATCATTCGAAACCACATTAATTTGATGTTAGTAAAATATTATTAATCAAATTTTGCATTACTGTAAAATACAGCACAAACTATATTCTATTATAAAATAATAAAAGTTATTTAAAATTTTCCATACAAAACATTATTGCATGAACATGAGATATGAAAAAGATTTCATTGTAAAAGAGATTTTCACCCGAGAAACTAAAAAAGAAGTTTTGATGTGAGATAATAAATTGGACATTAGGTTATTCAGTCAGAAAAGCCAAACTGATAGTAGAATGGTTAACTATGTGTTTTGTAATCTAACAATTATTGGGTTTGATTCCCACTCTCCTGCCGTGAATGCATGTTGAGCTTAGGTCATAGCTAAATTAATCCTCGAGTGTGAAGTGATCGTATTTTAAGAGAACCAAGCCTACATGAAAATTAAATTTATTTTAAGAATGTTAACTATATTGCTAAATCCATTTCGCTTCCGAAAATCCTCACAATAACATTTTTAAAAAAGTTGTAGTGAGATTATAAATATTATTTAATTTCGCTATTACAACGAAATGATTATTAACGATATGTTCCTATAACATTAATATGTTAGTACATATCGTTGATTTATTATTTAAGACATTCTAATAGCAGAAATAAAATAAATGTATTTGACGGCTTACTTTTGTGTAGTCACTCATTTTTCATTTCTTCTGTCACTTGTGTGATGGTCTATGATGCTATAATAATAAGTTCTATAGTTAATAGAGACAAAATAAATTTGTTTCATGTAAGGATTTTAATCCTTCACGTAACGTTCTAAAATTATCTTTTCTAATTTCTATAGCAGAACGTTTCAACACAATATTAGAAAAACCTATTGCCAACTTAAGAGACAATGTCCCATGAAAAAATAATGTATAACATTTTGTTGAAAAACACAGATCTGCTCAAAACCATCAAAAGTTTAAAATACAGAACACACTTACCGGGACAAGGAATCTGTACTCTACTAATAACTGAGCAAACTATAACGAAATATTTGCAGTTTTATCATATCACTTGGTTCTTCAATTTTAAGTTCATAAACATTACGCCGGGTAAAGTACAAAATAGATGCCTTAGTAATTTGCATACATATTTTTATTTATCTATTTCGTAAAATCTTTATTAAGATAAATAATTTTGACAATTTTTAATTTATTACGTTTGTTTTAAAAGTTTAAAATTGCCTTCGATATAGTAACTTGATGAAAGAAAAGATGAATTTAAAGATTATAAAGAAAATATACTACACTTTCTAAAATCTCTTAATCTTTCGGAGACAGCATCGAATTTTTTAAGCACGTTTCAATAATTTTAATAGATCTCTATAACGAACTGAACAGATATACTCCGTGAACTTTAATTCAACAGTTTGGTGATTCAGTCTCCATTTCAGGAAGGGTTGTTAGTTGTGTTATGGCATCCAATTAAACATTAGATTCCATATCAGTTCCTCCTCTTTTGTTAAAAGCAGCTTTAAAGTGATAAATAGAACAAGTTAGTTGTTGTGGCTTATCCTTCAAATGTCTGACGAAGTCAGACAAGGTCCATCAGACCGTTGACCCTAAGGAAATCGAGGACCAGAAAAGGGGATGAGTATATATCCTCTCTGAAAAGCTCCAAACAGTTCAGGATGTGATTAGAAGAAGCCTGCTCAGTTTTTCATTTAGGGCAGACCTCAAAAATTGTCCTGCCTTCGAAACAAGTGAGACCCCTAGTGTGGCCGCTTGCTAGCCTGGAAATTGCGGTTCTAGAGGCTCTGTCACAATTGAGGGCGGATGAAGAGACAGGCTCTTTGCCCGCGTACCAGTGAGGGCCGCTGAATCCTCCAGTACCAGTGAATCCTCCACCTATATGGGCTGATGTTCTATAAAGGTAAGTGTTGAAGAGGATTCCCCGATGGTGTTCCTGCCTTGTCGGAGTAGAGAGGCTTGCGTGCACCAATGACTCGGACGGCTATTTGGCGGTAGTTTGTTACTGGCAGGGTCTCCCAAGTTGGACAGGCCGAAGGGTAGGTGCCTGACGAAAAATAACACTAACTCAAGCCAAGACAGACTTCTACCTTTATGGTGCTGGGATCCCCGGATCAACAGAAGCTGCATCTCACCTCCTCCTTAGGACTTCGTCGACAAATTAGTTAAACCATGAACAAAGAAGAGTCACTCACAATTTTACAAAAAATTAGTCTCGTGAATTGCGTTTCAAATGGCAAATCTATCGCATTTTGAGATATAATTCTAAGCAGTTAATTCATTATCTTATTGGCTAATTTGGTAATATACGAAGTGGTAACTTCTCTTTAAATTTCTTTCTATGTTAGCAATTGAACATTTAGAACTCTCTAGCTTTCAGTTGAAAACTTTTTTGATTTACTTCCCATTTAGAAGTAAATCAACTAAGTCACGAAACAGTGGATGGGCTTATTTGTATTTACTCATATCTATTTTAAAACAAAATCCTAATGAACTAGTTCTTCTGCGCAAAATTTGACTGTAAAGTGACAAAACAATTTACCAACTATATAGCTGAAACTTCAGTGAAATTAATATATAAGTTAACTTTAAGGAATTAAGTTGTGACGTCTGAAACTCTTGTATTGAAAATTAAAAAAAGAAATTACATATTTTTATGGTGCATTATGCTGAATTTTGCATTCGTTTTATGAATTTGATTTTAATTTTGACGAATTTTAGGACTTTTTTTTAAAATAAAATTTGATATTGTTATCAATATTTTATTTCTTATCTTGAAATACAACTCACGTTAAATAAAATACCATACCTTCTAGTAGCAGTTATTCTTTTGAATAGAATAAAGTTTAGCTTTTAGCAGTAGTTCGTTAGGTTTTCATGAAATATATTCTGATAACACATTCTCATTTAGCAAAATGATTAACAACTTAGCCTTCATTTCAGAATATTGTAGAATAAATTTTGTAAATATATGGATTTTCCTAATGATTCAGAATGAACTTCAAATTGTAGAGCCTGATCAAATTAGACCTGTTGGGCAAAATAGAACAATATAATGACAATCAAACCAATTCCCTGAATTTATAAAAATATGAACATATATAGTTTAGTCACTATATATTTAAACTCAAATATTCTTCTAGAATATAAAATTCTATGTATAAAACTTTGATATCACCTCTTATGTCACCAAGTCTATTTATGGAATCAGGAATTATTTTATCTCTACAAGGTAAGAATATCTAAACTTTTTAACTACGTCAGAGCATTCTCTTATCTGTTGGAGACCTATATCGATAATTAGCAATCTTTTACAGACTGGGTATAATGATTGATGTATTTTCTTCTGTCAGGAGAATTTTTACTTTAAACCAATATTTCCGGAAAATACATGGAAATCAATCAATGTTTTTAGTTCTCATAGGAATGTAAATGATCAAGAGATAGGTAAATCCAGTAGCAAACCAATATTGTGAAATTTAGTTTGGAATAAATTTTCAGCTTTATTGATTAGTTTCTTTTTCTTCCATTAACAAGAGATTTTTTATAAAATTATCTGTAGAATTGGAGTTGTTTTACCAATAAGTTTACAAGCAAATTTTGATACAAAATTTTAAGATATCTAATTTCATGAATTAATGAATAATTGTGTGTGGTTTAATTTATCAAATACATTTTTGAATTTACAGAATTTAATTTTAAAACTATTGATTGCAATACATGTTATTGGTTTTTTAAGTTAGAAAAATAATGTACGTTGCTTACATATTCACAAAACTAACTAAAGATTTATTAACCTGATTTTTTTAAATTATAAGCGATAACTTTTCAACTAACGATGTTTCTTCACAAATGTAATTTATTATGAGTGTTTTTTTGATTACTTAATTACGATTGTTAAGAAAGCACTATATAATAGGCAATACACATTAATTTATTTTAAGATCTTTGACATCAGTTGATTAGGATTTATTAGTAGAAATATCAATACTTTGATGTCATTAATACCTGTAAAACTTTAACACTTGAAATAAAAGCATTCTTGTATTAGGTATTCAGGACACAATTTGACCTTGTAGACATTCGGGATGAAAGGTCTGAGTCTACTGTTGCACATGGAATGATGAATGTTGGAGCTTCCAATATCTGAATACATACCAAACGTCAATATAGTGTACTTATTAATTTCCCAATCTTTTTCCCTCCCTTTTGACTTGAGGGCACGGCTCATTACTTATGAAATGATCGCACAAAAACTACAAAACAGTAGATGTTCAAATGCCTTACTAGAATTCTTGGCTATTAAGCTTTCTGTTACGAGGTATCAAATAGTATTAAATGATGGTGACTATATAACACATTTGAATTGAATGTCCTGGATTCAATTTCTATTACTGCTTACTTAAACGAGATAGATAAGTGTAACATTTATGTTTATTGAGGAGTTGTTGGATACTCCCGAGATACTACCTTTGCGATACATAAATAGGTTTACTATCAATAAACAGCATAGTTGGAAAACAAAATGCCATGAATGTGGAAAAAGTGCCTAATGTAGACGATCACGTGTTAGGTTGTTCCCTATGTAATGTCAATATAAAATATGGGAAAACAAAAATTTAATTTTTTAATTTGCTTTGTATTTTATAGGAACGTTTCCATTATAAGTTTGTATTTACGATTTATTACCAAGTTTTATTAATCTGAAATGTGAATTTAATATTTTTGACAACATGAGTTTAATCTTATTTAAAATCTTAATTTTAAAGATTAGAGTTATTAATATTAGCAAATCATGTAAAGTAGATTCTTAATGTTAGTCAAATGAAAAAAATCTTTGAGTGTGTATTGAAATATTAGAGAAAAATACACCTTAATAACAGATTTCAGAATTTAATTATTAGGAAAAGTAAATCATATAAATTACAAAAAAAAATTTCTCTCGTAATATTTAAATTTTGTTATAGGAGGTTGTGCATTACTGGTTTTTATCGATAATGAAGTCATTTGCATATTCTGCATTAAATAGTGTTGCTTTAATGTACATTTTGTGCAGTTTACTTCTGCTACAGGAAACTGAAAACCTGATCTGACACTCTTCTACCCAAACATCCACAGTATGAAAACAACATATTAAGGAACAGAGGCTCTCATAACACAAGACTTCGGTTGTGCCATTTATTAATCACGCTACAATTTGAATTTGAGAATGATGATTTCCTCTGTCAGGTTATCATGGTCATGTACATCTAAAAGCAACATTCTATCGCTAACTTCAACTCGTGAAGATGATCAATTAAATGCAGAAGACAGTTCGAACATACAGTTTGTTTTGTAGTTTTTTTTTCTGTTAGTATTTGTGAATGCCGAATCTGGTAAATACAACCTATTATAGTAAAGTAAGTGGTATAACGTTTGAGTTGACATATTCCTCATCAAGATTTTATGCTCCATTAGCAAAATGATTACAACTCTTACTAAAAATTAACGTGTATAGGCATTCTCAGCACAGTGGAGTTATTAAGAATTAGATATTGAGTTCATTACATTCTGGATATAAAATTGCAGTTGTTTTACCCCAAAATTACCATGACTGTATTATTTGTCTGCAGTTATGTCTGTTTATTTCTATTGGCAAAATATTCTCCAAATACTGTCAACCGTTTCGTTACTTTGATGAACGGCTATATGATGAGTTCAACACTTGTTTGGCAACTTCTGTTCCACATTGCAACACACAGAGAAAGAACATAATAAATATATGCGCACTGAATAATCAAACCATGATCATCGTGACTGTTTTACATTTCCCTAAATGACATGGTAAGCATGTGATCCAAAGAGAAAATTTTTTGAGCAAAGAATGTGTAACATTATTCCTTTGATTACGTGTTGTCTTACTTAAAAGTCTGTTCTAAGCAAATTTGATCGTGAAATCCAAAAGACTCGAATGTTTCTAAAGCAGCAGAACTCTTGGGATACTAGAGTATTGTCGTTATGAGTGCGTATACTAAATGGCTGAATGATGGTAAGATCTATTAAAAAGAATGTCATATGCATATGATGCCTACACATCATTAATGGTATGGACGTCAAAATTTGTTTTGTTTTGTAAAATAAATCCTGAAGTAGAAAATGACATAAACTATTTAATCCTATGCTGAAAAATATTTCCACCAAGAGCTACATTGTATTTTGTTATAAATTGGACTACTTTCAATAACATAAATATTAGAAAAGTAGTACATACTCATGCCATATAGCGTTGATGATAAATAGACATCTAACACCGTCGACTTTACTGCTGGTCTCCTCGGATTTTGTTCATTTATCCTGATATGCACATTGATAGCTTGTGAATCTCAACCAACGAACCCTCAGCATTCGAAGATATTTATTTTGAGTCTTTGGGCCACCACAATCTACCCTTTAACAATGTTGCAAAAATCAAAAGCCTTTCTCATGAAGCACGCACATAATCACAGAAGTTATGCAGTGGTAATCTAATGGTTAGGGTATCGGCCTTCCATCCGGAAGGGTGGGATTCGATTCCCAATGACACCAAAGGCCCACCGAGTACATGCGATATACGTGCTCGTTAAATCTGTGGAATCGAAAGTCTTGTGATCGATTGTTGAGCAGTTACCATGGGTGCAATGGTCTGGAGAAATTTACTCCCCCTTCAGATCAATGCCAAAATTGAGGGAGTATATCCTCTAATGCTGCCATCTATCGGAGGATTTGAGGAGCAAAAGTCGTACTTTCACCTTTATGGTGCTCTGATGAAACGAAAGACGCACCCATTTGACTTAAATTCGCATAGTCAAGGCATAGCGAGCTTGGCTTGTCCAAGTGTAATTAGTAACAAAAACAACAACAGCTATGTTTCCCATTCCCTTCTCGACACTTTATGTATCATTCCCGCTAGATAACGTGCTTTCACGTCATTCAGACTCAAAGTTATATGGTGAGAGTATGTGTTTGATTGTCCAAAATATCTATCTATCTATCTATCTATCTATACATATATATATATATATATATATATATATATATATATATATATATATATATATATATATATATATATATATATATATATATATATATATATATATATATATATATTTCGGCTAATTTAAAAATTTTCTATTTAATAAATTTTTCCTTTCTGTAGAGTGAATAAGTATTAAAACTTGTGTTGATATTGTATATTCTGCAATAATATACTCTATATACTTTTAGTTATATACAACTGCATGGTACGTTATATGATTGATTTATTGATTTACTTATAAAAAGCTTCGATGCAGAAATTGCTGACTCATTCAGTATTCATTAGACACTCTGGGAAAGAGTATAAGGAAAATATGGTGCTGCGTTAACCAAGCTTTCTAGAAAGCGACGGTCCTTTCATACTTCTGCTGAAGGATAAGTTAAAAGAGGGAGCTTTTTCAGTTTTCTTTTCTAAGGGAATATTTTTCGCTCCACCGAACGCAACCCCTTGAGCCGAATGCATAGCTTTTCCTCGAGCACAGGCTGGATTTTCAAAGTTTTCCTCTATTCTTGGAAAAGCATCGTGTGCGAGTTTGAAGCCCTTTACCTACACAATTCCCTTATATATGGGAAAGTTGGAGGAAAAACTTTATTGGTTCTGGCTGTCTTGAAGGGACCGTATGGTAATTGATTCCTGGATAATTTATTGGGGTTAATTTTATTTTCAAAGAAAATAGTTTAAATTCTCTTCAATAAGGGAAGAGATGATCTTTTAATGATAATTTTTCCAGTTTAAAGAAAAGTAATATTATCGCATTTTAAAATTTAGGAGCAGAAAATAGTAACAAATCAATCATTTTCCATCCTGAAAAATTTAAATTGCTTTTGATATAAATAGCTGCCATTTTAAACTTATTATATATTTGCACTGCTCACAAATAATATTTTACTATGATACCTGTATGTTTAATATTTCAGTCTTATCATAATTAAAATTTATGGGTATCGCTCAAACACCATGTTTGAATCTCCAATTATAATTAAAACTATTTTAACCATAAGTGAAGCAGTTTAAAACAATAAATCTCAATCAAAATAATATTGGAATAAATTAAATTACTGTTTTTTACTTATATACTGTTTTACTGAAAGATTTGAAAAGATATCGGTGTTTCATGAGTATGAAAAGGTTTCTCCTGAAAATTGTACAACGAAAGACGACTCTGGAAAAAAAAACTATAGGTTCATTTAAAAAAATAATCTGATGAATTATATTCTTTACTAAAATATTTTCCAAGCATACCAATAGAGAAACATCTGTATTTAAGAATTGTAACATAGTTCATTTCAGTGCTACAGACTGTGAAAACTACTGTTATCTCAGTTTAGTGGTACAGAATGTCAAAAATCCTGTTAGCTCAGATCAGTGGTACGGACTGTCAGAATTCCTGTTGGCTCAGTTCAGTGTTACAGACTGTCAGAATTGCTCTTGGCTCAGATCAGTGGTACGGACTGTCAGAACTGCTGTTAGCTCAGTTCAGTGTTAAAGACTGCCAAAACTACTGCTATCATCTAGTAAAAGGATCTCAAAAATACCGTATTCAGATATCCAACAAATCAGATGTCTGACAAAGACGGCTTAAAGCAATTTTTCGAACGAAATCGATGCATTCCATAGAAGAAAATACCATAAAACTGGAGTATACCAAGCATGGAATTCCGGGATAACATGTCTCCGGTTTGTAAATAAAACATTTCATCTGGTTTAAAAGTGATCTAACTACCATAAAATTTGATTTTGAATTCATCCATAAATTATTTTAGATACCATAAAATTTCTGGTGAAGCCAATTTTGGTTTTGGTTATTATCGTAATATTTAATTTGGTCAAAACTATAATGCTAATAGAACTTCATTTTTTTTGGTAATTTCTTTATTTTCTTTATCATTTTACTAATTGCTCTTCTAACATTTGCGCTGTCTTTATACTTAAATTATTCGGGTATGTAAAAATATTTTTGTTAGTTTGAAAAAGAGGCTTTGAATTCAGGATGATAATTCAAGTGTCGGATTCGTCATTTGCGTATGTTTCAGAATTGCAGTTGATTTTGCTTCGATTTTATTCGTAAAGTTCCAGTACTTTTGCATCGAAATTTAATTGTCTTTTCACTTTGCCTATTTTCAATAGCAACTATTTTGCTTTTTATTACATATATATATGTATATATATATATATATATATATATATATATATATATATATATATATATATATATATATATATATATATATATATATATATATATATATATCTCATATATATATATATATATATATATATATATATATATATATATATATATATATAAAAAAGAAAAATGAAAAATAAAATAATATATATATATATACATATACATATATATATATATATATATATATATATATATATATATATATATATATATATATATATATATATATATATATATATATATATATATATATATATATATATATATATATATACGCATGTGTAATATCAATATAATTAAACTAATCAGCTGATAAAGACAAATAGTGTGAATAATATAGCTGGCTTGTTCTATATCTTCTAGCTATTTAAGTATTTTTACACTTTTCTGACACTCATTAATCCTACAGACTAGTTTCCTTGAGGTTCTAAGATGTTGTGAACCTTGTTTTTAAATATAACCCTTAAAAACTGACTTAAAAATTATATTTAACAACTTATATAAAAACTTAATATAAGCTGTTAAAATATGTGTCTTATATGTGTTTATTTTAATTGCTGTGGAAAATAAAATAGCACATTTTACAAAAATATTTTTAAGTAATTTGTAAATATTTGAAAAATAGTTGTAATTTTAAAATGTTTCTATAAATTTAAGAAAAGTTTAGAAACTCTTTACAGTAATAATTTTTTCCATTAAACTGAATACAATTTAAATACTTAAGAAATGTTTCTTTATTTAAAATTCTAACAAAAAAAGAATATTAATTCTTTCATTTTCTCCAATATACACTTTTAGAACAGCATCCGTCTAGTTAAAACTCTTAATTGAAATTGAGCACATTTATCCTTCCAACCACATTGATTTTGACATTATGCCATTTAACCATTGAATTCAAAATCATATTAAGTCTGAGTGGTTTCTCAAACCAAATGAAACACTGTCAAATAAATCCTTATAAATATTGTGCGTGTCAATTATAATTACAACTATTAAATTCCAAGACATTTGGACTTGACAATGAATGGAATTTAAAAGATGCTTACAATAAGAAATGGTTAATAACTAATTTTTATTTTCATTTTATTTTTGAATCCTCTTCGGTTCCGTTCCGTAATTTAATTATAAAATCTTATTTTCGCCGAAAGGGAAATGCATAATGAATTTTATTGGAGAGATATCTTTTATGTTTAAATCGCATAATTTAACTTTCACCTCAGGAAATGTATGTATTATATAAGTATTCTGTATTAAAATATTATTTTAAATATCATCACACACACATATATATATTAATCGAATATTATTGTACCTGTTACTCTATCGATGTATCTGTTGTTTTAAAATATTCGGTTTGCACCAGTAGATAACGTTATATTTGTTTCGTTATTCTTTTGTCAATTTTACTTTTTTTCTTATGAAATTCAGTAGTCCATACCTTTAGATTGCTATAGAAACAAATTCCGTGTAATTTTGTTTACAACTAACAGCTTACGGTCAGGTATAGATCACATCAGACTGTTTAACAGAACACACTTGTCAAAATTTACTTAAAAAAAATTCTGGTTGTTTATTTCTCATTGAAAGATGACTAACTTTGTGGTCGACTTTGTGAAGGAGATTATGACAAAATGAAAGCCACAATTGAATCGAATTGTCATGTAACTATGCTAGAGATTGAAAAACAGTTAAAAGTATCACATACAGCAATTGAAAATCTAGACTTGGACTTGTAAAGAAGCTCGATATTTGGATTCCGCACGAATTGAAAGGAATTTACCCAAGACAACGAATTGATATATTCGTGATTTGCATTTCAAAAATAATACAATCGACCCTTTTTGAAACGAATTATCACTGGCAGTGAAAAAGGAATCGTCTACAATAACGTTGATCGAAAATATCGTGGTCCAGGCATGATGTACCAGCACGAACCATATCAAAACCTGAGTTGCATCGAAGAAAGATTATGTAGATGTTGTGTATTTTTTGAACTGCTTTCAAACAATGGAACAACAAATTCAGATGCTTTCTACCAACAACTTGGGAAACTGGAGGAAGCAATCAAAAAAGAAAAGATCAGAATTGGAAAATCGCAAGAGATTTGTGTTCCACAACGACAATGCGAGGCCTCACGCACCCTTAGCAACACGTAGGAAACTATTAGACTGGGAAGTAATGTCGCATCAGCCATACAATTCTGATCTTACACTATCGGCTTATTATTTATTTATTAGTTTACAAAACTTCCTAAATGGTAAAAATTTCCGTAATAACGATGACCTCAAATCGTACTTGGTTGAGTTTTTTTGCTATTAAGGACCAGAAACTGTAACAGCACAGGATCATGAAATTACTAGAAAGATAGTAAAAGGTCATCGAATAGAATGGAAGATATTTTATTGAAGAAAGTTCATTTTTGTATAGAAAATTGAGTTTTATTTCACACTAGGAACACGAAATTACTTTCTTGCCATCCCAAAAGATTTATTACGTATTGAACATGTTATAATATTAATATACGAGATATAAGCTTGGATATATTCATGTTATGTTAACATGTATTACAGAAGGGATGTTATGTTCAAAACTCAGTTATGGGGCAAACATGTACATGGCTGCAGAATTAGCAATCAATTATTCTTTTTAATTGCCCATGGGTTTAATACCTACCTTAAAATAATATGAAACTTAATTTAAAATGCAAAACGTTTTTGTGTATTAACCTTCATGTGGAAACAAAACATCAAATAGGTTATAATCAATTGAGACTTTGTGATAATACATTATGTTTCAACTTGCTTTTCTACGTTATCATCATAGAGCATATCATCTACATTATTCATATTATGACCATTATAAATAATCATATTGACAATGCGAAAACAAAAACAGATAGATGTGAAGAAAGCAAAATATAAACATATGTGAATTCAAAAAATTCAATAGGATAGTTGTTTGTATGCATTAAGTTACACTATAATATATTTCAAACTGTCTACTTTGATAGATACAAACTGTAGAATGAAATTTATTTTATTTTTATAAGATAAATTGTAGTTTTGTACGCTACTAATACTAGATCACAATCTTATCCACGGCCATGTTACTAAGCAAACTTTCATAATTTAAGTTTAAAAGCTGAAACACACTGATGACTGTTAAATTTGCTGTACTAAGAAGATGACACATTGCACATATGGTATTTATATAAAAAATAAGAGTTTGCGATATGTTGTAGATGATTTGTTTTGTAACCTATTCATGTAAAAGAGACCATGTTCGAGATGTCACAAAGTGCTTTAATGAAAGAATTGTACAGAAGGTTTTTTATATACAAATTGTATTTAAGCATTACTTGATGAAAAAAATTGCTGTGATGCCTCTATTAAGCAGAACTAATTGATTATCAGCAAGTTTCTGTCTTCAAGAGATGTTAAATTATAGCCTAATGGAACTGCCATTTATCCGTCTTGTAGATTTATTGCTCTCCTGTTGAGATGACGTGTCTGTCAGTAAAGTGTGGAATCGAAGGATTCAGGAAGGCCTCACAGAATGCAATATTTGAGCACACTTTTCTATTACTTCTACCAGCTGAAAAACAGACATACTTCTCTCATTTTAATGGTCTGCATTTCTACGTCATGTGATCTCAGTCAAGAAAAATTATCATTTGTGCGACACAAGATCTTGTGAGTGAAGCTAAACAACGTATTATCACTGCTCAAGTAGACGATTACCGTTTCGGTAACCTTTAATATTACATCAGATTTAGTCAGATCAGATCACGTCTAATCTGGTTTCATAAACACTATGAAATTGCGTTACGAGACAAATCTCAGTTCTCTTCAGTATTGTGATAGTCTCATTGACAGCTTGGGCACATTGGGAGGAACTCACTTTGTCAGCGAGCATTTAACATCGTCATATTAGTATATCATCTGGAATAATTGTATGGGACGTCACCTGGATATATATGCAGATTACCTCTTGTTTTCATTTGCACTTAAAGTGCTTTGTACTCTAACACTTTTAGAAGTGACTTCTAAGTTTGTTTTATTCAAGGGGACGTGACTTGACTCTTTATTTCACTACTACGAAAAATAACATTTTAGCAAAATGTACTACAGCAGTTAATATTTATGTATCTGCTTTGATATAATAAATATACAGCTGCTTTTCTGCCTCTCACATGCTCTAGTTCTTTTATCAACAGAAAACCGGTTTCTCATAACGTTCCGGTTGGTATAGTTGATAAATGTATCGTCTTGTTATAGCTACAAAGGCAGTTGTCACTGTACTTGGCATTCAATCTTTATTTGACTCAATGTCTGGTCTTACATTCGTCCTGCTTTTGCTGCTAGAGATAGTTATTTTGGACATTGATTTCTTCAATATATGCTTTTAAATCTCATTAAAGTTCTTTCATTTATTATTTCTAAAATTTATTTGTCTCATCTAAACACTTATTTCTATTTCTAACTGGACCAATAACTTTAATTACCAAAATAAATATTATCACAATTTTCTTCGTGGCAAAGTAGATGTGATTATCTAAAAATAAAGAAGATTTGTTTTCTTCTAAGCAAATATTTTATTCATTGTTTTTTAAATATCATCACAATGACTACAATTACTTCAGCTTGAAGTTTTTACGTTAGCTAAGAACCTATACTGTTTTTATAATACATGTTAGAAACACATTTTTCAAAGCTGATAATTCCGTTGTCTAACTGGACTCTACTTCACTCTCATTTGACTTTCTACTTGTCTGAGACTGATTTTTGAACCTCTACAGAGTAGGTTATAAAATTTCCAAAAAATCACTAGTAAGCTTATTTTAATTTTGCTCATCAAATCGAAGCTTCAAAAATATTAACTTATATCTTTTTACCAAAAATGTCACCAAGTCGCAAAAAGTAACACTAAGCTGATTTAGATATTCACAGATTTATTTCTGAGCTCTTAAAATAGCTATTGTAACTAAATAAATGTTTTTTTTTTACAAATTTCGTAAATTAAATGATAACATAATGAAAAATATTTAAGCAGGTATAGGGAAAACATTCACACACAAATATTTACATTTTTGTAACAATAAGCAAAAGAATCTGTATGCACTTATTATTCACAAAAGATAGTTTTTAAATCACAATATTAAAAAAGAAAATTTCTTTAAACTTCATTCTCATTTGATAAATATTTTTGTGCGCATTCTTCTGCAAACTGTTGTTGTTGTTGCTAATCCTGGATGGTTCAATTTCAATACTAGACCAACTTCTCAAGTCCATAAACAGCCAAAAAATCCAAAAACATAAGGGACTGTGAAAAAACCTCTTCCAAGCCAAAATTCAAGCAGCTCTAGATATTCTCAGGGGTTGCTTGTTCAGCTTTACATTTGTGCACACACTAAAAGTCTTTTGACCATGCGCATATTTGAGGCCCCTTAGGTGACCACTGGCGAAGCGTGAAATAAAAGTCTGTTAGCCTCTAGTTCCCTGTCATCCACCTTCAGTCCTGCCCAAAGATATATTTCAGAATGTTAAGCCTCTTTCTATTCTACATCTCATTTCGAGCATACAGATGTGTTTATTGCCAAGAATCTCTTGGTCCAGAATAAAACCCAAGTACTTTGCATTTTTCTCATAAGACAATTGTTGGTCATTTAAGAATATTGTAGATTGATAACTGTAAATATGTCTGTCAGTTGTATAAAAACCAGCTACAGATTAAACAGTAAGGTCAATTTGTGTGATCTCAAGCAAAACCACTCACATCTTTGAGTGTGAGGTTTTAATATTGTCTTCAATAGTCTTAATATCTGGGCCAGAGTGCCAGAGAACAACATCATCATCAAAAATACGAAATTTACATTTCCTAGAAATACCTAATTTACATTTTCTATTACTCTTCCAATTCCGGAGAAAAATAGACAGAAGAGCATTAGTCCCAAAACGGAACCCTGTGGAACATCCTGGCTGAGTCTGAAATCCTTTGAAAGGGTTTCATTAAATTTAACTAAGATAGTTCTGGCTTTCAATTAATCGGAGAGCTCTACCACGGTAGAGCTCTACCTCCAATACCAAAACCATCAAACAGTTTAATTAAAAGCCTACTGTTCCATACCTTGTCAAAAGCCTTATTTAGATACAAGAATGGTATTAAGAAAATACCAAATATTATATTCTACATGTAAACTTTAATTTTTGAGATTTATTATTTTAATCAGCAATGTGGTTACCCAAATTGACAAATAACGAAGCATATTATCCCTTTAAAAGCATGACATTTTTATACTGAAAACAGTCAAAGTATACTATATCTCTGTTATTAAGATGAGTATAATAAATAATATTCTTAGCAAAAGTAATCAGAAAATATTTTTCTGGAATATATTATTCATATCATTCTTGTAATAAATCTTACTCAGCTTTTAAACACATTTTTATCGTTAATATTATAATTTATATTCCAAAAGCAATGATTGTTAATGTTAAATTTCTTATGTCAAAGCAAAAATAGCGAAACTAATATTTCGAATGAGTACATATCTTATTCATTTCCTAGTTTAATAAGCTATTATCAGTTGCATATTTTACTTAATATCAAATAATTATCCATCTCAATTAGTTTTCAAGTGGACAGAAGTTGCGATCCTCAACAAACCACGATATTTTATTAAGCTGAAGTTACGGAATTCAACCGAGTATGCTCTAGCTAATCTACAAGCACTACTCTCGATTGCTTCATGTACCAAACTATAGCATAGACTCTTAAAAGGGTTCTCTTACAATCTCGAACTCATTGAGACGATAACATTTCTCCTGATTATTGTGAACAAATTCAAAGCTTTTCTAAGTCAAGTACTTATTAAGAATGAGAAAAAGCTATCATTACATTCAATCTTTCCTAATAAGAGGAAGGAAGGAAAGCCTTTTCTCTTATGATCTTCAACAAACTAATGAGAGATGGCGTCTCTGTTTTTCGTTAGATTTCCCAAAAAAGATAAAGAAAGAACAGTTTTTATTTTTTTGTACTTTTCCCAAAAAAGCTTCTAACACAATTCTCTTACAACTTTTATCTTTCAGCTAATTGTCTTTAGGTTTGGGAGTTCTATTCTATTGCAACGCGAACCCTCTTTTCCATTAATCTCTCGGATTTTTTCATTAAAATAGAAAAGAAGAGGAAAAATGCATTTTTCCAAAAGAATTTTCTATGAATGATGAAGAACAAACCAGGCCTCTTACTAGTACCAAGAAACAAAACATTAATTATCTGATAGGTTGTTCTCTTCCGCTTTTTAGAATCGAAATCTTTTATCTTCCTCAGCAGATGATATTGAAGTGTACGTTTTTCATTTTTTGAAAGATGGTATCTGAAAAAAAATGCGCCTGTTTAATTTAATGACCTTTAATGAAATGCAATTTTATTTAGTGCTCTTCCAATTAACATTATTTATGTTTATGCAAATATACTAGTAAGAAAACAACGAATTCCTAAATGAGTATATTTCAACTGATTAATGAATCTTTTAACAGAAAAATTAGCTAATAGGAAATAAAAGTACATCGTTATAATCATATATTATTAAAAGAAATAACTAATGTTCATATGTTATATATATATATATATATATATATATATATATATATATATATATATATATATATATATATATATATATATATATATATATATATATATATATATATATATATATATATATATATATATATATATATATATATATATATATATAATATATATATATATATATATATATATATATATATATATATATATATATATATATATATATATATATATATATATATATATATATATATATATATATATATATTATTGTGTTTTACTTATGTGTTTTATTCAGTATAAGTTAATATTGAGAGTTGAGCCTGATGATTAACTAAGGTGTTGAATACATGAAGATAATCAAAAATGTTCGAGATAAAATTCCTCAAATCCCCTCAATTTATTTTATATGAAATATGGCTGCTATAAAAAGATGGAACTTACGATTATTCTTTCAAGGTAATTCATATATCTGGTAATACAATCATGTACCTTTGTAAAATAATCTCAATAATCTTATTGTCTTTTTGAGAAATGCTTTCACACAAAACACTTCTACCCTGTAAATCGTTAAATTTTTTGCTGACATTTACTCTTTCAAATATGTAAAACCAATGTCTTGACAATGCTAAATAAAATTTGAGTTTTTTGTATATGCAAGACTGACGATTAAAATGATACCTCTATCATACATAATAATACTGTTTATGATTATTAAGTAAAGTCTGTGTGGGATTTTGTGGTAGTATTTACTATCCTTGTAACCAAAATCGTAACAGCTAAATCTATTACAAAGATATTTTGCGTACAAACTATGTCGTCATTAACTAGGACAGAAATCACCTGGTAAAATCAAAATCTTTCATTGAGGAAAATGTGGGCATGTATAGTTCCCTCTTTCGTTGTTCAACAAAATCCAGAAAAGAGCTTGAGATTTCCTTTCAAAAGAAAGCTATAAAATTTCTGTAGCAACATGAGCTTATGAATTTTTATCAGATGTAGGAAAGTTCGTGGTATTGAAAAATATTGAAAGCATTGTTCTGTATTTACAAGTTTTTACTTTATGACAGGACTTCACAGTTGGTAAGCCTTATTACGAAGAAAGTAGGCGTTGAAGAGAAGACAATTTAGAAAATTCCAAAAGATCCACCCAGATAGATATCTCTGCATAAAATAGCAATACAACCTATAGATTCCCTTATTCCATGTATCTAGGATCAAACTTGAGACATACAACGCACGAATCTCCAGGTTTACCATTATTCTGAGTTGCTCTCTGTACAACTGCTATTTAAAATAGTAATTATTTAATTAATCGAATCGATTTTAAGGAAACAAAAACATAAGTGCCTCAGTATTTGCAAGTGCATTGCTTTTTATTTGTAAGTGTAAGTATTAGGATGATTGAATCCTGATGAGAAAAAGCACCATATTCATTACTCCAGTTGTTCTGTGAACCATTTTTTCTTAACCTGGTTTGAAATTACATGACACTAGGTTGTTTTTAAGATATTTAGTTGGAACAAGACAATTTCTACATATTCTAAATATGAAACTCGTTTTCACATGCAAAAGGACGTTATCCATTTATAAATTTTTTTAAGCATTTTATTATTTGCAAAAGTCTCCGGAGCAGTTATACAAATATTAATACAAATTGCTTCCCTGGCTTCCAAATGTTTGCTTAGTATAAGACAGGCACATGACTGATTTGGGTGGGCACTTTATACACCGCCCCCTTCCAGGAATTGTAGAGGAAAATCTGGCGCACTTTATTATAAATTTCTTTTAACACCGACAGCCCTCCCGAAACGGAAAATAGAAGTTGATATTCATCGTTGGCACTGCAAACTTCTTCCACGGCTTTCTTTCCTTCATGCCCAGTGGGCCGCATCGCTTCTTTCCTGAGCGGCCCATTCCGCCCGAAGAAACCCCCAGCAACCCTTTCCTTTGAAGGGACTCCCCCTCCTCCTCCCTCCGCGTACCGAGGAAGGAGTTTTGCTCCAGGAATCCTTGCAGAGGGAGGGGCTTTGTGAGCTGACACTTTTCACGGACGCCGATTAAAGATGGGAATTTCGTCGGCGAACTATCGATATAATTCTCTGAGCTTAAGTCTCCGGGTGTATTAGGTTGGAGACACCAAATATTTTACCGTTGCTATTCAATGCCTCCGCGAATAAGAGGAGAAATATTTTACTTTGCAGAATAATGCATTTTCTAAAACGTATTTGTCAGTCTTATTAGTCGATATCAAAGTGCTTTATGAACGGAAAATTTCAGATATGATGTAGTTTTAGAATTTCACATTTTTTGATGTAAAGAAATCTAGTGAAAGGATTTGAAATATTGTTGAAGTAATGAATACAGAAAGCACATCAATCCTTTGTGTACTTGCCTGCACCCTATGTGTATACGAAGTATACATTTTTGAGAAAATACATTATTTTCTTCATTGTGCATTATACTGAATTTATATTGCTCTTATACTGAAATATTGAAATATGAAATATTGCAGCCCAGTGTCAGCGTGTCTGACTGCGGATAGGGAGGTAATAAGTTCGAGTCCCGGTTCTGGCATGGATGTACTTTCTCTCTCTATCTATCCTGTCCTTGTCCTTTCCATGTATGAATGTGGATTGATTGGTTGTCTACCCTATAAACGGGTACCTATGGCATGTGTGTACTGAGGAAGTCGGACTCCACACCAAAACATGGTTCAGTTAGAAAAGTGAAGCAGCGCACCCCATATTGCCAGCCTGGCTGGGACACAACAACAACAACAACTGAAATATTTTTCTTATTTGAAACGTTTCTGTTGGTTTAAACTTTATATTAATTATTTATTTTATTAAAAATATTCTAAAAATTTACAATTAGGTATTTAATTAAAATATATTGTTTTACTTAAAAATACTTATTTTCGTCTTTTAAATAAAAACTACATTTATAATTTTATATTTCTAGGGTTTCAAAATTAATTTTTAATTTCTTCAAATATAATTTATAATATACCTAGATATAAAAAACTGTCTTAATAAAATTTTCGTTTACCAAAAGTTGAAGTTTGCACGTATAAATTTCTATAAATAATTATGTATTTGATTTAATTAAAAAAATATTGAAATATTCTTGATATGTGCACACTTTTGAAAAAATGCAGAATTCATTGATCTCCTAGTAATTTTGTATATTAATTTCGTTTTATAGTTAAATTATTCAATTTTTATTCACATTTTGTAAATATTTGGGTGCATAGACTTAAATTTCATCAAAAATTTTATTAATATTTTATTGTATTACAATATGTTTTCTAATTAATGGTTATTTGAGATTCATTTTGTAATCGGTATTCTCCTTGTTATATATTTTATTAATCTAAGCACACATTAATTTTAATAATTATTGCAAACATGTTGACTATAATTATAATACACAAAATGTTCTTAGTAAATATTTTTTATTATCTCATTTAGTGATGAGTGATAGTTTATATCTCACCTTACGTAATTGAAAATATATTTTTTTCTCATTGGCATTATTTATTTTTCTTTGCTGAATTTAAAAATTGTAAGCGGCCGCGCATGCTTGGTTGAGAAAGACGTCATTTTCGTAAACTCGAGCTGATAAGATCTATAACTGACGCAAGAGATGATCCATCGTATTTGCAAATGACGACTGAGGCGTGTGAAGTCTGTCGGGGTCGCAATGTCCTTCTGTGCCAACTCAGATGTTGACATCATCACTTGATTATGGTTCAAAATTAAGAGTTGATTTGCTGTGTTTAACAGCTTTTTAATCGGCAGTAATAGGCAGCTAGAAAAACACACAAATATTAAAAGTTAAAACTTTTTAATATTATTATAGGTATTGTTTAAGACATAAAAATAACACAATTTGTAGTCATTCTTTTCTATAACATTAAATATTAATTAATACTTTTTGATAATCATAACTTAATTAGATGTACTTAAAGCACTTTAGCGACTAATGAAACAAAATTTTTGTGAGCATTCACAAAGAAAAAGGGGCTTTTATTTCTTCATTCAATAGTACAAATTTTGCTTATAAGGGATATTTTAATTCTGTGAGGAACAAACATAATTTACATAAATAATAAATGGGTAAATGAAAAATGATACTGTATATAACAAATTTGTAAACAGTACAGGACAATGTTTATCGTTAATGACAAATGAGTTTAAATATGAAAAAAGTATCCCACGGACGTGATACTTGGAATTTTACTATTATTTATAATTTAAATTTAATTATTTTGTTTTAAAAAGAAAAACATCTGTTCCACATTGCGTATGGCCACCAAATTTGTTCCATGCACTTTTTCCCACCTAATTAGCAGTTATTGAAACCTTTAAAGAGCTTGCACAATTATTTGTTTATTGAACATTAAAAACAGAATCTGCAAGTTCTCTTAATTGCCCTAATTCCAATTCTCTTTTTATTCCCGCGATTGCTCCGATTGAAACAATGTCTTTGACAACACTTAATTTTCCTCACTCATTGTTGAGTAATGTCACTTCAATATCTAGTTTCCAAAGAAGCTATCTTTATCGGCTTTCCAACAAAGAATTTAATCAATTTCCATGGACACGCAGTCTTTCTTAATGGATTTCAAACATTCTTAATTAGTCGACGAAAAAGTTGATGATTTTCCGATCAGTAAATCATTTACGGGCATTTCGTCCGCTCTTTTGTTCTTACATAATTCTTCTTTTCCGCATCATAAATCAATTAAATATTGGCTTAGTCCTAATAAGGCTTTGATGAAGACTTCTGCGCACTGGTTATGTTCCGGGAAACAAGTCGATGCATTTTTACGAGAGTTATTATGAAAACATGAAATCAATTTAATCTCTCATAATTGCTTTCAATTGACGTTCGTTTCACTTTTGTGCGCAGCATTAGAAAAGGGATGATATAAATGAATGTATAAAAGTATGAATTAATTAGATTACAAGAGAATTTCTGTATTATTCTTCGTATAAAAGATTTATGTTTATTCAAACGTGTAGATAATGAATTTATAATATTAGTTTCGCGCTCGAATTTTAGCAATTATTCTTAATTTAAATAATAACAGTATTTCAAGAGAATGAACTTTAGTTAGACTAGATGTAATTTTTTTGAATTTGAGAAAAGTATTTGTTTATAACATTTGTTAAAAAAATTCGAAGTAGTAGATTTCCTTAAGTGATTAAGTTAGACTTATTATCAGAAAATAAATATTTCTTTGATATACGATACTTAATTTATAAAAATATTGAGCATTTAATTCCACTATACGTTCAATTACAGCTAGTATTATACCAATTGATCACATTTAGTCATTCAGGAAAAATTGACAAATGTCTGATAAATAAGAAGAAAAAACTATGTAACTCCTGAAACATTCAGGCATTTCAAAAAGGTTCACCGATCATTTGTTGAATGAAAATACTTGCCTCATATGATATTTCAGTTGTTTTCTTTTATATTTTAGAATTACACATTAGGAGTGATATAACCTATGTAATCATTAAGATATAATTCAATCAAAACGATGTATATATATATATATATATATATATATATATATATATATATATATATATATATATATATATATATATATATATATATATATATATATACATTATTTGCAACCAATGCGAATAACAAAATAATACCCATTGTTATCCGAGAAATAACAATTCCGAATAATATGTTATTTTAGAAACAACAGTTCCCAGAAATTCGGAAGCAAGGTATTTGAGAAATCAGTATCAGTTAAAGTTTTGCTAGAAATAATAACAATAATTTATGCTTGATAATTTCTAAAATTCTTATATTAGAATGTCTAAAATTAAATAAAATAAAGTTATTAGAAATTAAAATCAAAATATGTTCAAAAATAAAAGAAGAAAGTATATTTTTGTTAGCTTTTGTGAAATTTAAAATCATGGGAAAAATACCATGTTGACATATATATTGACAAATCTTGCAACATTCTAGAATTCCATATAGGGATGTAAGCGTTTTCTCTTCTCTTTTATTGACATAAACAAATTTGAAATTCAGATTTCATCCTTTCTTGTTTTGATAAAATAAACGCCTTTGTAACGGAGAAACAAATTTATTCGAAAAAAAATCTCTTGTCCAGCATATGCGAGGATGAAAATCCGAAACACCCTGGGCTTGCACTTTAAACCCACCTTCAGAAGCCCCCAGAATGAGAAAATCTCCCCCTCAAAATTCCTCCACTCAAACACCGACTCGCAATAAAAAGAAGCGAGCTTTCTTTAAAACAATGTTTTTTGTTTGTTTTCATTTTGTAACCCGACAGCCAACAAACGGAATGTCAAACAGTTTCATATCCAACACTCGAGAGAAAAAGTTTCACTTTTTCTTTCCTCCTAATATCTGTACTTGGAAGGCCGCCAGTTTGTATCAGAACATTACCAACTTTTGACAGTTATGTATGAAAGGAATTCTCGAAGGAATATGGCTTTTAACTTCTCATTTTTACTATGTGCCCCCTCCTTTTTTTTTTCGCCCACCAGTTTAGTTCGAAAATATTGTTTCACTTTTCCTTACTAGTCCTTCGTCCTTTATTTTATAAACGGTACTTCCACAGTTTAGTAGCTTGCGTTAGAGGAACTATTAAAAAAAAAAAGACAATTACCGAGTAAAAGTTGTGTTTTTTTATTTTTTGATGGACATGTAGCGGAAAAATATAATGGACCATCCATCAAATCATAGAAGCGTAGTTTCTCTTAGACTATGTGGGTTGAATTCCTTCTAAGAAAATATCCATTCTGATGAACTACTTTCTATCGTGGAAATAATTGAGAAATAGTTTCGAGATCTTCTCATAACTCTACCAACGATGAAATTTTTAATCAATAAACTTTAATCAATATAAGAAAACTTTGAAAAGTATACTTTTAAATCTTTGTGAGGCAGTAGCAGTGAAATTAAAGCACATTTTTTCCCCATTGTATCGATTAAACTCTTTCTAAATTAATATTTTTTTCTTATAATATAAATTACTGGATATGATGTAATCCGCTTATAACGGAATCGCTCTACAGAGAATGACAAAAATACCATCATACTGTATTGAGACGGTATTGTATATCTGAGTTGTTGAGGAATTTGCTGAATATTTTCCAATCACCTTTTTCGAGAGTCAGAAAACAAGGCGAAGTTCACTATCGAATGTCTGAGAATAGTGTTGCCGACCTGGCAGCTGAATGGTTAGCGCTCTTGCCTTCGGTTCGACAGTTCGTGGGTTCGAATCCGACCTTGGGCATGGATGTTTGTAGTGGTTCGGAATCCACTTTAAACCGTAGGTCCCGGTCTAATTAGCCCTCGTGTGCAAAAAGTGACCGTTGCGTGACAAACCCAACCTGAGAATAGTGTCGAAGTTCAATTTTTAGTATAAAACAATTTCTGATATAAGAAGCAAAACATTGGTTTGAGAAAAGCCGTTTTCTATTGATTCAAGCTATTAACACATGGAAAATAGAAGAGCAGAAAAAGAAAAATGAAAAGGACATGACAAAGCATCCTTTATGTGGTTACTCTGAACTGGCAAGGACGATTTAAATTTTTAAAAAATCCATTATTTAATAGAATTATAAATTAATAATTGCAATGTTTGTAATCAGTCTTTTTTCTGAATCTTAAGACTATTGCCTTCCTTATGCCAACATTAAAAACTTTCTTTTAATTAATATTGCTGAAATAATAAAAAGCATATTTGTAAAATATGGGGTCAAAAGGTTCGTTAAATTTCTTAAATTTTTTATTTTTTTCTGGGAAAATAAAAATAGATCACTCATCAAACCATGCTAAGCGCATTTCTCTCTTCGGCTTATTTGGATTTAATTCCTACAAAGTTAATGTAATTTTTGATGATTTACATATAATAATAGAAATAATTGGATATATTTCTACAATAGATAATATTTCACTAATTTTTAATTTTCCTATAAAGAAATCCTCATTGAAATGAAATTTTCAGTCAACGATGTTTAATTAATGCAAAAAAACTTTGAAAATTGTATATTGATAATGTTTTGTTTAGGAAAGCAAAAGTGAAATGTATATATATATATATATATATATATATATATATATATATATATATATATATATATATATATATATATATATATATATATATATATATATATATATATATATATATATATATATATATATATATATATATATATATATATATATATATATATATATATATATATATAAGTGTAATTTCTTCTCCAATTATATAGACTAAATTACTCCTAAATAAATAACTATTCTGATGATTATTTAATTAAGATCATTTAATCAAAGAATTTAAGATCATTTAATATCTGATTTTTTAGCTCGTTCCACACACCACATCTACTCGACAAACTTAAATAGTTGATGAACATTCACCACTATTGCCTTCTTTTAAAAAACAAGCTTTTTCGTCTCTTTCATATAGAAAGGAAAGGCCACGGGAGTTTTATTAGTAAGGGCTACGTTCTCATTATAAAAAGGTAGTGAGTTCGAATCTCTTCTTAACCGAAGATCCGTTAAGTTCACTAAAGGCGGATGTGGCACATTAAAAATGGGCGTGGTCGCAATGTCTTTCAGGTGAAATAATATCATTGAGGTGGCAAGCCAAGTATTGTGGGTCTTCTGCTTGGTCCTTACTTCAAAACCACGAAGACTCCACCCGGCTGCTTTTGTATAACTCATAGAGCCCAACTCAGAGCTAGGGAACTCTGGTACAGGTAAGCATGCTGTTGCAACAACAAATAGAGACGATGTCTTTGCTCAAAATATTCATTTGAGATAAATGAAAACTGATGGTACTTTTATGTATCATGCTGATTTTTACACTCTAAATTAATAACGACTAAAATACTGGATTTTTTTGCTTTTCCTTTTAATTTACCACGTGTTGGTGAAGTGGTAGCATAGAGGGACTTTATACTGTACAGCTCATTAGTTTTCAGGATTAGTACCAATAATGTTAAACAACGGCAGATGGATGTTGTTCTTTTGCCTTCTACATGCCTGTATGTCCAGTCGGGGTTTTAATTTTTTCTGGGTTTCCTCCTTTGCGACACAACCCTGTCTATGAAAAATCTTTTCAGTAGAAAATTTGTTCAGTTGATATGACAGTGCCTTTTAATGGTTTTGGTCATTGGGCTGTAAATTATGAGGAATCTAATTCATCATATATGGGCTCACCGTGACTAAGTAGTCAGACAGCGTTTCTAAAAACGAAAGCTCTCCAGTTCAATCCCAGCCATTATTTAACCATGAGAGATGCATTTTTGGCTTCTGCATACGTCTCAGTTGGATTTTAGGGTTTTCTTTCTTGAGAATGGTGGATGCAGACTATCATCTATTAAACCACCTGTATGGTGGTTCTGACCCTCAGCTCTCACCTGGTGGGTCTGAATCCCAATTAAGACTGAGATATAAAACAAGGGAAAATGTCAGATTTTCTGCTTGTAATGGATCCTAATTTTGAAAAAGAAGCAGTGCAACCTTCTGTTCCTGTCTGCTGTTCTCATCAATAAACGTTTTTTATTTCTGTTTGTTTGCTCTCGCTCCTGCACACCTGATAGAAACATACGAAAAAAAATGCCTTCAAACAGCTATAGGCTATTAGGCAATCTACAAAGTGATTATCTCATTATTATAAAAATATAACTTACAAAATAATTATATAAATTTTAAACTATGTAAATAAGTAAAAAAGGGGTATCAATTAATTTATTGTAATCAGTTTCTGAATATAATTAAATGTTTTTTTGACGTATCATATTAACAATTGATGGTAATTTATTGTGCTGTCATAAGCATTTTTCAAAGTAAGTTTTATTTTATTGCAGTTTTTACACAATTTCTGTAAATGTAGACTTTATAGATAATTTAAAGAAATTAATAAATTCTAAATTACTATATTGCTGAATAAATTTTATCAAAAATAAAATGTTTTGATTTCTCTAATCAAATAAATTAAAGTAAAATACATTAATTTCATTAATTAAACAAATGAATTTTAGTTATATACTTCTACATAATGACTTTTTTATTATTTTTTTCAATAATTGTATTTGGTATTTAAGAATCTTCTACTTTTTATTTGTTTTAAGATTGACCTTTTCCAAATTTTTTAACGTATGGCAATATGTATATAATATTATATATTAATATATGGTTTCCAAAATTTTTAATATATGGTAATAATATACAAATGAGAATATTTAATATATGGCAATACTACAAAAATTCTGCATAAGAAATTTTACTGTAATTTTCTATGCAAAGCTTAGCAGCATTGCTTTCGACCATTAATTATAAATTTAGATATCATTAAGAAAGAGAATGGATTCTTAAGATATATTTGAATAGAATTGTTTTAAAACGTGCATTATAATTGTGGTAGTTGGAAATTTTGAATTTTCTGAGTTTTCTCCCTGGCATCATTTGAACATTGTCCACTAATCAAAATATATACCTTCCAGAAAAAAAGCGGTAGATTTTAAAATATCCTTTAATAGATAGAAAATATTGTTCTCTTTTTGGTATCGCATTTCATTTAGTTCAGTTTGCTTCATGTTTAAGGATCGTTTTTACCCATCAGGAATAGTTTTACTAGGATACACAATTGAAAGTCGATACTGAACGGTTTATATATATAATGATCCACATTTAAGGTGGGAATCGAACCACTGAACTATTGAATATACATTAACTGCAGACTGATGCATTACATTTTCTTGCACAAACTATTTCGTGTTAAAAAATTTTTAAAAAATATTTCTTTTAGGTAAAGGCTGTCTGCCAAATTTTCATTGTACAATCTACCTTTCATTAACAATAATAATTAGTTAGAAGCAATTAATTATAAATTTGATGAAATTTATTTACTTCATTAAAATTTTCATCACTGTCATTTTTATCTCATAATTAGTTAGAAAACGTTATTAATTAATTATAACTTTGATAAAAATGTATTTCTTTTATTTGAATTTTCATGACTGCCATTTTTATTTATGAATACGGAGGATGTTTTAACAGTATTGTACAAAGAAAGATCACAATATACAAGTATTTAAAAGCAATTCATTACTATTAGGATATAATGGAATATTATTACTTCTCAAATGTAACTTTTATTTCTCTCGTTAGAAACAAATATTATATAATGTAGCATGAAACAAATGCCCAAATGTAAAGCATAATCTCACCAAATAAAAATTTTTCAAGGAATATTGTCATTCTGCACAGAGAAAAAATATCTGGATGAAACATTCAACTGTTTTTTTTTGCGCATTTTTTAATACATGCTCTTTAAAGAATGGTGGATGTCTATCATTGAGAAGTTTTGTGATATAAAGGAAATTTGTAGGATGTGTATATAATGAAATGAACAACATAATTATATTTTACATGGGTTCCTGTAAAAGGAACCCGTGGGGAAAAGTATGGCGCACACATTACAGAATGATGAGTTCGATGCCTGGCTTAATCAACTTCCTTCTCTCTAAGAAGACCTATAATTTCCTAAATTTCATTTCCCTATGTGTGTAAAGAATAGAGTGCCATCTCAGATGTCTGTCTAGTCACTTGAGTGAGACACAAGATAACGCGGATCTTTAGGTATATTTAGCAGAAAAAACTATCAGAAACGTAACACTATAACCTAACCTGACCTATATTAGCGATGACGATGAAATATGTATACAGAAAAATCCCATAAAAAACATCAAGTCATTGCTTACAGTACTCTTTATCGTAGTTCTTCATATTCTTAAAGTAAATAATTTTTCCATAAATTATAAGTATTTGATGTTCCGATAAAAATAACTTTAATCAAATAGCCATTTATTTAATGCGTGTTTTGCTAATATAATGGGCGCCTTGTTGCCATAAAAAATAACCTAATTATCTTGTTTACCTCACATCCGGGAAATATTTCTGTTATAATGGAGGTTTATATTTAAACATAGCATCGTTAACCTTATTTATTCATAAATTTATTCAAAGATTCATTAAATCTTTTTTCTTATTATTGTAAGCCAAAAAGGAAAATTTGATTGAAACAAAATTATATTTGATGAGAAAAGCACTCATGCTTATTAATTACTTCTCTAGAAAAATAAACGTAAATTGCTTTAATACTGCTCTAATTATTTTCTTTTTTTGCCTAGAAACGTGAAAAAGAAATAATAAAGCTTATCAATGGCTCTAATTAGATTTTAACGGTTTCTTTTTTTCTCCGTTTTGTGCGAGTGGCGCTGGGTGTTTATATATTTAGAAATCAGAACGATTGGCTCTAACTGTAACTGTCGAGGCGAAATATTATTGTCGCTTTCCGATGAACGGTTCTTGTTTTTGATTCGATAAAAAAATGATAATTATAATTCCATTTATGAGTATTGAGAAATGAAGAAGTCTAGAAGTAATCACTGTACAATATCAAAATTATTTTGAAATGAAAGAGTTGGGTTGTTTCATGCTGACAGGAAAACGATAATGTCATATTTTATTCTGATATCTATTTCAATGTTGTTATTTTGAGTAAGGATTAATTAAGTCATAATCAATGACACATTTTTATTTTACTTTACAATAAATAACAATAATTAGTATAAGAATAAAACTTTTAATTGGGAAATCAAAAGTATAATGTAAAATTTAAAAATTCCACTATCAATTGAGTTATCGACAGATTATAGCGACAATTTTTTGATAAGTATATGTATTTAAAATATTCGAATAAACTAACTTTAATGCATTTATGTGAAATATTTTTTATCTTTTAAGAAATATTCTATGAAAAGTATTTCAGAACTTTTTCAAGTCTTTTGCTGAGGTGCAAAATGATTGGTTAGCATTCTGGTCTTCAGCTGTACGGTTATTATATTCAATTCTCACCTCTATACTAGATGTTTACATTGGTTCATAGAATACATTAAACTATAGGTCCCGGTTTAATTATAATTTTTCCTCAAAAGCTTTGGTCAACAGATATGCCAAATCCATCTTTCAAATCTTTTCCATATATTCGTGTCCAAAAGAAGAATATCCAATTCTCTGAAACATGATACTATTTTCAATTTTCTTCATATTTTGTCTAGATTTCACAGCTGCCATATCTATGAAGTTTATGTAATATAGGAAATCTGTATACATGAGTGTATAGCTTAGTTATCGGTAACACCTAGATTATATAATATAATATATTTAATTTTTAATCAAGTTAAAATTAATTCAAGCTTTTTTTTTAATTCTTGAATTTTCGAAAGATTTGATGCGAACATTTAATTAATTCTTGATTGCTAAAAATTATAATTTTATTTATATATCGGTATGAATACAGATATAATATAAAAGTGAAATACTAGTTATTATCCTCCGTCTAATATGAGAATAAAATTGTTTCTCTTGAAATACAAATTCTAAGGAAAAAAGAACACTCAACATTCATATTTTCTGAGTCAGAGTATTATTAAAATTTTTTAAAAAAGATATCTACAGTGTTTCACAAAAGTGATGGGACACTTGTGCTTTACAAAAAGAAACTGTAATCAAATTAATTAAAAATACATGTATAAATCTTTTGTGGGTGTGTTTCATACTTAAATTTAGTAAAAATTATTACAGAACATACATTTTGTCAAAATATTAAAATATTAATTTAATAAAAATATAATTGTTTAGAACGGAATCAAAAAAATAGCTCACATAAGTGATGGACATCATTAGATATACAACAAAAATCGTCAGAAATAAGCACTAAAATTATATTTTGGGTGTTTTATTTTTACTCAAAATCAATTGGCAATAATTTATAAAATAGTCTGCAGTATTTCTCTCCAGATTGTTTTGGAATTTTGGCATTTTTTTTGGCTATGTGTAGCCATGAATCCTAAACGAAAAGAAACTTCGCCGGAAATTCGAAAATTAGTTATTCATTTGCATATTGAAAGTGGAAAATCTATTAGAGAAACTGCTGAAACAGTTAACTTGAGTCATTAAACAGTTTTCAATATCATTAAGCGATATAAAAAGAATAATATGATTTAGAATAAAAGAAGACACGACCAACCATCAAAGCTATCCAATGGAATAAAGCGAATTGTCGTTCGAATTATTAAAAAAAATCCAAGAATGAGTGCTCCTAAAATTGCTGCTGATTTACAAGCATTATATGGAGTAATTGTTAATCCGAAGGCTATTAGAAGAGTAATTCGATCTGATGGATATCACGATAGAGTAGCCAGGAAAAAATTCTTCGTAAAGGAAAAAAAAAATAGAAAAGTCAGACTGGCTTTCGCAAAATCCAACATAAATAAAAATTCCAATTACTGGAATAAAGCTATATTTGCTGATGAGAGTAAATTTAATATATTTGATTATGACGGTAGAATTTTGGTGTGGAGAAAACCGAGGGAAGAATTTCGTAAACAAATCTTTGTGCCAACACATGGTGGAGGAGGAGTTATGGTAAGGGGGTGTATGTCGTTCGTTGGAGATGGTAATCTTGTTTTTATTGCCAGTTAAATGGATCAGTACAGGTATATTGACATTCTAAAGCAAAATTTGAAATCTTCAGCTCGAAAATTGAACCTTCATAACGATTTTAAAATCTACTAGGACAATGAGCCCAAGCACTCTGCTTTGAAAGTTAGATTCTGGTTGCTGTACAACTGTCCTGAAATAATAAGAACACCACCACAATATCCAGACTTAAATTCTATAGAGAATATTTGGCAAGGATTGGAATCAAGAATTCGCAAACACACCATTTCTTCAAAACAACAATTAAAATCGGTGCTTCAAGAAGAATGGGCTAAAGTTACTCCAGAAATTGCAAAAAATTAATCAAATCTATCCCAAGAAGATTAAATCATGTTTTAAAAGTAAAAGGATATCCAACAAAATATTAAAACCTTTTAAAAAGTAAAATTTTTGGATAAATATTTGATGGAAAAGTAAGTGTTTCATCACTTATGTGAGCTTGTTTTTGCTCCAATCTAAGCAACTGTATTTTTATTTAATTAATATTTTAATATTTTGGCAAAATGTATGTTATGTAATAATTGTTACTAAATTTAAGTATGAAAGACACCCACAAAAAATTTGTCCTTGTATTTTCAATTTATTTTATTACGGTTTCCTTTGGTAAAGCACAAGTGTCCCATCACTTTTGTGAGACACTGTAAATCTAATTTGTACTTTTTTATACGTTGGCAACGCAATAGCCTGATTAATTACTATTAATGCATACTAAGTGACTGATAAAATTGAATTATTATATTTGCTAAATATTCACATTTAATTTTTAACCATTATATACATTAAGTAAAGTTTGATAAAATATCATAATTAACAAAAACATTTATGTTTAGTTTTTAAAAAACTAAAGAGAAAACAAAAATATTTTTGCATTTTTATTAATCACAAATTTATAAATTACTTATTTTTATAATGTTTCAAGTATTCATATATATTAGAAAATATCATTTTCATATTTCTGTTATGTAATATCTAATTAGCGAAAGGGAATATTTATCCTTTATATTCCTAATTAGATATTACATATAAGTTTATTAAATAAGTTATCTATAATAACCGTTAAAAATCACTTGATAAATTTATAAATGCATTTTTTACATTGTAATACTTTTAATAAATGTGTTCTTGATTTACTTTGTCATAATATATAGTGTGCACGAGAAATACAACTAATAACTTAAAAATAATAAATGATGAAATGCAGATATGAAAAATTTAGATTTTTAAATATCAAAAATGTAAAATCAGAAAATATAAATAGTATTTTGTGGACACTAAAATAATATTTGAATTTTTGGATATATATTCTAAATAATAACTAACCACTAAAATAACTTCATTATTGAATAACTGATGGAAAGGAATGTTTAGTAAATTTATTTATGCAAAAAATTGATAACATTCGTTAACGAAATATGTTTTGATATTTTGTTTCAATGGATATGTTTTCCAATTTTACATACATTTGCATTTATAAATCTTGCAAAAATTAACAGAAATAAATTTATATGAAATACATCGATAATGATTATATTCTTCGACTTTATTTCGTATTTATAAAAAATCTGAATAAAGATCTTGAAATATTTAAATGAACACAGAATAAATGAGAACATTTGTTGAAGAAATAAACAAACATGCTGACAGTAACAATGGAAAATTTAAAACATCAGAAATATTTGAGATATTAGTCTCGGTGAAATTGTCAAGTGCAAAGCTGCGGACATCTTCTCATCGTCATTTAGGGTATTAAATTATTCTGTCAAACACACTCCTTATAATACATGCAGAAATGAGACTTAATGATGCTCATAACATCCTACTAAGGCAGAGTCATTATGACAAAATGATTACGGTATTCATTGTTCATTGCTTGAGATATATATATATATATAAATATATATATATATATATATATATATATATATATATGACAAGCATGAATTTGTTTATTTATTATTTTGAGTTTTACTACCATACTAAATCGTTTCAAAAATTTTGATTATTTACCTACCATTTTAATTATTTAATTTTTCACCATTTAAAATTTTTGACAATTCATTTATTATTTTATACTCGGCTAAAATAAGGAAACATAAATTTTAATTTTCAGTTCTTGATAACACTAAGGATGCCAATCCGACACAAATATAAAAAATTCATAAATGGTTATGAATACTTAAAGTAATGCTGATTAATAAGGGAAACAAAAATTTAAATAATTGTAATGATTTTTTAAATTAAGGGGAAAAAATGAAAATCAAATCTGAATAATTTCGTGATAACAAAATTAATAGTTAGAAATAAGATTTTTAATCTCTAAATGAGTTTCTAGTTACAAGTTAAATATTGAAAAAGGCATGCATATATTAAAAAAAATATGTAAATAGAGCTCAAGCTTTTGCAAAATTTTGTCATCAGAAGGTATAAGAAATGCATAAAGAACAAATGCATGTGATAATAATAAATAGAATTAAAAAGAAACGCATAAAAACCTAGAACAAATATAAAATGAATAACTAAAGATAATTACTTTATCCAAAAGAATTTTAAAGGAAAACATTCAATCCAATAATTTCAATAAATTAATTGTTATTATTATGTAAAATATTGAATTAAAACATTCGAAATATTGACTGAAATTTTATATTTAAAAAAGAAATTCCAACTGAACTTCGTAATTAGGGTTACCATAACGGAAAGTTTTAGAAATTTGCAGATTTACCATCACTCTTCTATAGATAAAAATCAAAGTTGTCAAGAGAACTAAACAAATTACCAAAATTTTTACCAAAAGCAAAATCGCACCAAAAGGATAACATAACGTTTATACCAAAATGACTTATTTTTAACATAATGAATAGAAAAATTTTGAAAAAAAATTAATTGTTTTCATTAATAACCCTCTGAAACCATTTTTAGGAGTAAGACAGATTTTAACATCTAACTTAATATATCGCGAAAATCCCAGCAAAATCATAGTTAATATTAAAATCTCAAATAATGCGGACATTGTAAAACAAAAGATTTATGACTAAAATAATATCGTCCAGTATCTTACGCAAACATACAGTATGTTTAAATTTAGCTTTTAGATCATTTTTGTGTAAATTGACGTGTAAATAATAATTTAAAATAAAACAAGTTCCCTGTTCTTTATAAAATGCATAAGCATTTTTTTTTTACATCTAAGTAAAATAAGAAAGACCAAATTGGTGTTGTTGTTACTAATGACACTTGGACAAGACAAGCTCGCTATGCCTTGGCTATGCGAATGAAAGTCAATTGGGAGAGTCTTTCGTTTTAATCAGAGCACCATGAAGGTGAAAGTACGACTTTGCTCTACACACATGCCATAGGTACCCGTTTATAGGGTAGGTAACCATTCACATCTCATTCATACAAGGAAAGGACAAAGACAGGATAGATAGAGAGAGAAAAAGTACATCCATTTCCAAACCGGGATTCGAACCCAGGACCTCCTCATCCGCATTATCTGTATTAGAAGAGCCAAGTAAATATGCTATTGTTAAAAATGCTCTAAATTGGATCTTGTATTTTCTAAAAGATTGTTAAAAATATCTTAAAATAGGAGGACCGAAAGCGATATCTCGTATTTTAGAAGAGTCTAAAGTTTGTCATATAGCTCCAGAAGTTTCACTTCGCTTAAAGAACATTGAAATCGTGAGTTATTTTACATGACAAAACCACAAATGACGAATACTTCGCTCTTAGGCTGACCTAATTTTCGAGCCTGCTCTCTTCTTAGACACAAGCTCGTGGTCAAAATGTAATTCTTACATTATGGTCAAAATGTAATTCTGACATCATGGCTAAAATGTAATTCTTATGAAATGATTCTTAGCAGCTACAGAGTACGCATCAGCTTTGGCGAAGTGTTAGTTTTTGGTGACTAAAATGATACAGATACGATTCTGACTAATGTTATGTTATCATATAAATTGAATAATCTCAATAAAAGGAAATTTTTTAAGCCATAAATCTTTGTGACGACTCATTGTACTGAATTATTCAAAATGATGAGGAGTTGTTAACAAGAGACGAGTCTTATTTTCTATTTCTGTTTCTTTCGGCAGAATATTTCTGATAATGATTTTCTGAGTTCTCTGAGAGGTTGCTTCCACAGTTCTAGTAGCTCATATTATACAAGACATACTTGGCAGACAATTTTTAAACTGTGACCAAGATTTTCTGTAAAAATCTCTCTTTGTGATACATGCTCATTAAGTTCATTAGTCTATAAAAACAAAATTGATTTAGTTTGATAACCACATTTTGCTTGGAAGATTCCAATTTAGGCCTAACAACATGCCATGTCAGCTATAAAGTCGTCAATTTTATCACCAATAAAAACGTTTGTTCTGAAATTGACGAATATAATTATTTTAGATATTTGGTGGTTGACTGTATTATAGATACATAGTGATTGTATTAGTCTTTGTATTATAATTAAATTTAAACTCATATTTATTTTACGAGAAAAAGATGATTCCGCTGTTGTTTTTTTTATCGAAATTTTGATAACATGAGTTTTATTTTTGAAGGGTATTACTGAATTAAGACTTTAAAATTAACTGGAATATTTAAATTATTAACTTTTGAATTTGGAAACATTAAATTTATAAGGCAATATAGTCCATTTATTGTCGTAACCAATTATATCTTAATTGTAAGCTGGATACGTATATATATACCCAAGATTTCCATGCATAAAATATTATTTTCATATATATTTACTTCCAAAATAATAACCTAATGATTAACCTAAGAAAGTAAAAAATAACTTTTACTGTCATATAAATTTCATTCTTTCCCGTCTAGAAATAAAATATCATATTAACAGCAATCTTAAGAAAATAACTAGAAGTAGAAGAAATAACACAGAATACTAAAAGAAAAATCGTTAATTCCCTATCGATGAAACTTTTCCTCCATTTTCTTATTTCTTTTTTTTATGTCTCCTTTTCTCTTGTAGTGGCTTTAGCGTTTAAGTGCTCTCCAAAAGTTTCTTCGGGAAAATCATCTTTTTTCTTGCTTTTTAGCCTTTTTCTGATCTTCTGAATTTCAGCACTTACACATGAGCTTCCTGCGTGCCGAAGAATATTCTTAGCACCGAGAAACATATAACGTTCTAAAAGAATAGAAATGCATACCTCTAACCAAAGCATTTGCATTTTTTTCCCTAACTTCAGGTCGATCAGCGCGAAAGAGAGATGAAGAAAAAAAAGGAAGATAAGAGGCAGCTTAAAAACTAAACATAGTTCAGAAAATGCCGATACTTGGCGATAAATATCGCGTTCTGACGCAAAGATGGCGGGAAAAAGGGGAAGCCATCGTTTTTCTTTATCTCTTCCAAAGAGAAGTTTGATGTCATAATTTTTCTTCATTTACGCTTTTTCCTTGTATTAGCATTCCCTAAGAGTAAGGGGAGAAGGATAAGAAAAGGGAAATCCAAAGGATAAAACGATCAGATTCATGGCGTAGTATATAAACTTGATGCTCTGTAGTTAAAGCCAAAGAGATCTGAAAAGGAAATCGTTAGAACCACAGACGGAGTTTTTGTTGCTCGAATGTTTCCCTAACCACATTTATGGTGGGGAAAAAAGGAGTAATGAGGGAAAAACTCATAATGCTATAGCAGTGAGTCTGAACTTCAGAAATGAAAACAGTTTTACTTTTTTTTTAATGCCGAAAATTTGATGTTACAGCATTTCTTGTGAGATTAAAGTATTTTCGTGCATTTTATTTAATGCGAAGGAAGCTTCATTACGAATTTCAAAATAAAATATTATAAATGCTGATAACCAAAATGCATTTTTCAGAAAATATTCGTATATAAAATAACCAAAAAGTAAGAATCTTCAAAATGGGCATTTCTTTGAGATCTAGGCTGATTTTAAACTGGTAAAGTTATTCCATTTATGTCTTCAATTCTTAATTTCATAAATTCTTAGCACCACTACAAAAAGTCTGTTGATAAAAGTTTTAAGAATATTTTCAAAAGTATGTTTTTGTGAAAAAAAAAAATTCTGAGCTACTTATTTATAATTTGTTTACTATTCGCAAAACTACTTAACTGAAGTATTAATTCATAGCAAATATTTTTGAGATACTTTTAAATATTAAATAAATAATTTCTAAGAAATACGGAATTTGCAATTTTTATTACTATCCTAATATCTTGTTACATTTGACATTTCTATTGGTAATGTAAATTAAAGTTACTCTAACACGCAATTATATAATCGATCCAGTAGAATTGAGCAAATACCTGAATAAAAAATAAGTCCACATTTGTTGGTTGAAATTAATATGAAATTGCACAAAAAGTATCGTTTTTATGAGATTTATCAAAAATTATATCGAAAATAAAGATCGAAAAATTATAGACAATGACGTTGTATTTTATTAGGAGTGAACCCATTAGTCAACCCGCCATTAGTGAACACGACGGATCATCGGTTGAGTTGGGATTCAAACTCTTTAACGAGAACTATTCTTATAACGAGAGCGAATGCCCTAACCAACCAGATCATCATGACCTTATATTGCTTAAATCGGAGATTAATTATTTGTTTTAATTTGTGTATGTTTAAATGAAAATCCAGACTTCAAATTCATAAAATATGGAAGCACTGCTATGCAGACTATATGTATATCCAAACAATGACATAAGTAATATTTTATAAAAATTTGATTAGTGTATTGTTCCGTGTGTTTAGTTTCACTCTAACACAATTTAAAAATGCCTGTTTTTTAATATTTTTAATTTATAATCTTAATTTACATGAAAATAATTAACTCTTATATTGACGCATTTGTGGTTATTTAAATTTGAAACTTAACTAGAAATGTTAGATTGAGAATTCTTTTATTTCACTGTATTATAAAGTTTATCGAATTGGCTAGTAAAACATTAAAAGGAATCTATAAAATTAAATAATTTCGCCAAGCAATGTACTGTAACTTTTGACCACTTGATTCAATTGAAAAAAATACTAGACATAAAATAAAATGGCAAATAGAATGAGGAAAAAATTTTGTCACTGTGCCATAAAATCATGAAACTTGAGAAAAATAAAACGGAGAAGTCCCAGGACATATAAGAAACCCTGAGAAGTCGAATTCTCTAAGAGTCAAGAGTCGCCAATCTTCTAATAGTATTTGTCATATTTGATGCATTATTTGGCATCTAACACAGTCGCCAAACTCTTGATGGATGAGAATTTTTCCATTGTGTGTGTGGAAGACATTTTCTAATAAATCATACTGATTCAATAAGGAATTCTTTGTATTCTTTTTTTTTCATCATTTTACTTTGCTGTACATAACTGTTCCACTCAAAATAAGTGTCCAGTTATGTTTATTCATGAATATTTCACTCAAATTTGTATAGATATTTTAAAGATTTTATATTTTTGTAATAAAGGAATAAATATAGTCTTAAAAGCTGATTTTAAAACTAAATATCTTATGTAACTTTAATAAAGTGCTTGATTTCAAAGGAGAAAATCAATCACATTTGCTACAAGAGATAGAAAAATCGTAAGTAAAAAGAAAATATAGATAGATGAATTTTCAAATATATTGGAATAAATATTATGGAAAATAAGTGAAATTTGTTTCAATTTATATTAAAATTTCTTTCAAATGCTCTCCAAATAATGAATACATAATTTTGTTTTATGATATTTTTGAAAGAATAAAAAATTTTTTAATTCAACTGATAACTAAACAGACATTTAATGTACTAATCTCTATTTTGAGGGTACAGAAGATAATGAAGCAAATAGTATTATTGATCAATAACTACAAATTTTTACTATCATGCTTCTAGAAAAGTTTCAAATTGTTTAAATTGATTATATGTTTCCAAAAATATTCAAAGTAAAATTTTCTACTACTCTCAATTACTCACTATTTCAGGATAGTTGCCAAAAATGTCTTTTTGACAAGATATATGTTGGTAAAATAGAATAATACCGAATTTTCTCAGCTTAATTAAGAAATTTACTTGTTTACATATTGAATACAATCTTCGAGTATTGGTTTTATGTATAGCATTGTCATTTAAATTATTTAGAATTTGCATTAAGTATCTGTAAATTTTTAAATTTGTTTGCTAAATATGTAATTAAAATTGTGAATACAGGAAAATCGGGAAGTGAGTTGGTGCAAATATTCCCGGAAATGAGAAATAGAAACATTTTAAATGGGTATACTAAGCTTTATTCAATTTCATAACACTTCTGGAGAGAGTTGTCGTATAATATTTAAAAAAATTAAGAACAAATGTAATTTTCTTAGTTTATTTTGAATATTTTAAGAAAAGCACTACCTGTAAATGGAAAATCATTGAAATGTAAATAAAATCTTTAATTCTTAATTTTTACAATCTTTTACTAGGCTTTAATTTCATTTTTCTGCTTCAAATGCAGGGATTTGAATTTTTATTGCATTTGTCAAATTTAAAATACAATGTATAAGAAAAGTGAACGGAAAATATAATATATTAAAGGAATTTATTTAGATCTGTGAGACTGTCGAGAACTAATTAAAAGCCTTGATGAAAGCTATTTACCGAGCCACCAGACAAGTTCATGTGCAAATTGTCAATGAATTTCTGACATGAGTTCATTTTTACGAATTATTGAATGGGAATTCTCTGGATTTATTCTGATTATTCTAGATAACTGTTTTTATAAAAATGGAAGATTTATATAGAATTTCAAATGCTGTCGTCTACAAGCTTGCGGCCACAAGCTATGGCAAGAGTATTTAATTCGTTTGCTTGATTACTTCATTCGTTTGCTGAAACGAATAGAATCAAAGAATATGGACCAGATTATTTAGAGAAATAATCTTAGTATGTATTGAATGTTATGAATTGTACTAACAGTACTGATTTTGCTAAAGTAACTACAGAAATGCCACAAAATTAGGCAATTAATTAATTAATAAGAAGTGCTACGATATTCATTTTCTAATTTCATAATAAAATATTTTAATAGAGTATTTTGTTATGACTGAAAGAACATTTGTGCATATTATTTGGTTAAATGCTTAACCCTTAACTTAAGGTTAGTAGGTTCGATTATATAATTTCAGACATAAATATTCATTGTTGTTCGAAATCTAATTTAAAATTTAGTTCTTGTTAGACAGATACTTACTGTACAAAAATATACCATTGACCAATAAGCAAATTGAAAGAGATTGAAATACATATGTATTTCATTAATTAATTGAACAAAATATTGTTTGAAAGTATCATTTGAGTTTGAATTTTTATTTTTTAATATTTTACTTTAATATTTAATACTTGCATTATTTAAGTATTTGTGATATTTTAGCATTTGTCATATTTGAGTTTTATTTTAATATATTGTGTTAATATAAAGTATGCCATAGATAAAACAGTTGCAGTTAAAAATTAAACATTCTTGAAAATTTATGATTAGCAATACACATTTTAAAAATTCAGCTTAAAATTCAATGACAAATTTTATTGGATGATTATTTTTAATTTGCGATATATAAATTTTACAAAGCATTTTAAATTACAATAGAACTATATTTGCCATCTAAAATTCATATTTAATGCAGTTAAAAACAGTTTTTTTTAAGAAATTATTTTCTTAATTTTTTAATTTCTTTTTTTCAACATATATTGTACTATAAATTTCCATTTGAATAATTTAACGATAAAAGAAAAATTTATACGAATAAAACTCCCTGCTCAAAGCAATAATGTAATACTTGCTTCATTTCTTAATTAATTGCATTTACTTGAAAGATAAGAGAAATTTATCCATTGATTAGTTATCCTGAAAAAGAACACTTAATGTTTTTCTTCTGAATATTTTTTGAACTCTTCTTTTTAAATTCCTTCACATCCATATAATACCTTGGAAACATTTAATCATTTTCCTAAATTTATCATATGCTTTAATGGTGTGAATATTTTCTTCCTATTATCTATAAACGTATCTAATATGTATAAACATGTACCACCATTATCATTGATAAGGATGCAGCGGGTTTGATACCTCACTCAGAAAAAGTGAGTTGTTCGTTAAAACGCTTATATTCATAAAAAGGTTAAACAAATATTTAAGAATTCAAATATAATTTTAAAAAATGCTTAATTATAATAAAATATACAGTGGCCGACATAGAAAAAGCAACACTAAGAATGAGTGACCTGAAAATTATGCAAATTTCAGGGTAAATGCATCTTAATGAGTTATGCAAGTGATGTGGAATGTGCAGCTCTCCAGCACATGTAGGATAAGATATAAGCTGAGGAACCCACAGAGTAGGCAATATTCCCTCATTATTGGTACTTGAAAAATAATCGTTAAAAAGTTATTCTTATCGCAGAGGATGCAAAGAATGGCAGGTCATCGTCAGCGGAGTTAGTTCCAGCAGACTGACGAGTTTACAAGGGGCATGGTGATCGTACTGAGAACAGCAGGTTGGTCCTTACGGGAAATCGCAGCTAACAGATACCTGGATATGTCCATAGGGCACCGGTAGTCGCGAAGATGCTTCTAACAAGAAACTGTGGAACGTTTGCTGGGTATCAGTGCCACCAGAGTGATGTAAGCCCTCATGGATCGACGCGTCTGATGGGAGGAGGTAGTGGTTCCGCAAAGCACGTCTACCGAAATTCAGCAAAATGTGCAAAACACCTTTGATGTTCCCATATCGAGGAGAAACATTTGACATCGATTTGTTGCTAATGGTCTTCTTTCATGTCGTCTGTTAAGAAGATTGCCATTGACCCCAAGGCAGTCTGGAATGGTGAAAGGTTAGAGCGATGTGGACGACGGAGTGGCACAAGATCGTCTACTCAGATGAGTCACGCTTCTGTTTCTTCAGCGATAGTCAACGCCTACGATTATGACATCGACGCGGAGACAGGTCCAATCCTACTATAATTATGGAACGTGGTTTTGAGGCGCCATTGCGTAGGATTTTAGATCACTTCTAGATCGTATTCATGGCACAATGACAGCCTAACGTTGCTTGGATGATGCCCAGCCACCAGCGACACCACTCTACCTTCAGAGGGTGCAAAATGCCCTTTATCAGCAGGATAATGCTTGGCAGCATATTGCTCGCATCAGCCAATATGTCTTGCAAGGTTTTAAGCTGTTTCCCTGGCGACCATGCACGCCAGATCTCTTACCAATAGATTACGTTTGGAATATGAGTGGACGACCCTGCCATTGCTTCCTTCAGAATTCGCACTTTGGCAAATGTTTGACAGGGAAGGGAGAGCCATTCCCCATTCCCTGTCATACGACACCCTCTATACTATCACTGACTATGTGCATTGACGTTTTACTTCGTATCCGGGGTGGTCTGGCAACCTACCGACCCAAACCAGTTCACATTCTGTATTATGCATGTCAATCATTTCAAAATACAACTGACTTATTCTTCGTTCTCTCTCTCTTTCTCTCTCTGTTGTCATTTTCAATGTCTGGCAGTGTATTAATAAAAAGCTTAACATTAGTTACAAGAAGTAAAAATTACATTTTATACACAATATTATTGTTTATTAATTAATTATTAGCTAAGTTTTTTCCTAGTCAACGTTTTATTGAACTTCAGAAAATTAACTAGCTCAATTTTTTCTGCGAATTAAAATCTCTTTCTACTACAATAACACACTTATTAAAGTGAGTAAGCTTTTGGAGTGAAAAATAGTTTGATGAATATAATTTTTTATTGGTAATTTTTCCTATGTATATATATATATATATATATATATATATATATATATATATATATATATATATATATATATATATATATATATATATATATGCATACATAAAAATATCTCGAGCAATATTTTTAACTATATATAATATAGTATTTCAACAAAACTGTGTCTAGTTAAAAATATTGCTCGAGATATTTTTTTAAATAATTTTTAAAAGAATTTACACTTATTAACAAATTTTTACTGTAAAATCAATTATATCTGTTCCAATTTTATTTCAAAATCATGGTGTGTCCAATTTTATCATTAATTTAATTTCATATTAAAATATGAGTGAATTATTTTCTAATATCAAAAATACCTTGCAAACTATTAAAGAAATGCGCTAATTTATTTTAAGAATTCGCAAAACTGAAATTGTGCAGTAAAAATTAAGTAAAATTGAAATTCTTGAAATTGAGTTTTATGTAGACATCTAGCAAAATAAATTATGTAAAAAAGTATTACTACACACATTAGTTCTAATGTAAATCCTTGTTTGTGGTTATATAATAATAGATTTTAATTTTAGTTGTGAATGAATTACGAAAAAATTCATATGAAAGAATTTTGAATTCCACTTTGACTTATAAGGTGTTAAGTATTAAAATTAATGTTCATAAAGATTTTGTATGAGAGGTTTTGAAAATATTTTCATTATTTAGCAGATTTTTTTCATAGAATAAGTTGTTTAACCAAATGATGTAATGTCATTTGGTTTAATCCATTGGTAAAGATATAAAATATAGATACGTCAAAGGTAGATATATAGATCCATGGTAAGGATATAAATCATTTGGTAAAGAGTCACACCAAATTATGTAATTCATATTATTAGAATATAGTCATTACTTTTTTGAGAATAGTCATTTTATTCAATAGCTATTCATTCAACTTTTTGGATTATAAGTAAAAACATGGAACATAAAAACACAATTTAAAATACATACATATAAACACATTTATAAACTTTTCTATAGTTATTGAAACAAATAAAATGAATAGGTCGAATGTTTATCAATAAAGGCTTGCTTTAATTCACTAGGAGAGAATCCATAAGAAATAACTTAAAACCAATCGATACTTTAATATAGAATTTACATTTTTTATCGTCTTCAAAGTTTAACTTATTTTTCAATTTTCTGATAAATATTTAAGCACACTAGGTAAATTCTTTCAAGAGCATATTTAATTCTATCGATAATATTGGTATTCCCTTTCGCTGAAATATTCCTTTAAGTTTAAGCAGGAATAAATCGTGTTTAGCCGTTAAAGATTCTAAATAAGGGAAATGATAAATTTTATAGTGAAAATCTAATCATAAAGCAGGAACATTTAAAGTTATATTTTAATACGAAGGATTAACAATTGCTGTCTATGTAAATGTATTAATTGTTTGGTTTACATGTCATAAAAATAATAGTTATTTTAAAAATAAATCTTTGTGTACTTTCCAAATTAATAAAAATTAATATTTGACTAGATTTTGATGTATTTTAAGTAATTTTGTTCAGTATAATTTAATTTTTAATTATCTTATTTATTTCATGGAAAATTTGTACATCTGTTTAATGGAAAAGCACTTTTAATGTTCCATGTCAATTTTAGATTAAACAGTTTGTTTGAATAACATGTGATTTTAACGAAATTAAGCAAATAATTATACCAATAAACAACGTCAAATGAAGCATTCCTAATACAAATCGTAACAGATATCAGAAGAAAAATTCATATTTAAATCATTATTCATGGCGTAAGAAACCAAAATAAGGGACATGCATACAGAAATTGTTTTTCCAAGAACCTCACTTTCTTTTACTGTTTTAAAAGTTAAATTCAATTACATACCAATTTTTCTAAGGAAACATACGTAACCTGATGTATTGGAGTGCATGGCGTGAGAAATTACATGAAACATCATTGAAACTTATTATAAAAAAGAAGTGGATAGAGTTAAAATGGCGAATTATATGGAAACAGGGAGTGTCAGAATCAATCAGAAAAAGATTATCCAAATGCTAATATATTAGGTTGGTGCGTATGAAATGTCGGATTCTCTTTACATGCGGACGTTTTCCTCCCTGTTTTCGTTATACTTTTGTATTTGGCATAACCTCATTCATACTCGTATTGTCCATTGCCAGAGACTCATTTCAGCAAAATAGGTTTTCTCGAAGGTCTTCCCTTTTTTATTTCTTTTGAGTTTATTGCCGATATGAATTCTGCCGACATTCGCGTCATTTTCTTATATGAGTACAAACTTGGTAATAGTGCTGCAAAAGCTGCACGCAACATAAACCAAGCGTTTGGGGAGAATACGGTTAACGATCGGAAAGTGCAGCGTTGGTTCGAAAAATTTCGGACTGGCGATTTTTCACTGCAAAATGAGCCGCGCGGAAGACCCAAAACGTCTGTGAAGAATGATGACCTGAAGGCTCTAGTGGAAGCGGATCCAGCCGTATCCACGAGGGAACTTGCTATCAGGATGAAAGTTGACCATACAATGATATTGAGACACCTTTCTGAGATTGGCAAGGTTAAGAAGATGGACAAGTGGGTACCGCACGCACTGACAGAGCGAAATAAGCTGGATCGGTTAAACGTATGCTCATCATTGCAGCATCCACCATATTCACCGGATCTCTCGCCGACCGATTTTCATTTTTTCAAGCATTTAGAGCTGTTTTTAAGGGGCAAACACTATTAAAATGAAGACAGTCTAAAAAACTCGATATCAGAGTTTATTAATTCTAAAGACCAAAAATTTTTTAAGACAGGCATCTACGCTTTAAAATCTCGTTGGGAGAAGTGTATTGAAGCGAATGGAGCATACTTTGATTGAATAAACAGCTTTTGAAGAAAGATATGCAGTTCTATACAATCACTTAAGAATCCGACATTTCATACGCACCAACCTAATACAACAAATTATGACAGATCGTGTTACCTCTCGTCGTTACAAAACAAATAAAATTACTCAGCTAAAAATAAATATATTTTAACAATAGGGTGAAATATCTAAAGCCAAGCAATCCAAAATACCTTTTGTCAGGAGAGCATCAGTACACATAAAAACATTATGTGTTATTTTATCGAATTCAACATACCATAATGATAAAAAAATTTAGACAACAGATCATATTGGATTCAAATGGATTAGAAGTCTTTCTTGTATAGTATAAATAAAAGCAAGCAGTTGTAAACCTATTTTAACATTAGGTGAACTATCAAACACCAAACTATGCAAAATACTCCTGATCAGGGTGATATCTATAATCATAAGCCTATGGAGTGTGTTCTACTAAGCATTAAGGAATTCATCATACCATGTTGCTCAAAGAATTTAAACTGCAGAACATATTGGATTAAAATTAATTTGCTGTTTAGTGACAATTTAAATTGAATTGAAACAAAGGATTTGATTTGAAAAGCTGAGGACAAAGAATGCAAAATAACCTTTATGTTTGGGCCAGATTACATTAAATATGAGATGAGTTGCTGATATATAATTGAATCAACATATATAGATACGTAAAATTTTAGTTTAAAATTGACTAGCCCATTAAGAAATTTAATTTGCAAACCCAGTGGTAAATATACAAAATAATGAGAATTTCCTGTTATTAATTCATGATTATGTGAAACCCCATACAACTCAACTCGTGAGTAATGTGCGCAAAGCTTAAATAAAATAACATAAATAAGGGCAGTTATATTTTCCGAACCTATATTCGAGCAATCCTGTTTAATTTATAATGGAATGATGCACCACTGAAGAAACATGACCTCTTAAAATTCTTTGGAATTTGCAGAGTACAACTTTTTAAAAAAAGTAGAACAATATTCTACAAATTCATATCGATAACTTCATCGCATCAATTGAAATCAGACATGCAACAGTCTTATAACATGTGCAATTATAAATCTCTTCCACCATTTCTCAATGTAAGCTTTTATTTTATTTACATATAAGTGAATTAATGACACTAAACAGTTGTTACTATTGTTTCAAACAATTTAAGATCTTAAAGTTCATTTATTGCTGTCAGATACGCAGTTATATTTTTATGGTGTATTTCTTCGCAATTTAAATTTTTAATATTATTTCTTCCTTTTTCAGCGTTTGTCAACATGTTATTGATTTGTTTAGCTATACAATGTAAGTAAAGTTAATATATATTTAATTCATAGGACTTTTTACAATAAAACTAAGTAAAAAATTGAGATATTTTCAAAGTATATGCGATTTATGCGAATGAGAATATCAATTTCCCAATAAGTTCTAAAATCTTAAAAATTTTGCATCTTAGTAAACTATTTCCAGAATAGTTTAAATAAAAAGCCTAAGTTGAGCATATTTACTACAAAAATTGACAGAATTTTAATCTAAAATAAATTATCTTTATAAAAATGGAAATTCTACTCGTACTATTTTTTCACCTACTTAAAATAATAAATTAATGATATGAAATTTCGTGTAAAATAATAATTTAGAATAAGACAATGTAAAAGTATTTTTCATGACAAAGAATTAATTAAAACTGGAACCCTAAACTGAGAATTTGATATAAAACTTTCAAGAAAAGCAAATGTTATTAATGACTTCCACTTGAAGATTCAAAGGCGTTGTTTTAATTACTTTTAAATTTGTATTAATGTTTTCAAGAGAAGTTTTGACATGTGTTGCGTAGAAACCCTCAAAGAAATTAAGAGCTTATTGCTTGAAAGAAGAGTATAATTGATATGATTTTAATTATTGAGGTACAAATATATATATATATATATATATATATATATATATATATATATATATATATATATATATATATATATATATATATATATATATATATATATATATATATATATATATATATATATATATATATATGTATGTATGTATGTATGTATATAAATATATAATACACACATATATGTGTGTGTGTATGCATGTATGTACATTTATATTTTTATCGGTAAGTTCCATATTTTCTTGTAAGTGATTAAAAATTTTTTAATAAATCTAAAAAAATTAATTCAACATTATCCAAATTTTAAAAGTTTTAATAAATACATTTTTATTTGGAAGTCATGCTACAGGATTATTATTAGGCGCCCTGAAACAAAGAAAAGCCTAAGATAAGCCAAATCATATGTATATATAGAAAACGTCTTACCATTCTTAAATATATTGCGGGTAGCGACTGGGGAGCCGATGCAACAACCCTTAGAACAACATATATGACTTTCATTCGGCCTATACTTGAATATGGTTTCCCAATTTATTGTTGCGCATCCAAAACTAACCTTAAGAAGTTAGAACAAGTTCAATTAAGTGCTGCCCGGATTATCACTGGTTTAAGACATAGCTGTCCTTCTGATATTGTTCTTTTTGAGGCCGACTTGCAGCCGCTCCATACTAGAATACAAGCTGGTCTTGTTAAATACTATAATAAACTCTCTAGTTATGGCCTCTGCAACAAGAACTCCCTGTATCTTAACAGCTGGAGTAATCATCAAAGATTAAAGAAGGACAGCCCTTTCAGTCTGGCCGTCTCTCTTCAACTACCTAATAGTAATGTTGAACCCAACTCAATACAGTGCTGCTTGAATCCTGCAGAAGGACTCCCCAGGGTTTACTTTCACTTTAACTTAAGTACTCATGTTAATAAGAAAGACTACATCCCAGAACATCTTAGACAACTGACCTTGGAAAACCTAAGCCACATTCCTAACAATGCCATCAAAATCTTCACTGACGGTAGTAAAATTGATATTCTAGCAGGTAGTGGCATATATATTGAAACCCCTCACACAAATTTGACTCTTTCTCATCGTAATCCCAATCACTGCTCTGTCTTCAGAAGTGAATTGATTGCAATAGACCTGGGACTAGAAGCTATTCTTTCTGAAGAGGATTATGGTGACCTATGGATCTTGTCTGACAGCCGTAGTTCTCTCCACCATCTTAGTAATTGGCTTCTTGTAGGCGACAAGATCAGCAACTCTATCCTGCTTAAATTAAAACTCATTTCACTTAATCATGATGTTCACTTGCAATGGATACCTTCACATGTGAATCTCCACGGGAATGAAATGGTCGATAATCTTGCTAAGGAGGGTTGCAGGATTTCAAATACTCCCTCTTCCACACTTACTTTTCTGGAGTTATACTCCCGGGAAAAATCAAAAATCTCGAAAGAGTGGAAAACACCCCCCACCCATAATTGGTACAAGGGATCAAAACCGGGTTTGTCCCTTGACCTCCCGTGTGACAGACGTACCCGGACTGTTCTCTCAAGACTTGTTAGCGGTCATATTAAGTGCCTCACTTTCAACGAGGGCAGGAAAACTTTCGTCACCTGCACCAAGTGCCAAAATCATCAGGCTTCTCCTGAGCATCTTTTGGATTGCATGGGTCTCTCTAGGGAGGATCTCTTTAGCAATCCTCTTTTAGTCTTCGACTTCCTTACAGTCAACGAACTCGTGGATCTAGTCTGACTCCGTCAGACATGGAGGATAAGCAACAACAACAATATGCATATATATATACACATATATATATATATATATATATATATATATATATATATATATATATATATATATATATATATATATATATATATATATATATATATATATATATATATATATATATATATATATACATATAATTTATTTTTCTTATTATTACTTTAATTGAACCTAAGAAATTAATATATATATAGAGCATAACATTGGGTCTTTATTTTAATTCATGTCATATTATTTTTCCGATTACTTGATCCCTAATTATAAGTCAAATTGATTTAAAATCATTAAATTGGATTTAAAATCATACAAATTAATTGGATTCTTAAGCCGATTTTAACTACAATGACATATATTGAAGCAATTCTTTAAGTTAAAATGTGGAGAAGTCAAAGCTTAATGACTAATTACACGAAATGCTTAACTGATTATGGTCATTTGTCAAACAAATTCCTGATGCTTTCAAATCTAGTTCTATTTAAGTAAAGAATTTAAGATGTGTGTGGGAGGGATTTTCATTAAGAAATTTCTGTCCTTAGCAAGGAGGATAAGGAGAAAGTTTCGTAATTTGTTATTAGTTGGAGTAATCCAATTTTCAGAGAAATGGACGGAACTGTGATTGTTTTCCATTACAAATTATAAAAATTTATTTCTTTATTTAGGAATCCATTGGCATACATTACACACTTTTAATATATGTTGAGTTTTGTTGTAAATAAAAATGGTAAATATTTTTTTAATTTTATTAGTCATACTAATATAAGATAGAGTAATACGAAGTGAATATAGAGAAAGTAATTTTTTATTATTCTATAAGTTAAACTATTAGTGTTGAGATAGAAAACATATATCAAATTTATTTCCTATTGAGTGAAATAGTTTAATATAAAATGTTCATATATTATATTGAGATAATAATGTTAAGAATAATTAAAAAGTTAACAATTCAATCAATTCAATCAGTCTCTTGCCAGTCTTTGTATGGAAAATTAATAAATTATTTTAATAACGGAAAATTCAACTTCTGTTATTTTAGGAGTCAAATTGTTATATATACGTATCTTATGACTTGTTAAACAAATAAATTTATTTCTCCGTCAAAATGGAAATGTTTTACAAATAGCATCTTCATAATATAATGAGCTACTATTTTGATTAACAATTGTTTAAAAGTTACTCTTCAATCAATTTGTTGAATGATGGAAGTAGAAGATTGATTCAGTAGTAATTTTTTTTAAACCTTTCTATGAAGTTAGTTGGACTTACATTAAGAACATTTTACATGAAATAATTTAATTCAAAGAGAAATAAATTAATTTTTTTAGGTATGAATCAAACTTACTTCTATTTGAATGAAATTATTTCATATAAATTGGTTATAATATAAGTCACACTGACTTCATAAAAAGAGTTTAAAAAACTACCACTGCCACAACCAATTAAACGACACAACATGCTTCAAATATAAAAATAGTAAATTACTTTAAAGCACAAAATCTAAGCCTTTAATAATTTAACCAAATTATTATTAAAAATTTAACTTTAAAAGGCAATTGATTTATTCTTTCCTTAATTACAGATTACTTTTTATATAATTTGTATTATGATGAAAGAGAAATTTTATACAAAATAACTTGTATGTTAATTCTCAACTATTTTAGGGGTGGAAAGGAATTCATAGTATATAAAAAATTTTTATGTACTTAGGTACCTAAAATGTGTTTTGATTTTATAACTTATTTACATTAAAAAAATACATTTGCTTCTTTCTTTTAAATGTTCATTTTTCAGGAGAATTTAATATTTTTCGGAAACTTGTGAAAAATATCTTTTGATGTATATTATTTGATCTTTCATTCCAGATAAATCATTTGTCTTTAGAGACATCTCTTAAGTACTTTTCTTTATATCGTCTTTAAATTCACCATTTCGTATTCATTTTGCAGACTTCTTTTAAGTATTCATCTCAGAAAAGAAAAAAATGCCACAAATAGTTCAATTTTAATGCGTAAAGATATTTGATCAAAATGTGAAATGCACTTAGGAAATGGAATCAACTTTCCTTAAAAGGAAAAAGTGTAAGAAAATTTGGAAAATGCTTTAAGACAGTAAAACGTTTTATTCGTTTACCTTGCAGCTATTTTAATGCACATATTCTTGTGGAGTTATGTTTAAGTTTTATAAATATTATAAATCATTAAAGTTTTATGTGAAGGAAACTTATTCTTAAACTAATGAAATATTGAAGTTTATTTCAACAGATATTTTTTTAAGGATTTGTAAATGGTTTTTAAATAATATAGTCCTTTATTTCATAAAGCAAATTTATACTGAAACAGATGATAAAAGTTTTACTAATTAAACTAATTTTACGAAAAACTTATGATTAAATGAATAGTTTATCTAAAATATTTAAATATCATTAGTATTAAATTATGCTTCAATAACGTGTAAAAATTTATTATTACGTGAATTCATGTATAAAATTATTACATAAATGCAAAATACAAAAGATAAATTTTCTTCACAATAAGTATGCCAAAAATTTAATATTTCGGTTTGAATAATTTGAACATACCTTAAATTAAAATATTACATAAAATCCAATTTCCTTTTAATCCAATTAAAATATAATAAGGGTGTTATAAACTCATACCTACCTAATTTATCGATATAACCTCATGATTAACACATGTGACGTACTGGTAAATATATGTTCTTTGCAGCGGAAACTCTTAAGTTCGATTCCTGCCATTGTTGAACAACGAAAGTGTTGAATTAAAACGCTATTCATAGTACATTGAAATCAAATTCATTTCAGATATTAACATTTCAAACCTACTTCAATAATTCAGACACTTATAATAGGAAATACAGCTACTCTTAGCACTTTTGTATTATTATTATTACTAAAAATGATGACTTAATCATATTTCATGAAAATAAACAGTATTCATACCTATTTATATAAGTTAAGACAAATTTTATTATTTCATTGGATTCATACAGTGTTTTAAGCTACGGACATTTCTTTTAGACCATGCTGAGTAGTTAATAGAATATTAAATATATCTTTTAAGCTTAGTTTCATGTGCGTTAAAAAAATATAAGAGCAATTTCAAAAGCCTTCAAAATACTTGGTAAAAAATAATAAGTACGGATTAAAATTTCATAAATTGCATTTATAAAAATAATTCAAAAATTATATTGTGTTATTTGATTCAAATCATTTTTAGTATATAGAAAAATAAAGAAATGGAAATATTATAAATGCAATAGAAGCAATTAATTTTAAATAAAAGCAATATAAATAAAAGTATTTTTAAAAATCCTAGAAAAAATAATTGTATAATCGATATAAAATTTATATTTTTTCAATCGAATTTTTTTATAAAATAGTGGAATGTAGTATAATAATAATGATCTATAGAATTTTAAAAAATAAATATCACGATCATAATTGAGGCAATGGATTGAAATTCTGGCCAGTATTTAAATTACTTATAATCATTTTGTTTTTAAATTATTGAGAAAAATGAAATAAACAGTAATGTTTTTGAGTTAAAAGAAGTGATGTTTTGAAAAGAAATTATTAAGGTGATGTTTTTATAAAGTATTCAATGCCCAGAAATTTTTTAAAGTATATCTGTTTGCAGAAAATGATTAAATTTATCTCTTTCAGAGCAACATCAGCTTCAAAAACTTCCCCTCAAGATTTTCCTCTGTTTGTTTGAAAATTCATTAATTTATTCAAAAACAATCGCCGAGTTAAGATGTCTGATGGATTTTATCATTAATATCTTAAATTGAATGAAATTAAAAAATGTAAGCTTTTATTGCTAATTACTTTCTATTTGATCATTAAAATAAATGTATGATTTTGGGTTCAATAGAAACACAAAATGAAAAGAATGAGGATTTATGAAAGATGTTTCAAAAATCGATTAGTTGAGAATGATCATCTCTTATGTATGTCTCAAATAATTTAGAAGCCTACCTTTTCCTCCTGTTGTGTCTATTAAATAGAAGCCATCACTCTTACAAAGTACAAAAATTGCTCATCGAATTTGTGGGATAAATTCTTTTTTCTCGCTTGAAATCGCCAAAGAAGCCTTAAATAATTTAATTGGAAACGCCATCGCGTGGGTATTTACAGATAAGAGGTTCAACCGGGTTTTATTGAATACCGTCATCCTAATAGAATCTATGGAACTATGGAATTTTCTAGATTCCATGAAGTTTCGCAAATCCTTAATTTACTCGCCCATGTGGTGTAAAAGCTGTAAAAGACAGTACGACCTCAGTTTTCAAATGCATCGAGTGCTGCTGATCTTAGTTCAGAATTATAAAATCATGCAAACTTGTAAAAAAGCCGATCACCACGTGAATTTGAATTATATTTAAGTGACAAGGTAAACACTACAATTATCTTCATCTTCTTCCATTTTCTTAACCGCAACAGACAAGAATTGAATGCTATGGATAATTCAACAAACATAAGTCTTCTTAGCCAGAAGTTGAATCAGGTATCCAATTTTATCCCTTCCGAACCCAAGAAGACACTTTTTCTCTTAAAACTATTATTCCGTCAATAAAACAAACAAGAAATCATCATTATATTTTATGATGAATTAAAGATAATTAGTAAATCGAAAGTATTTAATCACAGTGATTTATTCTATTATTTTTTTTTGACTAGTTTACATTTAATATGCATGAATATAAATGTATGCATGCTTGGATATGCATATTTTCTAGTTCGATAATTAGCAAATATTCGAATTGTGGTTTTGTCAAAACACCTCAGCAGTTTAAAACTATTTCCATATATTTTAATACAAGTGGCTTATTTAATATATATATATATATATATATATATATATATATATATATATATATATATATATATATATATATATATATATATATATATATATATATATATATATATATATATATATTATAATTTATTATTATATATAATCAAACAAGTATTGTTAGGGCAAAGATTACAACTTCTCTAAATTTTGAATGGCTGACATTTTATTTCTTTTCGAATTTATACGCCCCTCCCAAAAAAATATTTTCGTTGTTGATATTTATTTTATCATTGACTTGTTTTAAAAATAAAATTCTAACACACTTCGGAAAAAGAAATAAAAAAATATGGTATCTTAAAAAAATAGGCTGAAAGAAAAGTTTTAAAACTTTAGTTTTGTTTCCTCGTTTTTTTCTGGCGCATTTTCATTCATGTATAGCATTTCTTTTCCAAACTGTAAAACTAAAATAAAATGGAATTGTTGTTGACCAAAAACTGAAGAACATTATTAGTCTGCGGATTTCTGACGAAAAAAAATTTGGTTTCAAAAAAAAAAAAGTTTCTGACTGAAATGGTATATATTTCGTGTGGAAGTCGGGATTTCGGTCACGTGGCAGTAGTTTTGTGACGTAAGCAGCGAGGCGTGATTAATGTCGTAAAGTTTTAAAAGGTTTTTCGGAGAAAGAAGGTAAACTTGACAAATATTTTTTTAAAAAGTCGGGAATCAATGTTTTTAGTTTTTCGAGAATCCACCTTGTTAGAAAAGGAAAGTAATTTTTTTTATTTCGTGACCAAAAATTTTTAGATTACTGATACTTGTTTTTGAGAGTTTAAGTAGAATTCCTTATTTCGGTAATGCATCTTGTGAGAGAGAACTTTGACGAATCATTGCGAAAAGATTGACGTTTCTTAGAGTTAATGGCCTATGAATGAAAAATGAGTGCTTAATAGTCTCAAAAGTTGTTTCGAAATGCAGCTTCAAATTGTTAAAGTTTTCTTCTGAAAACTTAACACTTTCAAGCTTCCATCTAGTAACTAAAATAATAAAATAGTTTCGATAATTTTTATTATTAAAAAACTTCTAATAAAGTAATGAAAAATAGAATAAATGAAATTCGTTTTCAAATGTTTTCAGACGTATAAAGAATTCGTATTCCCAGACAACTCAGACCTCTAGCGGTGAGAATTTTAATGATTTTAAAATTGAAAGTACAACTTATTTTCTACAAATTGAAAGTCAGCGTTATCTTAAATTTGTCGATTTAGATTTTAACAGGAATATATTAATCGGTTAGACGAGAAAAAACTTACATTATAAAAACAATAATCTATATATTTTTTAATAAATAGATAAAAATAATAAACCATAAAATTTGACAAAATGGAAATTCTTCGATTTATATTTGTTGAACATATTTTGAGGCATTTTTTAGAATATTTCATATGCATATTTATTTGACTCATCATTTCTTTTAATTGAGATACATATATATAAAAAGTTACGTTTTTTATAAATGAAATTCCACTTCAATTAAAACGGCTGTAAAAGAATAATTACACAAATCCAAATATTGTTTTTGAATGTTTATTTCACAGTACTATTTTGCATAAATGCACAATTTAATGGGACAAAAATTTAAGTGAAAGTTATCATAAAAATGTCCCATTTCACTTGCAAATATTATTCAAAAGAATGCCAAATATATCAGCCTATGATTTTAAGCTAGGAAATGCTAACGTTTTTTCTACCGCCATTTAGCATATAGCACTTTTGTGGTTCTTATTTAGAAGTGTTTCTGGATTTTTAAAACTATTTTCTGATCATATCTTACTTGCTATGTCTAATTTCTTTAAAGTAAAATATAAGAATGTTATATTAATAGTTCTTATTTTTTGCGGTTTAATGAAAAACTAACACGCAAAATAAAATTCCGTTTCCTTCCAAATGAAGAATATAAAATTTTTTACTTGGGATGTGAAAGTTGACAGGCAAACCAATTGACATAGAATTTAAAAATATCATTATTCTTAGATTTCTTACTTGGTCAGTTTTTTAGCATTTGGTATCTTGTCTCTCGGCATATTTATGATATTTTACAGAGTGGTTTACTTGAACACTTTGATGTTGCTTTAAAATTTACAAAATTTTTCTTCGTATCATTTTACTATAGATTAAAATTTTATACAATGAATATACATATGGAATGCTTGCTAAGTACATAAAATAAAATGAATTTATACATTGAATATCGATTTTCAGTATATAGCTATTATTTTATAAAATGTTTCGTAGAATGGCTTGATAAATATGCACTAGAAAACTAAAAATCTACATAAGAACCAATCAGAATAATGCGCTGTGGTCGTTAAAGCTATATATAAATATCGTTTTAAATAACTATATAAAACTACAAGTGTATGACACAGTTGTTAGATCGGTCATTGTGTATACACAATGGCAGGTTATTAAATCCTATGTGAGTATGAAGGTGGTGTCATAATAGGAGTACAAGAAATGTTACATGGCATCTCTGAGGTAGAGATGAAATTTGGATTTTCAGATACGATCATTACCAAAGTGTACCGATAATTTCGGGAATCCGGTGAAACATCAAAATTCCTTCATCACTGCGATAGGGAAAAGATCCTGCAAGAACTGGGGCTAACAACGACTGACGAAAATAATTAAATGGAGTAGAAATGCAATCAATACGCAAATTGTTTCAGATTTCAGTGCTATGTAATCAAAAAGTGTCAGCTTGGGAACCATTGAAAGAGATATCATCGATAAGGGCTTTCAGAGTGGAAGGCCCTTGAAAATTCCTTATGTACTTTTAAAGATTACACAACATGAAGCTTTACGCCTCGCTTATATAGTCAACATCGACACTGGACTGCTGATGACTGGAAACACGTTGGCTATTCTTATGAGTTTCTTTTTCCAATTGTTTCGTGCGAATATATGTGTAAGGATTTTGAGACAACCTCAGTAAATCCATAGGCCCTACATGGCATCAGGGGAATACTGTAGCTAATTCAGATTCTGTGATAATATAGGTTGATGGAATTATATCGGTCCCTTGATACATCTAGTCTGACTAGTGACAGGTACGTCTAATCACACACATTCTTGATCTCCAATAGCTCAGTAGCTTCACGCCGCTTCCCGTAAGCCCAGCAAAGTGAAGCATCATTTGCCGCGGGCAATGGTTGGGAAGGTGACTACGGTGTACTCTCCTTCACTGGGTTGCTGGAACTCAGTGGGTTGGGGACGTGCCCACGTTAATATGTGATGTCCAAAGTCCTTCCGCTGGTGTGGCGTGGATGTGAAGAGGAGGGTGCCAGCTCAGGTGTAGCCTCGTCACATGACAGTGGTTCAAAATTACGAGGCACCTTAATAGAGCAAAGACGTACTTCCACCTTCGTGGTGCTCTGATCCAAACGAAAGACGCTCCCTATTGACTTAATTCGCACTGCCAAAGCCATAGCGAGCTCGGCTTGTCCAAGTGTCATAAGCAACAACATACATTCTTTCATATTCATTGTGTATTCCGATGGACTTGGGCAATTCTATTAATTCACCACATCCAGTAGTGCCACAGAACGTCTCCAGGTATACTCTTCTGAATTTAGACACTTCCGCTGGATACCAAAGAACCCAGGCATGAACATTAAGCATATCTAATATGCCTTCCAATGTGCGGCTCAGAAGATATCTCCAACCCCTCTTAAGCATACGGGCTTATGGACACCCATGTAAGTGAACAGTATAATAAGCTCCAGCACTAAATCAGATGCCATCTCTTGTTACGGCACTTCTGCTTGCTTGTTTGGACCATTCTCGATATTAGGCTGGTGTACTAATTTTTTGTCTCTTTATTGTATTATATTATAAAGAATTTAACATTTCTATATTTATCTTCAGTGTAATTTGTAGAATATTCATAATCATTTGGTTATATCAATTTTTAAATTCATAAGGAACATGTTATTGCATTATCTTATCTATGCATAGTACATAGACAGCGTAACCCTATATAACTATTTATGCGTACAAACCTTTTTATCACCAAAATCTTCGGTTATGTTTAACCTTTCAAAATCATCCAACAACACAACAGAACGATGTTCTTCGAAATAAAATCTATTACTTTTTAATGGAATTGATAAATCAATTTCCGTTTTACGATTTATTCGACTTTAAATAATTTACATTAGAGCATGAAATAACATAAATATCGTTAAATATTTTTATTTCTACGTCGAGCAAGATTATTATTAAAGTGAGAAATTATAGTCTCTCAGATCCTTCCTAAATTATTATTTTTCGATAGAACATAGACCATTGGAAAGAAAACCTTGGCACAAATCCGTACTCATCTCCAACGGAATGCATTTTCTACTTTCCGTGTGTCTTCAAAGTGTTTGTTGCTTTTTCTCGATCTATTCTGGAATCGAATTTGGGAGCACGTTCACAATTTAAAAAAATTATTTTTAACCGAAACTTAAAGAATAAAAAGAAGAACTTCAATCGAACCAAAGATCTCTTGGCCGAATACATTTCATCTCAAAGCGCGATTCTATTCCACCTCCCTATTCCAGTCAGTCCCGAGTCCCTTGAAACGCAAACAGCTACTCTCCGGGGCCAAATCAAGGTCCCGGAGAGAATTTTATTATACAACGGAATCCGATCTGGAATCCGAGTCACGATCGACTCGACAATTCCAAGGGCAAATAAAGAGGACATTTTACTCTTTTCCCAAAACATTCATCAGTACCTGATCAGTTTCGCAAACAATCCCTTAGCACAGAAACCTCTTCGACGAACTTTTAATGTTTAAAGATAGTTAAAAGAGCGAAATATTCGAATGATTTTGCAAAATCAGATTAGGCAAATTTTATCCTGGGGAGACCCCATTTCGTGCAACAACGGTAAATACCATTAAAAGTCGACAAATGTTTGTCTTGCATTGAAAATTATATTTTACTTTTTATTCTTGAGGACGTTTCGTCGCTCCAATGGATTGAATTCGAAATTTTACAGCCTCCCTCGATTAAATTAAGTCACTTCAGATTTGAATTCTTATTAAAAATGTATTTTTATTAGTCGCCTAGAGGCTAAGATTTAAATTTGCCTAGTAGTTTTAGCCATTTTATTAGCATTTTTATTCTATGCTTTTTTTAAATTAAAGAGAATAGTTTAAAAAGTACACTAAAAACTAGTTTATAAATTTAATTTTGGTCAAAAAGATTCTAAATTATTTTATTTATAAATTTTTGTAATAAAATTTACTGCTGCATTTTTTTGCTCAACTGAAACTTTTTAAATGAAGTACTACTAAAACGATTAATATTATTAAAATATTATTTTACTTAAGTAATATGAATTTATTTACTCTATTTGTTATTATATTGATGTTATTTTATCAGTATTGATATTAATATTATATAGTTTTGAAAAATATATTGAAGCTGGGATTTCTTAGAACTTTATCCTCCCCCTCAAACAAAAAAATTCAAATAAAAGCCATTCTACTCTAGTGATAGCATTTTATGTAAATGAGATTATCAAGCATCTCCTCCTACCTTTACCATATAAGAAAAGAAGCATTCTTTTTGATTAAAAATAAATGAGATTAATCTTTTCAGCTATTATATTTATTATTAATTTCACTCTGCCTGTAAATAAGGTAAACTGAATGGCCAATCACAAAGCTTATTTTCAAATTTTCTATGAAGCTCAACAAATTTACAAAGGAAATAATAGAAACTTTAGTTTTGTAAAATGTGACAGTTTCATTAAAATATTGCTTAATATTTTTGATGTTGACTACATCTACAAATATAAAATTTCAGTTTAATATTTGAAGAAATAATCTTACCTGCGTAGTGCAAAATCTGAAACCCGAGTCTATATACTGAGACTAGAATTTGATAGGTAAACCTATTTTATATCTTATAAAATTGGGTGTGGAAAACTGTAACGGCTATCTGGAAGTGATACCCTGAGGAAAACAATCTTTCTCTAGTGTAAAATAATCGAAGTTCGGGCAAGTGTGCTATTGATGGGTTGTCATCAGCAGGGCACTCGAAATGCACAATTTAAGAGGGTCGTGTTGTAGAAAGCGGCCAACAAAAACAGTTCTTGTGCAAAAAACATGAGCCATCTTTTATAAATCGACACTCTGATGATGAAATATGAGGAATAACACGGGTCGTGCCGAAATTTTTCCGGAATGTTTTATTTTGCAGAGGAAAAACTTCAACCTGTCATGGACAGCAGGCTGTTTATTAAGCCAAGTGCCACTCATTCGTCTCCGAGCGAAAAAGACGAGTTGAGTTGTGCCACGGTCTTTCCGGTCTCGGGGCAATACTTTTTATTTATCTAAAAGTTTTTGTTTAACTAGTGGCAGTAATAATATATTGATCTTATTATGATCATCAGTACAACGAAGTGGAAACGGGTCACACAAAGTTTGTCTTGTGGAAAACATACTGACAGAAATGACAGTCTAAGATCTAGAACAGAACAAAATATAAGTTGTGAAAATAGAAATATATAGCCTGTTCTCAATTATTTAATTTTTGGCTCTTTTTGCAGGGAATTACTTTCAATCATTATATATATATATATATATATATATATATATATATATATATATATATATATATATATATATATATATATATATATATATATATATATATATATATATATATATATAAATATATATATATATATATATAAGAAGCGAAATAAACTAAACTTTTATTTTTAATGTACCATTATGTCAATTTTATCAATAGTATTGAAGCTGAAAATGGTCAGTGGAAAGATCATTCTCTTAAAAGTGAAAAAACTTTAAATGATAAATTATTTGGCTTAATTTCCTTCTCAAAGTTACGTATAAATAGATAATATCACGAATATTAATACTTACCATTTGTGACTCGCAATCATTTATTATAAATTCGTTAAGTAATTATAATAAATCGTAATGTAATGTATTAAAATTTTATGCAATTTAGAAGAAATTTTTTCAAATTATTTTAGAAGTAATTAAGAATAACGTTTTATAAAAGAAACATATTATTAAACTTTTTATTTTCAAGAATAATTGCTATTCTTAATATGTTTCTTTTATAAAACGCTCTATTCTTAATTACTTCTAAAATAATTCGAAATTTTTTTTTCTAAATTGCATAAAATTTAAATTTTTAAGCACTTTATTTTTTTTCATAATGTTAAGAATTCTATCAATATTTAATACTTTACAACTCTTTATCATCTTCTATAATGAATTCAATATTTTAACAAGAGTACTTGAATCCCTTCTGCTTTAAAGCTTCAGATTTTTGCCAGATTCTTCAGCATTTGTATCATCAGCAAAATTATTCTACGCCAAATTGAGCCGTGTATTCACGAATGACGCCAAAATGTAACTTCTCGTTTCTAGAAAAAGAACAATTTCCCCTCCCCCTCCTTGTCTTCCTGACTACAGATGTCGTCTGCAGCTGCCTCTTCATTAATCCCACCTTATATTCAGCGACATATTGGCGAGGGAGGAGGAAGGGACAAAGTGAAGCGAAACTTTCTCAATTTTTTCCCCGTCGCCAAACAATTGGACGCGACGAAAGCAGCAGCGTTCATTTCATAACGCAATTGAATCTAGGAATAACTCGATACACGAACTCCTCCTTCTAAGAGTTGTCATTGATTCATTCCTTTCTGTGTTGTCTTCATCGGAAAAAATGCGCCAACGATGGAACATTTCTAGAAATGAATGCATGAAGGTGTGATTGGAAAGAAAGAACAATTCTCATTGATGAGGAATGTTTATGATGGCGCGTTTTAATTGACTCTGGTAGAAGAACATTTTTCTGATAACATGTGATCCGGAACGTAATTACTTCTATTAAGTCCGCATATCGATTGCATTCTTGAATTAACTTATGATAGACTGCAGATTTGTTCTGTGAGAGAAAACATGATAAAAATTGATTTGTTGGTAATGCCTAATTCGAAATCTTATTATCAAAATAAATGATACAAGACGTGCAATTGAAATGTATAATCGAATGTTTTAAATAGCTAATATATATTGCAAACCCAAAAATGTCTTTGAGGTAATTAAATTGTACTTTCTACGTTGCTCGCTTTTCGACAAGATTCCTGAAGATGGTGCATTTTAATTTCGTATGGAGAAATTTCTCATTTTGTTAAACATAATACTTATCTATATTTTGGACTGCAGACTCTCACATGATAGAATATATTATTAATTAAAAATTTTATATTGCAGACTCACATTTTGTTGAAGACGTGTTTTCAGTTAAGATTATTTTCAGAAGAAACTGTATTGAATATTTTTTAAGTTAATATTTTTTACTGAAGTTTTACATAATATATTCTTAATTAATATTTCGCTTTGAAAATTTCCACTTTGTAAACTAATCAGTTAGTTAACAGTTTCTATTTAAAAAATATGAAAAAAATGCTTATATTAAACTTCAATTATGAAAACATGAAACATAAAGGTGATCGATTTGTAGGACATTTGTGGGTTTTAACCATTTATAAAACTAAATATACTTCCATAAATGTGGAGAAGAGAGAGAATCCTAGATATACCAATCATATATATACGTACAAAAACGATTAAGAATCATCCTTCTCAACGTGGTTTTAAAGGATAATTAAGTGTCGGGGTCGACATCTGAAGTGGCAGTTTTATAAGTTAAGAAAGCACACTATTAGTCGGACTAACACTATGCTTAGTAAAAGAATGAAGAAAAAAGGACAGGGGTTTATAAAAGAAGGTTTTTTAAAAACCTCTTAAAAATTACTATTGTTAAGATCATTTACAAAATTTGTGGCTCAAGAAATCTGCGCAATCTTTGGAGTATAACAAGACTTGTTACTTGAATAACGAACGTCTGAACACCACTAATAGCAATAATGAACATAAATCACTTTTGTGAATAGTTCAAACGATTTGATCTTTTATATGGAGTGATTTATCTGGAGATCTATTTTAATTTTTCATGCCAACGTTTATCAGGCACTGATTTAGAAAGACTCAATCAAAATCAAATTGTAGAATTTTTATAGTTTAAAATATCGAGTTAAAGAGTACCTATAACAACTATAATAGTTTTAATTCATTTAGAGCAAGGATTTATAAATTAAGGGTATTTATGAGCTACACATTTTCAATGTTATTTATTATTCCAACTAATATAAATCAAGGAATACATATTAATGGGAAGTCAGATATGTTTGCTATAACTTAAATTATTGGTAACAAGACAAACAGAGAAATTTTGAAATGTATGCAGTTACTATGAAATGTATTTTTTAGAAAATAATTTAATACGTTATAATATTGGAGATTTAATAGAATGTAACTATTTTCTTAACATTAAATTTTATTTTACTAAGCAATCGAGATTATGAAAAACATTTACTTTATATATATATTATATATTAACACAGGAATAATATATTCTTCCATGAACTGTTTCCAGATTATTCTGATTTGAAATTCAATTCATTCCAGATAACTTCGAAAAGAAGGTAACAAACCAATCTATGAAAAGATTCTAATGGTAGCATTATTATTGAATTGAGGTAAGTAATGTTAACAGAGTTATCTAAAAAATTCTATGGACTTGTAATAAACGTAACGTGAAATTTTCTTAGAATGCAACTTTGTCTCTTAAATGAAAAATACCTTTTTTTTTCTAAATATCTTTACATTCTGCATTATCAAGGAATTCAGCTTCAAAATATTTTAGCCTGGAATTTTACAGACAGCGTGTGCAGGAAAAAACGATGGTTTTCTTAAGAGATAGAGATGTCATTTTCTAATAAATGACACCTCTGTCTCTCACGAACCCCAGTTCTTGCATCGGCAACACGTGATTTCCAGGTTCAACATTTAGGCTGTTTTGATATAAATCTGAAATAGTTTTCTTCTAATCATGTTTCAATAAGCAGTTTTGACTTAATGAGGAAAGCATGTTTCTTGTGGTCAGAATGTAGTGGGCTCTATACCTGATGCATCCAATAACCATCGTGTTGAGAAGGGCTATGAATCTTAAAGGAATTCAGTAAAGTTCACAATATCTCTACCTTGGAATGATATGGTGTGGAGAGTAGGATGTCAAGTCACGTGTCGACCACTTCCTTTGATAATATGAATACGATCTAGAAGTGATCTAAAATCCTACGCAATGGCGCCTCAAAACCAGGATGTCACGTTTCATAATTATTGTAGGATTGGACCTGTCCCCGCGTCAATGTCATAATCGTAGGCGTTGACTATCGCTGAAGAAACAGAAGCGTGACTCATCTGAGTAGACGATATATAAAATAAAGAAACAATTGGCTGAGGTAGCAGTTTTTCAGTTGGCAGAAATATTCCGCTGGAAACGTAATGCAAGCAAACAATATTGCTGTCTAATTTATATTATTGTCTGTATGTATAATATCGCTGTTTAATTTACATTATTGTCTACATGTATAATATTGCTGTTTGATTTATATTATTGTCTATTGTATAGTATTGTTGTTTAATTTAAATATTAAAATATAATTATTTGTTTATATATGTGTTAATAAGAATTTAAATATTTTATCTGATTAAAGCACAAACTATTCGTTTGTAAATCATGTATTAATCTATTTAAGGAAACATCATCTACATAAGGAAATGTTATTATAATTTTTTTAAAAAAGCATTTACCATTAAAAATAATTTATAAAAATAAGGTAATATATTTTTATATCGTATCGCTCAATCATTTTTTTTAACTAACTTTTTTTCACGATTAAGTTTTTAATTTATTTTTTTTAAATATTTAGTTTTATTTTTTAAAAACAAGATATTTTATAAAATCATTTTTTAAAAAAAATTCAAATATATCCGATTACAGTTTGCTCTGTTAACAATAAAATTTTATTTTAAGTATGCGTTAGTAATTTTAGTTTTTATATTTTAATGAGGATAGAATTTTTGTTCTGTTTCACAAAAGTCTGTACTAATATTTTGAGTTTATTGAAATTCTGCATAATAATAAATAGAAATTAGAACAATTAAATTAATTCAATTTAGTACTTTATCTCGAACAGATTATTTTTTCAAAAGTTTATTGTTATTTAAAAAAATCACACAAACAAATTTGTTTTATCGTGATAATAGAGCATTAATCTCGCTATTTTAATCTCATAATGTTATAATCAAAAATGAAGCATTCACCTTGGCATGTATTCTAACATTTATCTGAGCTTATAAAAGCCAATTTTATGGCCAGTCTCAAAATTCTATCTTTCAGTATTAATGGAGAAAGAGGACACATTTATTGTAGTATTTTAAATGAATTGGAATGAAGCGTCGCAACTGTACATTTTAATAAAAATGATTGCTTCTGCTTCTACACTAAATTTTTCATTTCATTATGTGAAAAAACCGCCTCGGTTTTTGTTTATATTCTTTTTGGACATTTATATATGTACTTAAAACTTGTTTATGAAATTATGTAAAACTGAAAGAAAAGCAAATATATAGTCTTAAGATTCAAAAAAGAGATTATTTACAAATATTGCAATTAATTTAGAATTCTATTAACTAATGAAATTAAAAAAAATTAAATTGACTTTACAGATTTAACCTAACGATAAAGTGGATGTTTCGTTAATTTTTTTTCAATTTGTTTTTATAGCTGTTTTATTGTCCATGTGTTAATGGCTTGAATTAATGGAAAATGATTTCTCAAACAGATGCTTTGCTTGTTATATAAGAAAACGTTTTATTAACAAAATGAGCTTCGACACTATTCTCAGACATTCCATGGTGAACTTCGCCTTGTTTGCTGCCACTCAAAGAATGTGATTTGAAGACAGGCAGAAAATTCGTAGACGAGTTGGATTTACAACATCGTCTCAATATGATATATTGTGGATGAAACGTTATTTGACGTCATGGATATTTTAAACCAATGAGAATCGTAATAAAGTGGCGTACTCAAGATCTTAATGTAACGAAAGAAATAATCACTTTACGGTTAATAAGTATGAGCAGTATGACCACAGTTGTAGCTTAATACATAATAGTTTCCTTTATGTAAAAGTTATTTAGTATTTTTAATTACATTACCTATATTGTTTTTGACTTATATACTGACAACATGCAATAGTTTTCGGCTTATAATGATTTTTTTGTGAAAAGCAGAATCATTTATGTTTTTCTCAGGGTAAAATGACTCGTTAGTCTTTGATTAAATTTTACCTAATTATTATAAATTTAGATTATTACAATACATTCTCAATATTCTGTTCAACATAGTGATATAGGTAAAAACAATTAACCCTCTTCTAATCTTAATTTACGATTAAATAAAGCTGTTGACACTTGAGCAGGTTGACTTTCCCTCCCTCCACTCTAAACATATGTAATCATAACCGTAACTCTTACCAAACTTAGATCCTCTCAGCGTTACTATCTTCAGATAGATCAGATATCGAACCTGATATTTTATAGACCTGTTATTATAACCTGTTATTTTCAGTACGAAGTTAACGATGTCCAACTATACATAAAACTGGTAATACTTGCATGGAATACCAAATCATGAACCAATTTTGAAAGATCTTTGCTTTGTATTTAATTAAAAAAAGCATTTTTTTTTGTGTTATAAAATAAAAACTGTTCCACATAAAATATATTAAATGCATATAAAAGTTAGAAAAATATAACTTTTACGTAAAGTACATAAGTTTTTGAAGGATTATTGATTATATGAAAATGGCGCAATTGGAAAAATATGATGTTTATATATATTTTAAACGATTACTAATGAAAATATGGTAATAGGAATCTTAACTGTAAATTATCTTCTATTTTATAAAATTATCGCGTTACGATAAAGGAGAAAGTAAAAACACGGGTGATCTATTGGTGGATTATCACTAATTTACAACACTTCCTTTATTTAATGACAATGAACGAATATTAAATTAAGATTATAAATATCGCTGCTAATGTTATTTTTATTTACATAATTATGCTTAAACATTAAATAAATGCATTCGACATTCAATATGGTCGTGTGTTCACTTTGAAATATTACCAATTAATATTTCACACTGGAAAATAAATCATTAAAACAAATCTTTTTATTCAGTTAATTAATTCAGAAATCACCGGATATAAATTTTGTAACTAAATAAGATTATAAAAATGAAAAGCTGCAGGGTTTAACTTTGATGATATCTTTTGAATCCCACTAATCACTTTATTTTAATGAATAATTCATCTCACACTCTGTATTTTCTGTGGTAACTTCTTAGTTGTGTATTAAAGCTGTAACAAGGGATTGGAAAAAGATCAAAAAATATTTTCTTTATACGCGGTACTTTCATCAAAGAATGCACGCTTAATTAAAAAAATATAAAATCATCTTATTTTAATTGGGAACTTTTGATCTTAAATAAATAAAACGTTCTATTCTTAAATTAATGAGAAACCATTTTTATTGCGTGGGATCGCTTTTGTTATTTAATCTTACGAAATTGTTGAGTGGAATATATGCGTTATTTATGCGTATGTATAAAATGGCGAATTTTTTAATTCATTTGTGTCTTTTCATAAAATTGAAAAGCTTTGCAATTTCTCTTGAAAGTATTTCATAAATAAAGTGATTTTTAATTTATTGTGTATTTCCTTCCGCGATATAAAAGAATCGTGACAGTTTCAAAAAGTGTTTCCTTCACAAATTATGTTTTGTAATAAATTATTTCTAATAATAACCACATATTCTACTGTGATCTGAAATTGATTCTTTGTTTTTACTCACATAAATCTTATGTATTGTTTCAGATATATAAAGATTTGGGTTCGGTGTAGAAACGGGTACCCATTAGTTTGGCAAAACATTTGGCGATAAATATTATCGATAAAATTTTATTTCTGATAACCCTGGTATTTTCAGCGTTTTAACTAACATAATTTTATTTTTGTTATTTTGTTACTCACTTCTTGGCGTCACAAAAATCAACAGATACTGGTAAGTAAAGTTTTATCGAAAAATTCACTGCTGAATAAATTTAAAATATTAGCAGTATTTATTTTATACTATATAAGAAAAAAATTATCCCAAATTTTTTTTACAGTACAATCCTTTTTCAGATCCACGCAACAATTACAGTTCCTAAAACTTCTTAAAACTTCATGAAATAAATAAAAATTAAGCTTGGATTTTGATAAATTTCCCCGGTTATTTATTTCTGACAGCTCCAGCCACTTAACAAAGCTAAAGAGCTACGTAAATTAAAATTACAGTCCATATTGACGATGTTGACACCTGAGTTTGCACCCTTTAAGAGACCTTTACCCAACACACCTCGGAAAATAGAAATTATATATTAACAAAATGTAATAATGGTGTGTCTTATTATATTCATTACGATGAATTCCAATGTGGATCAAAAATGAAACCCCTTTGAGTCACGAGGGTGCTTACTCCATTCAGCAATTTTTCCAAAACAACAAGTAATAAATGTTTTGAAATTTTAGTCTTTAATAGAATAAAATTCAGCATGATGATTTTATTTGAATATTTTTGATGATTAAAGTAACTTTAAGCAACTATCAGCTTATTAATATCTTACTATTCTAGTGATGAAGCTGAAACTGAGTTGACACTTTTCTTCTCAAGTTTTCATTTTGCAGCCATATGCATTATAAACCGTTTGAATATTAAACATGCCCATGTTCTTTTAGTAAGACGAGGTTCACAAGCGTAGGGTATCAAACTAGCAACCTTCCATACCAGAGAAACCACAAAACTTATTCCTTTCACCACTCGGATAACATGTAAAATAAGTATCGCAAAGAATTTTAGTTTATTAATCCAAAATTGAGAACTAATAGAAACTCGCAAAATAAATTCTCAAAAAGTAAAGTAAATATTGCTTTAGAAACATTTTATTCTGTGAAATAATATTTCTTCAAGTTTATATTCTAAGCTGATTCTAACTTGATATTTGATCAAGTTTAGATTCTAAACTGATTGAGACTGATTAGATTTTAACCAAAAGAAAATGACGTAATTATATTATTTACAATACTGATTACATGCAAGTTTCAAATTTCCTGATATCGAATATTGAAGGCATTAATATGCTTATGTTTAAGAGAAACCGAATATAATAATGTATCGAATGAGCACTTAATTTTATTGGACTTAAGAGATTATGAGTTATATAAACTATATCATTTCTGTTCATCTAAAACTCAGTTTTTATAAAAATTTGAGAATTTTTGATGAATTTTTTCTCTAAATAGTTTCTAAAAAATTTAGAAAAAAGTTCATCTTAGTTTACAAGTAATATAGCGTTTTTTAGAGTGGAAGACCTCAAGTTAAATACCAGTAGTTGAGAAGAATAGCGGTTGGAAATTGAATTCATATTTTAGATGTGCATATCTATTTGGCTGGGTATTTTGAAAACTTTTTAAGCTTTCTTCCTTATGATTCTAGGATCTTGCTATTAGTTAGTCTCTTTCTCCAATGAATCATAAATTTTAAATATTCAAAAAATTGAATTTGTAGAGTTAAATTGTAATGGCATTCTTTCTATTAGCCGTGTTTGCAAAAAAGGTCTTTTTAGAATTCAACGGCTTACTTAAATATCTGCTGTCCGAATGTTTTTGCATGACTATTAATGCGTTGTCAGGGTAACGAAAGAGATCTCAAAAATACTTACAAAAATGATATCACGCCAAAGGGATAATGTGATATCTGTAAAAAAAAATTTAGTTTTGGTGACAGAATCTAATATACATCACCTCAATCTTATTGACATGCAAGCAGCTTAATATATTTTGTGAAGAAAAGTCTTGCTGGTACAGGAAATCCTGCACGAATAATTACAATGATTGATTAGAGCATTTTAGAATCGAAACTTAAACTAGCACGATTAATGTTTTTGTATGTGTCTGACATAAACGGATGTTACGTCAAAACGTGAATCCATCATCGCGACGTGCAGACGACACTTTACAGATTCAAACTACTGATTTCCGCAGGTGGCAATCGTTCTGTGGATTCAGATTCATAGAACCGGTAATAATCACAGTTGATTTATTCTAAAAACCAAACTTATATGCATAATCAATCATGTCTGCTGTGTCTATGATTTACTCTGGAAAGAAAAAAATAATGTCTCAAAGAATGAAAGCAAAACTTTATAGGAATACTATAAATAAAATAAATGTTTAAGTTAAAGTTGTGAATATAAGCAAATATACATCATTACAGAAGTCATAAATTATTACTATCTTTTTCTAAGGAATGGCAAAAGATTTTCTCACTTTGTAATTTTCAGAAATTTTTAAATTTTTTTTTCCACAGTATTTTTTTATTGTAAAGAATTGAGCCTAACTTCCGAGTCATTTTGAACTTTGCTTAGAGATCCATCAAAAATGTTAAAGATCATCGTATACGTAAGCAATCATAAGATAAAAACGGAATACTATAAATTGTAACTAAAATATAGAATTATAAAATAAAAAGTGGAAACAAGTCTGAAAGAATTGCGTAATACAAATAAATATTTTTTAGTATTTGTGAAAAATATCATATATTATTATTTTAATGTCCTGCAGATATTCTTGAATTATTTTAAATGTATTATTTTATTCGAATTCTCTATTAGATAATCTAATTATTGATTATTTAACAGAAAAATGTTATTGTTGTATAAATATGATATATTTGTTGTGTAAAGAGTAAAATTATTATAGTGATTTTTATAGACTCTTTTTCCTTTATATATTGCTATTTCATTTAGTACTTATTTAAAATTTTCAGATTCTTTAAAACAAAGCATCAAATTGAAGGTATATTATTTTTACATTTTACCAAGGTTTAAAAATGTTTGCATTCAACAACTGCTTGTGCTTTATATGTGAAAGCTTGTCTGTATTTTAACGTAAGTGAAATACCATATTAATAATCTTTGACACCATGTAATAGAATAGCGAAGCCAATGTAAGGCCTATAGACATTGATGATGGATTGCATTAAGTAGTGGAACTTTTTCTCATGAAGCAGAAGAGAAAACTCGGAGAAGACTCATACACTCATACAAGACGTGCGTACAAAAAACAGAAAACAACATCCATCTTATGTTGTAGCTGGAATTGAATATGGGCTTTCCACTCCAAACAGTATGATCCTACTGCTATGCTATGGATTGTGAGCCAAGAGTCAAAAATATTTTGAAATTCTTTTAATGTTGTAAATCCAGGCACTTTATTATATCTCGAAATATTTGTTAAAGCATAATGAAGTTCCGTCGATTATTTTCAGTGTGAAATAAGACTTCTAAGTTGAATTCAAACTATGGGAAACGAAATATTCAAGAATATTAACATAAAAAAAATGTGAAGGAAACTCTTCTCTGTGATCTCATTTTGATTACAAAAAGGTTTTAATTTAGGAATATTGTAAAATTTAATGCTATATTTGCAAAAACTTTCCTCATTATCTTCTAATATAGTGGACTTCACTTGAAGAGTTCAGTGATTTCATACTTTTATATTTGTAATAATTCGGAATCCTTTTCAAAACGTTTATTTTATTATATTGAAAAGAGATTTTAAATGTTTCATTTTGCCTGGTCAATAGAATTTTTTTCACACATCGGTAGTATAAGGAGCAGAATTAATAATACCTTATGCAATGGATGTTCCACTCTTTGTTAATATTTCCCTTATTCTAACTAAAATCCAGAAAAAGAACCCTAAACATAACCAGCCAACAGTAGAAGTACCATTTCATGGGAAGCATTGTGACTACAAGCTATTTTGCATTCTGTAGTTCCATTCGTGAACACTGCGAACTTTTACCTGATTCGGATAAAGAAACCATTATATTTTGGAAATGAGATAGACACCTTTCCTTATCATGCTAACATAACATGGATTATTTTAGGCATCAAATCAACTTGGTCAAGCAATCCAAATATATTTAGTACGTGAAGAATCGGATCTTCTATTTTTATACATGATAATGACATTTTCTTACATAATTTTTTAATTTAACGATCTATATTTAAAAAAAAAAATTATTCTTTTGCCCGCTGTAGCAAACGTAATTACTCTTTTGACCAAAGTTGCTGATCGTAAATTTATCGGAACATGCATGTATGAAAGGATTCGGAAATTCTGTTGTTTAATAACTTCATATCTGAAAATAATTTTCGAGAGATTTTTTCCTCATTCATTTCATTTGACTTTTCTAGAATGATACGTGAGAAAATGCAGCATTTATCTTACGTAGACTTACTGCAAAACAGCATTTTAAAACGAGTAAATAGTAAATTCTGCAACATATTCCTAAGTTGTATCTCCAAACATTAATTTGTTCTCAATATCTAGGTACACGCTTTTCACAAGAAGCTAAGATTTGCTAATATTAAATATCTACTTGAAGAATATTTTACATACAATTTATTTACAGATTTCTTATTCATAGAATATGATATTTAGAGAGTTTTACCTTCAGTAGAAAACAAATTTGAAAGGATAGATACTGTGTGACTTTAAAATGAATAGTTCTAGAGGCTTCTTCTGCATTTGGAAAGTTTATATTTATTTATGGAATTTAAAATGCTCCCCAAAATTAAGTTTCCAAAATATTTTATATAAATATGTTTAGATACGAGGATTTTTCAAGTAAAAGTGTTTGGCTTTCATATAAAATATATTGTAAGTTTATGAATAAGTAACAAATGTTGAAGAATATATATATATATATATATATATATATATATATATATATATATATATATATATATATATATATATATATATATATATATATATATATATATATATATATATATATATATATATTGTATAATGTGAAGCAAAAATAGAAAAACAAATGTACTTGTTTGTTCAGATTAGGATTCTGAAAAATGATTTTATATTTACTTGTCTTGCGAAAGATTGTTTGTCTTGAAAATTGTTCAGAAAGAGACAATTATGATCTTAAAAGTACTTCTTTGTACCCAAATATTATTGTGAAAAAACTATACTATATTTTAGCGATTGACATTTATGTTTAATATCATTCTGAATTTATTTTGTATGTAAAAACGAAAAATAGTTTTAATCTAGAAATAAAGTTTTAGTTTTTGTAATATTTAGATACATTTTTATATACAGTGTTTGAAATATAAATTTAGTGAATAAATATAGTAATTTCAATTTTAATCTTATATATATATATATATATATATATATATATATATATATATATATATATATATATATATATATATATATATATATATATATATATATATATATATATATATATATATATATATATATATATATATATATATATATATATATATATATATATATATATATATATATATATATATATATATATATATATATATATATATATATATATATATATATATATATATATATATATATATATATATATATATATATATATATATATATATATATATATATATACAAATACAGATTCTAAATATAATATTTTAATATGCATTAAGAACATTAATTAATATTGTAAATTAATTAATTAATTGTATATTAATTAATATTGTGTGTGTGTTATTTATTAATTTATATAATAGTCTTGTTTTCAAATTATAATATAAAATAATTCTTATATTAATATTCATTTTTTAGAATTTGGTTGAAACGGATCAGAAGTAGAATGTCTGAACATAATTTTTATTCCATAAAATTATTTGAGAACAATCTAAAATATTTTCATTCCGTTTGCCTTTGTGAAGAAGATGCAAAATGGTAGTTTTAAATTTTCTTCCAGCAACATTTTTTATATCATTTTATACTTTTTGCGTCATAAATTTAAATTTCATCGTTATCACATTCTAATGCATTGTACTTTTATATGTGTGAACTCATACTCTTATTAATTGAATCCCTGTAAATCATTAAGTGTTTTGTTTCAAAAAAATGAATCGATAAAAATATTTTAAAAATTACTATTACCACTAATTTTTAATTGTTCTGAATTTACTTGATTCAATGGAGATGAAATTGCAAGACACCTTGAAAAATTCATTCTGAAGAATATTTCTTCGGGTAATAAAAGTAGCATATTTTCATCACCTGGATTCCAAATTGCTTCCACTCTACTCGTAAAAGCTTCCTGGAAGAGGACAATAAAAATCGAAAGCTCCTCTCCAAAGAGGAGCCTCGTTTAATGTCCGGTTCTCGAGTCTGGAAGTAATGAGTGGACCTATCTGTCCGCAAATGTCCACGTGTCGAGAAAATTCTCACGCGCCGCCGAACGTCCAATCCGATGATTGTTTCTTGAGATTGAGAAGCCCGGGATCCAATCAAGCGTCGCCATCCATTCCTTGATGAAACCGACCGCGGAAGTTAAGAGGAAGAAGTGGAGTAAACATGCATCTGTCGCCATTTGTCAAGATAAAGAGAGGGAAACCTTATTCCTTACTTATATATATATATATATATATATATATATATATATATATATATATATATATATATATATATATATATATATATATATATATATATATATATATATATATATATATATATATATGTATATATATATATATATATATATATATGTATATGTATATATATATATATATATATATATATATATATATATATATATATATATATATATATATATATATATATATATATATATATATATATATATATATATATATATGTATGTATGTATGTATGTATGTATGTATATGTATATGGGACATTTATTTATATCATAAATATATCGATATTACAATAGAATTATACAATTTATCACCATCAACATATATTTATTTATGCTTATATGGAATATTAATATTTAGTATTCGTCTAACTTATTTATTTTTGATAGGAATATTTCAAATGTAGCGGATTTATGACTGGTGTTAAATCTTTTTTGTAATATCTATTCTGCATCAATTTTTATGAAAAGATTTTTAATAGAGAGTGGGCACTTATTCGAGTGTTGCGAAGGAGGTAACCCGGAAATCCTCCAAGCATCCATCTTAACTGATAGGAAATTAACTCAATGTTCTTCTTCCGTTATTTACTAGAATAGACATTGGGACCTTGTATTCCTAATGTATTCTCCTATATTGCTATGTCGGTCGAAGCTTTGATGATGATATTAAATATATATTGCACTTATTTTAATAGTAGCGCCATAAAGCAAAGAGGGAAAATATATAATGCAATTTCTGTTTAGTTTTGTTTTTATATGGTTACTTGGTTGTGGTTGGTTGGATTTTATGGCGCAAGGTCCAATAATGAAACTGCGGCGCCAATATGTGTGGTTACTTGATTTTATGAATTAAATAACTCATAAATGTCATTTCGCGGACATGCAATATAAAATTCCTAAGCACAAAAGTTTTTGCTTAAAAAATTCTTTGTATAAATACAGATACTTAATAAATATTTAGACTCTTGATAATTAATAATCTTGTTATATGATCAATTTTCCATAAAAATGACAGAAATAAATTATAAAAATTGAATTCACAAATATAATGCTTAGATATTTATTGAAGCTTTAGCCATACTCAAATTATTTTGTGCTAGTTTTGTCGCTTTGAATCACTCTTTGTGTATGAAGTTGCATTTTATAACGTATATTTTTTACGTTTGTTTGTCATGTATGTCTCAGCAATTATTTTCTTTGTAACTTATTTGAAGCATAAACAACAAAAAATGCTATATCTAATTTCTTATAAATTTAAAATTGAAGTGAAAAACTTCTAGGATTAGAATCTCTGTAATGAAATTACACTATTAAAAGGAAAAGAAAATATATGTAAAAATAGTTTAAATAGTTGATATGCTTCCATTTATTTAGGTTTCTCTTCAGATTTATTGAAGTAAGCCCATTTTTTAATTTGAATGGTATCGCAAAAAATATCAAACTGAAGTTGTTATTATATTTGTTCTATCATCTCTTTACTTGTGGTATCCACTCCCAGCTAAAATGTGGATTAAGTGCATATAGTGGTGCATTTATTTATAAAAATAAGTTTCTTATTATGTTTATTATTTGAATTTTCCCCAAGAATAAATCAAGAATGGCCACATTGAATTAAACTTATATCAGGAAATATATTTTGCCTAACTTATAACATATGTGATATTTCGTGTCGAAAATTTTACAACATTTGTAAATGATTCAAATCTAAATTAACACTGACTTCAACCTATAGTAAATATGTCTTTACGGTGACACACACCAATCTGAAATTCGATTTTTTTCAGAAATCCAAAAAGTTATGGTTCTTTCCTTCATTTTAAAATTCTAAACTAACGCAACTATCTCCAGTAAAGAAAATGTTCAGCATCTGATCTTCTTTTGCTTTCTACTTTCTAACAATGTATTTTTTTAACAAAGAAATAGTGATAGTTATTATTTTTCTTTCAGATTTAGAAAACATTCTTTTTCAATTTTAGAGAATGCGTTTGAGCTTTTTCCAATATGCTACCAATCAAAAATGCATAGGTTAGTAAATGTAATAAGTTATGATTTCAGTATTTAATAGTTTCGAAACTAAAGAGAATTTTAAAGAGTTCTTCAATTTCATTTATTTTTAGCTGGTCTATATGTGTATATTTCAGAATGCAAAACAGCATTTTGAAAAAATACAATCAATCGTTTTATTGGATAAAAGTTACAAACACGTTTTCTATTTGGAAACTTTTGTCTCCAAAAAATGGGGAACTTAACCAGCTATAATACCTCTTTGTGTATATTTGTACGTAATGTTTTCTGACTTGATCATTAAAGTAAACGTGAAAAGTATATAATATTACTTCTTTTTTGAACTTCTATTTAAATATCAAATTATTTTATTTACTTAGTTTTATATACATATCACAGCACAAAGAAACAGATTAGATGAAGAATGGAAGCATTAGAGAACTGGGGAACTGATCATTTAACGGAACAAATCATTTCTCCAGTCCTCTTATGCTCTTCTTCCTTCTTCAAGAACGAGCTCATATTGGTCTAATGGTCTGCACTTAATCACAGTTACAGGAAATTATCTCGCAATTCAGTATTCTTTATATGAACAATTCCATTGTGATTCAGCCTATTGTGTGCTTTTCCAAAATCTTATTTGGACGGAATCCAATCTGTGAGGACAGCTTATAAATTGTCTTCTACACCAGCAAGTTCCACATAAAAATTCCTTTCCCTAACCATCGAGAAGTTGGCGAATGCTGTTTATAAAAGGATAGCCCACACTCAAGGAATATCGTCCAGAAACACAAAGACGAATTGATGCATTTCTTTTCATCTTCTTTTGAAGAAGAGTCAAGATAACTTTTCCACATTCTTGAGGAGGAGTGGGGAAAAAAATAAAGAAAATCCTCTGTCACAAAAAGTCTTGAGATTCTAGATTTTATTGGACTCTGTAGGCTCGTTTCGCCTCTCCTAAACTTGGGAAGATTTTTTTATTACTTCTGAGCTGTTGCATATATTGAAGATTTTTTTCTACCTACCTGCACGACTTAAATCTGATTCTGCGCCGTTTATGGCCCTTCCCAAATTGTTGAATTATTTCCGAGAAAGGAAAACTTCTTTTTAAGGAATGAGAGAGAGAGAGAAAGCTTCTTCAGATTTTAGAAATTTCAAATCTTTACGAACGAATGCTAGTTGAAGGAGTTATTGTTTGAAATAAAAGTTTGTCCTTTTTGCTAAAAGACAATTTAGTAAATTGTGTTAAAAAACACAAGTGTGTATGGGAATCTTTAGGGAACATTCTTTTTGGAAAAGAAACAGTAATATTATTATATATTGAACAATACCATACTTTTCTTTTTCCACAGCAACAAAATATAACTATGCTTTCGAAGGAAAGAAATATCAGATTTAAAACTTTGCGAAATAGCAAATTTTAACAAAATAATATATAATAATGATATAAGTTGCTTACATTTTTATTATTGAATGATGAATAAATACAATGCATGCGTACATTGATTTTATTAAATATATTTCAAAAATAAATATTAAAGTTTAGATGACTCACATTATGACTAAAAATTGGTATGAATAGATGGAAGTTGAAATATAAAATAATGGAAATATTTTATTACTATTTTTGATATGCGAGTTTCAATGTTATGTACAATTCATTGCTGAATTTTAATTTGCATGTAAATAAAATATTTATTAATTAAAGATAATAATATAGAGTAATAAATAACATTAATTAAAGAAACATTTTTGTTATAAAGTAAGCTGCCAGTTTTCAAGTGTTAGCATTGGTTTCTAAAAGAAATGGAATAATTTACATGATTTATACACAAACTGAAATCATCTTGCAGTGCTGTTTTGCTCATAAGTTCATTCATTGAACTTATTATGTCTGATATTTTTCATTAAGTAAGGTAGCTTTCTAAATTTTATAGTTTTGCGTTCTGGTTTAGTTATTTATAAATTTGGCAGCTTCTCTAGTTGAAAGCAATCAGAGTTTGATTTAATTTTTTGACTCAATCAAAGATCATTCTACTGACTGATAATACTGAAAAACAGTCATTTTACTGACTGTACACAAAATTTATCATCACATTTTGTATTTTGACTAATCGAAAATTTGTACATTGAATCAGATACTGAACTTATCATTTACCAGAAATTAAAATTATGTATGGCGTTACTTCTTGATGTGCATTTAGTTGTTTTGAAAACATGTCTATCATGTGGTTCAAGTGTGATATCAGTATTTAAACAACTTATAAGAAATTGACGCTCAAGTACGTCAGCGTAGTACAATCAAATACCGACATTATTTCTCAGTCTTATTACATCCACACCAATATTCACATTTTTAACAATTGACATTGTGTGAAGATTGATTATTTTCAAGATCAAATTAGGTCTTTAGCATGAAAAGGATGTTTTTGGGTCAATATATAACATACTTTTGATTGAAATCTTTGAAATGAAAATTAGTTTATTATGCTCTTCTAAAAATTTGATGTATCCTGAGAGAATTACTGCTTGATTTCAAGGAATCTTTGAATTAAAATTAAATTCTTATTCCGGGACTAGAATTTTGTTATTTCAAGATAATATAATTTGCAAGATAAATACTTCATATGCTCTGAAGAAATCGGGAAATTAAATTAAATTAACCCTTAAAGAAGAGATCTCAACTGCTCAAGTTTGAGAATGGCGGGATTTTACAAGAAGACAATCTGCTATTCAAAAATATAAAGACGGAAACAGTACAAATGTCGTCTAGGATATCTTCTAACATAATTTGAAGTTTGATTTCAATTACATTAGACACTTTGAAAACTTTTCTATTGAAGAATTTTATTCTATTTTATTTCAAATCAAGTCAAGGGATTGAATTTCATGTAATATGAGAGAGGTTATAATTAATAATTACTTGCAGAGATAAAAAGTAAAACATGTTATTTGTTTTAATGTTAATTTTTTATTCGTTCTACATTCTCAATATACGGCATTCCGAAGCATCTCTTTACTTTTGTTGACGTTTGTTTTTAAGAGAGATTTTTAAATTAAAATTCAATTCGCAAATATTGCTTTAAATGTCCACAAAAACTGCTTTAAAATATCTCTCAATTGTTTTTGATGAAAAAAGAATATAAAATCTTCTGAAATCAGTTAATAAATTTGGTTAAATGTCAGAATGAATAACAGTCGGATTGTAAAAAATTACTCCTGTTGTTATAGTTTAAAATCTTTGCAATTAAATTCATTTCTAATAGGGGTATTTCAATAAATATTATGTTAACGGATCTCACTCGTACAACAACATGGGTTAAAATGTATTAAAAATCTTGGGGAAAAAATGGGATATTGTGTGTGAGGTGTGTAGAGAATCTCACATATTCCGTGTAATCTAGATTGGCAATCTATTGAAGTGGTGCAGGTGTGGAGATCTATGCCGTTTAACAAAAGTTATGTTCTCACAATCATATATCATCGAAGTCCCCTATTAACATCACCTATTAGACGATCTTCCTGTGATTTGGTATCATTATTCCTAAAAATAACTTTGTTTGTAACTGTGTCTTCTCAGAACAAATTGACTTAAAGTCCCAGAACCTCAGCTCTCTTGAATACTTTAATCCGTATTAAAGATAAGCAAGAAAAAATGACTTGTATCTTTTCTCTCTTATCATTAAAGCTCAAATTCTGCAAAAAGGTTTAATAATTTACAAGTATTCTCTATGTCTAAATGATAATGTACCTTAAGCTCTTTTTATGTAAGTATTCTTGCAATTCACTTCATGGTTTGAATTGTTTGATGATGATGTTCCACCTTCCGAAAACAATGTATTTTGTTATAAATATGTTTAGGTAAACTCATCTTAATTATCAAGAAAACTAAAATTCATCATCGAAGATACTATCATCAGATCTCTCGTCGATAATCGGCTTAAAAATAATTTGTTTCATGTACTGAAACAAAATCTCCACAACATTATTCTGATGTTGACATAATATGGTTCATGACTTAAGAAACAATGTTCTTTTTGTTTCAATGTATTGCTAAGAAAACTTGTAACTGTTCAAAAAGAGTAAAAGCTATCCTTAAATCAAAGTTACTTTAGCAAATGCAAGTCATTGGCATGAACTAAATTTGTTCCCAGTGTTGAAGATATCTTCTGAAAGTTATTCTGAAGTCCATCTTGTATAGCTTCTGACTTTAGAAATAATATTATTAATCAAAGAGTAACAGCCCCTTATAAAGCTAAAGTGATTTGAAAATCTCTAGGCAATCGTATCAAAAGAAACTTGTAGTGAAGACATCTTAAATAAATCAACCAAGTGTTATTTTGGTGTCAGCTATGTGTACCGTTATCTCTTTAATGTCAAATATCCATTCTGTAAACATGTTATAGCCATTGGCCCCTACCTAGGAAATAATAAAAGGAATTTTTAAATGTCCCATAGCACATTTGTTTTAATAAATCTATACCTAAATCCTAATTTGTTATTGCAAAATGATGATTAAAATAAAGACAAGTAAATTGTAAACATTATCATTTATTATTGTTAAAAAATGTTATTATTTGTTATAGTTATAAATTTTTCCAAATTGGATTTTTTTTTCCGAAATTTTTGTAAATATTTTCTTTCAAAAATCAATACAAGAAAGTTGGCGACGTTTGAAGGCTAGTATTATTGAATTATTTACTGAACTTAAAAATGTATAATTGTATATTTAAAAAAATTGCTAAAACATCCAATATATATATTATCTTTCAGCAAAATAATAATGGGTAACATCTATTGTGAGTATCATCTCTCTTTCAATATTAATAACTCTTTCATAGGGAATAACTTTATTAGTATTAATAATAATTTCCGATAATTATCTACTGCAGAAGCGTATTTATTGAAAGAAAATCTCTTTGAAAACTATAGAGTGCTTTAAATTCCATAATATTTCAAAATATATAAAGGGAAGCAAAATTTAAGTGATTTTCGTATTCAATGCATATCTAAAACACATAGGCATATAATATTTAAATTCTTGTCATTTGGTTCGTTTATAAAAAAGGTAATAATGTATTACACGCATCGCGTTCGTTATTACCATGGCAACCAGCTAAAGTGCATATAATCTATGAATATGTTTGAACAGAATCATACTGCAATTAAAAATTATTTGATGTACACATAATTAATTTCTACAGATTTTTACATTAATTTTATAGGATTTCATGGCAGATATTTTGCTTACAGATTAAACTGATTTAGTATTTCACAGAAAGAAAGTAAATTCAAGAAGATTTGCATTCCTAAGTAATAACTAGCTTTTAATAAATTGTACATTCACGAAATATTAATTTTTATAACAAAAATTTACCGCACAAAAATTTCCTATACATTGTAGAATTCACTAAAATGAAGCTCATTTAAATAAAAAAAGGATTTCTTTTGATAAATTCATTTAATTTTTTCTGGGAAAATTAGAATGAATTTCGAAGAGGATTATCATCCAAAATGAAAATTTAAATTGAAGAGAAGCTTGGGAATGAAAAAGAAGTTTTTTTAAAATATTCAACATTTATTTGAAATGTTAAAATGAAAATCCAATTCCATATATGAGATAATAAAAAGAAAACAAAAAACAATTTTAGGGACATTGCTTGAAAAACTACGCCTGAAAAAATAGTAAAAAACTAATTTATTGAATAAAACATAATAGTAAAAAATCATTCAAATGGGAAAGATAAAAACCATCAGATTCGATAATATTTTTTTCAAAATAAACACTCAAGAATACAATATCCGAAATTTATTTCATGGAGCAATCTTCATCAAAATGTAAAGAATGAAATTAGAAGTTGAATACAATTATAATTTTAAATGAAACACATTATTAATATGCATATTTGTATTTTTTAAAAAAATAAATAAAATAAAGTGTACAATTTAAGACAATATTTAAGCATAAAGCAAAATAAAAAAAAACTGAGAAAAATGCAGCTACTCTTATTCAACAATATATAATTCAAACATCAGGAAGAATCAAATTTACAGGTATTGTTATAAAAAAAGAAAGTAAAAAATATTTCTAATGTTACATTTCAACAAATCAAAACTGATAAAAGCCTAAAATATTATAACAAAAGAAATACATCTCTCCCTTATTCCAAAGGTAACGTTTCAATATTTGATCTACATGAGAATAATTTTGCAGAGAGAGATTTTGTAAGTTAAAAATTCCGTAAGAACCATTACCGGTCAGCTGGCATGGATAGGAAACTTTCAAACTCATCACTTAATCGTAGTTAAAAATTCCGTAAGATCCATTACCAGTCAGCTAACATAGGATGGAAGGATAGGAAACTTTCAAACTCATCACTTAATCGTAGTTAAAAATTCCGTAAGAACCATTACCAGTCAGCTGGCATGGGATGGTAGGATAGGAAACTTTCAAACTCATCCCTTAATCGTAGTTAAAAATTCCGTAAGAACCATTACCAGTCAGCTGGCATGGGATGGTAGGATAGGAAACTTTCAAACTCATCCCTTAATCGTAGTTAAAAATTCCGTAAGAACCATTACCAGTCAGCTGGCATGGATGGTAGAATAGGAAACTTTGAAACTCATCACTTAATCGTAGTTAAAAATTCCGTAAGAACCATTACCAGTCAGCTGGCATGGGATGCTAGGATAGGAAACTTTCAAACTCATCCCTTAATCATAGTTAAAAATTCCGTAAGAACTATTACCAGTCAGCTGGCATGGGATGGTAGGATAGGAAACTTTCAAACTCATCCCTTAATCGTAGTTAAAAATTCCGTAAGAATCCATTACCAGTCAGCTGGCATGGGATGGTAGAATAGGAAACTTTCAAACTCATCACTTAATCGTAGTTAAAAATTCCGTAAGAACCATTACCAGTCAGCTGGCATGGGATGGTAGGATAGGAAACTTTCAAACTCATCACTTAATCATAGTTAAAAATTCCGTAAGAACCATTACCAGTCAGCTGGCATAGGATGGAAGGATAGGAAACTTTCAAACTCATCACTTAATCGTAATTAAAAATTTCTAGGCGATTAATTGTTTTATCTGCCCTGATAGACAATATAAAGCAGCTGGAAACGTATCACAAAAACCTAACCTAGTAAAAAGGATTGTGGTAATGTAGTAGATAAGAGCGTTTTTCTTATAGGTAGGAAGTAACGAATTCTACACCTTACCCACCTCAAAATCGTTCTGCTAGAGGAATTTTAAGAATTAAAAGTTCCGTAAGGTCCAAAATGTACTTATGATGGTTTGGTGCAGTCTGCAAAGGAGAGTGCCAACTTACTTATAGCTATCGTTCTTCTTCTTCTTAATGGGCTTGCACGATACTGGACACCTCTGCTCAATAGCAGTTACTTGAAGTCGTTTCTTGACAATGGTTGAAACTTACAGTATTTTTGATTGTTTTCAAAGACTTTGATTGTCGGGGCTCATCGTGGACTAGTGTGGTAAGATATATCTCTCTTCGTTGCACTAGTCCTGGCCTCGACTTCAGCTATAGTTGAACATCTGGAAATTGCTGTTGCGCTTTTGCCTATGCATGCTAATCTGTCGGGGTAGGTGCTGGTGGTTTTTCAGGTTACCTTTTGATACTTGAATATATCCCACTGTCTATGAAAAGTTCTTCCTGAAGGCAAAATGTGGTGAATATTAAAAATGCTTTACAAAGTCCTTTAACATTAGGCCTTCTATTATTCTGTGTCAAAGATACTTTGGTCTATGTAAGTTGGTGACTAGAAATGAATTAACGTATAATCACTAAATCAAGTGGCTATGATCGCCTGGTTGAGAAAGGTGTCGGTCTTCGGAATGGAGGGTTATGAGTTCAACTAATATAGAAGCCAGATATCCTTCATAAGTACGACGAATCTCCAGCACTGACCACTGGGCCAAATTAGGTTGTGGTCACAATGTCTGTCTCTTAGTGTGGCGTGAAGTAGAGAGGAAGTAGCCAAATCAGGTGTCAATCAAGTATAGCTCAAAAGTATTATGTGAGTGTCCATATTTAATAATTTTCTAGCTGACAGAAACGGGCAGTTAGAAACGCATTATAACAAGTAAATTTTACATAAAATAACGGGTTATTTTAAAGGCATCAAACTTGATTAAATTTTAATCAAATATCATTATGTTAGTACACAAAGTTAAGACAAATTAAAAAAATTCTCTCACACTAATTGCTTTTTCTTATAAAAAAATACATGAATTTTTCTACTGAAAGTATAAAAACTTCTGATTTCAAATATAAAATCCTTTTATATTTTCATGCCTTAATTGCTTCAGAAGTTGAAAGTGGGTTTACCAAACAATTTTATTATCTCATTCTAAAAAAAAAAACGTTTATAAAAATTGAGAAATGTGCATTAAGTAGAAAATCTTGGTTAGAAAATAAAATAAAAAATATTTATACATTTTGTTTTCATTTCTATTATTTGCTCCATTCTTAAATAATTCTCTGCATGAAATTACTTTTTGTGCTCAAGCAGTGCTTTACTTTCATTCATTCAACAATTAACAAAAACCAACGATCACATTAATTTTCCATTTATTTTTGTACCTGATAGCCATTTGCTTATTATTATTTATTTTTTAAGTTTTCTTTAAGTAAAAGAGAGGAAAACAAGATAATAGAGAAAATAATCAAAATGATGTTAAAGCTTAATGGTATGGTAAACCAATGGCTAAAAATATTTTGTTGATAAAGTGAAGATTCTTAGATAGTAAAAAATTTCTTTTCTTTTTATAATATAAAATTTTATGCAAAATTATTTGAAAAATGATATTTCGAAATTTTAAATTTTAAAATCAGGAATTTTGAAGCTCACAAATAATGAATTTCATTTAAAATAATTATTAATATTTGAAATATAAGCAGTAAGAAATGCATTGAAATTGCTTGTGTAGAAAAGTAATGGGAAAATATTTACATATTTCATGTTACGTAAAATAAGTGCATTTTGAACTTTTGGCAATAACATTGATTAAAATATCACAACACTCACTAAAACAGAACAATAACATCCACTAGAATATAAAATACCTTTAAATTCTAATTTGAGTAAATAGATTTTTGTCAGAAGAGCTAAAACTACAGTTTAATGTAGATTTTGATTTCTACACAAAAGTGCGCAATCATGTTGGGATTTGAATCCAATAACTGCTGAATTGTTGACTACGCATCTACCGACTTGACATAGATTTGACTAATTATTCATATAAAGAACTTTAAAATTAAGGCTAATGTGTTACATTCTAACCCAATAGTCATTTCTTCACCGGAGATTAATTGAACTTAATCGCTTAAAGTGGATTTCGAAGCACCAGAATTATTAATACCCAAAGTGCAAATCAAACTCACAAATAGTGGAACCGAATGTCGATGGGTTAACCTTTTCGATACTACCTTTCCTCAAAGATAGCTGAGTAGCATTTTACATTCTGTTAAAATACGCCTTAAACTCTTCTTACAAAAACAATTTATTTTCTTTTAAATTCATTTTCTGTAAATATTCTTTCAGATTTGGCGAAAGCATCATGAAAATAAAACATAGCTGCATTATACCATGTGATATGTTGATTTATAATTAAATCCAATCCAAAATTTAAAAAAATAACACTTCATTTATACAAAATTTCAAATCACCTGATCAAACAACTTCCTACTTCAGATATTAATTTATTTAATTAAGAACATTAAACTCTTCGTCATCATGAATAAATATAGGAATTCATTATTGTAATCCTTATCTCGGCTATAATTATTTCGAATGATATTTATCAGAAATACATGAAGAGATTTTGTCCATATCGAGAGATTCAAGTCTCATTATTTCTTTCAAGATATGCATTACTTTTATGGATGTTGAAGTCAAATATTAATATCTTGGCATCGAACTCGGTATGAATGGAATTATTAGCTTCTCCTGAGATCATAAGGAGAAGATAAACATATATTGATAGACATATTTTTAATATGTGCCTTGCAGGTTCTCCAAACAAGATCCGCAAGGGAATATTTAAAAATATCTTACGCGTGGAGATGTGATTTTGAGATGTCTTCCAAATATTTATTTAATCATGCAACATATAAATGATTTTTGAAAATGGTATATTTTTAAAATCAGAACTATATGATTTGTTTATATCAATTTCCCTTTAAAGTAATTTTCAAACTCTATTTTAGCTTATTTGTATATATGTATTGAGAAAAAGACTTTTTAAACATCTTCTGTTAATTTCTATTATAAACATCTTCTGTTAATTTTATTAATTTTATGAAAACGTTCTTTAAAAACATTGCTTATTTTTCTTGGCTTTTAATTTTATGATCATTCGGTATGTTCTTGAAAAGTTTATACTATTGAATAATAATTGCTCATTTCTGTAAAATATAGTAGATCTCTAATTAATATATAGAACTCCATCTATCTGCTTCATTTTCAGAATTAAAAAAAAATAAATTTGACTGAAGAAGAGAGGGAAAGTGAGAAAATGGAAAACGTTGAAGAAAAGGGAAAGTAAGAAGAAGGGAGAAGATGAGAATGAGAGAGAGAGACGTACTTCTTAAGGAACTCAAAAACATTCTTTTGAAAATTCCTCTATGTTCCGAAGTTAGTGCTGAAGATATAGGATAATGAAATATGAGTCAAATACATTGGATTTCAGTAATGATAAACTTGTTCAATTCAATGATAAACTTATTGAAATTATCGAGGAAAGAGATGACTTCAGAGTCAAAGTTGAAGCAGACACGAGACTATTAGATTGTAAAGAATTTTCGGCTTTGAAATTGCTTTGAAGTGGATGGAGTCTCAGCCAGAATATGACCACATTTAACTTCAAACGGATCCTCAACTTTTCAGTCCAAATGCAGATGAAGACAGGGATTCTCATTTACAGCACTGTATGTACATACTGTATTAATGTACAGCGTTTGGAAGTACTTTAAAATGCAAAAAAGTGTTGCCTTTTCATTTCTTTGATTAAAAATTATTTTTATTTAAAAATATGTAGTTTTATCTCCCACTTTCAACATACAATAATTAATTAAAATGGTCCCTTTTTTCAAAAAAATCCAAATAACCTAATCGGACCCATTCCCAATTCTTTCGGATAATTGAATTTCAACTGTAATGAGACAAAATCCTGTCTACATAGACGTGAACCATCTTGTTAATGTTTTATTAATTTAAATTTTATTAAAGGTTATATTGAAGGTTTAAAAACGGGAAAAATATAAAATTATCAGAAAGTAAATTAGAAAATTCAATACAACTTCAGGAGAAGTACTTTCAGCAATTCATGGACCCATCATCAACATGTTTTTCCTTCTCACTATGTAAAGATGTGTGAAGTCAGTGAATATCCTATGTAGAATCCAAACCAATTAAATCAGAAATTTCAAGCAATCAAAAAATCAATTAAAAATAAAATAAGAAAAATTTTATGAAGTCAAAAGAAAATATGTTAAGATACATTTTTAAGCAAACTGAAGTTATAAATAATAAAATTATTCTATGCAATATTATAATTAAATTCATACTAATTTATAGTTATTTATTGAATTTTCAACTTTTTCATGGCTTGTCTCTCATAAACATGATATATTAACATGAAATCAGGTACTTTAATGTTAACGTTCCTCAAGAATTTCTTGTCTTCCATTCATTAAGGATAATCATATTTTTAAAACATAACATGCATGAGTTTCAGTGTTATTAATATATAAGTCACATTTATTTTTAAGCCATTCAATTTGATATATTTTAACGATATCATATATTATATGTACAGCACTACAGAAATAAATTTTTAATGTTTAATAATGTTATGAGCCCATTCTTCTATTAATTTGAAACTTCATATTAACCGTTTTTTGAGAAGATATATCCTTGTTTAAGTCTGATATATAAAAAAACATTTAAGAAATGTTAAAAAATTCAAAAATAGTTTCGAGTCAAGTTTATAGTTTGATAAAAAATAATGTTAGGATATTCGGGAAATACTTTAGGAGAATATGTCAAAATAAGCTTATAATCTTTTCTAAAGTATGTGAGTATAGTTCTGACCTTAAACTACTCTAGAAGTACATGTTGTCAGTAAAAATAATTTCAAATAAGTGCATTTGGTTGGTAAAATTATACTACAATGAGTGCTCATTATCTTAGTATCCCTCTAGAATCATTACGAATTATTATTTGTTTACTTATTTTAGAATGGCTGTTTATATTGTTGTTGTTTTATTAATATTATTATAATATATTATTTATTTCTCTAAACTATTCTAGAATGAGTTTCATACCACGTGTAAATTAATATTCTAGAATAAAGTGGATACAATTTTCTATATCCACAGAAACTACTTTAATATTAATTTGCATTGTCATCTTTACTTAACACTCCTTAGAATGGCTATATGCTGTTATTTATTTATCTAAAGTAATTTTAAAATTTGTTAATTTCGTAAATTGTTTAAATTAGTTATATATTAATTGAATGTTATTCTTTTTATTCCAGTATGAATGACTTTTTTTATTTGTTCATTTAAAAATAATCTATAGAATATCTTAATATTGTTATTTACTCAACTAAAAACGTACTTTATAAGGGGTCTATTATTAGTGATTTACGTAAATTTACTCAAGAGAGTATACACTTAATGAATAAACTAATAATAAGATTTTATGTCGAGAGTTTGCATAAGTTGTACCAAACAATTATTGACAGAATCTACAACTTTAAAATATCTGTACCACATGAAACATAATTTCGTTAAAGAATATTGGTTGAGACAAGTTAAATATCATCCAAACCTAAAAATAGGATGATTAAGGAAATAATTAATCATAAAAATAAGGAACGTAAGCTGTAGTTTCGAATACAAAAATATCAAAACTAAAAATATAAAAGACCTGATATTAATAAAGCTGTTTTAAAAACTAATGGCTTTTATGAAAACTATTATTAAATCTGAAAGAATTTAATCATTGTAACTAATAAACTTGAAAAGAATCCAACGCGTGCTTGTTGAATATTTTACTTTCTGATAAAAAGTCACTAAGTAATTTTGCACATAAAAAAATACGCGATGAAGTTTAAATTTAAAAAGATAAAACAGAGAATATATTTATCTTCATTTTTTTCAGTTATTACATTTAAACCAATGAAACATTGAAAATGGTAGTCATTAATATGAGAAATGTTAAAATCAAATGCTCATTTCCATTGCAGCTATGAATTAATTGCTTGGTTTACACCAGACGTAATTCGTTTGTTGAACTGAGTTTCTATTTATTGCTATAAAACAATTCAAGTACTTTTATTTTTAACAATTTTTTAAATACTGTAAAATTTATGAAATTAAAAAATTAATTCACATATCAAGCGACTCACAGAAATTTAATACGATACTAAATTATGATATTGTTAGTTGAATAAAAAAATTGGGTTTTATTGTTAAAATAAAAAGAAAATTATGTTATTATTGATTAGAAATACTATAATAAATAATGAATTAAGAAATGTTTATTTTCTATTAAATAAAAGTAACATTTCTTATTATATAATATAATAAACGCATTAAGCAGTTAAATAATGATGACATCTAAATAAATAGCTAATACTAGTAAATCTATCTATTATTATAAGTAAAATCTGTAACTATTATAGATTTAATAAACTTTATGAATATTATATGCATTTAATGGAGTTTTTCAATAAACCATCTATATCTATCTATGTATCCATCTCTCTCTCTCTTTATATATATATATATATATATATATATATATATATATATATATATATACATATATATATATATATATATATATATATATATATATACATATCCATATATATACATTCAAGATCGTTGTAGAATTCTCTAAATTGAACCTGAAATCCAATAAAATCATTTTAGCTCGAAAACTTCCAAGGAAAGTTGTTTTCTATATAAAACTAGTAATATGAGAAACGGAGAAAGGTGTTCACTTCTCACATAACCATTTCCTTTCTCAGTTCTCAGTGGAACATGCTTCAGATGTCTGCTTGCTTGAAAGAAAGCGCGCTATCTGCTCGTGGCAAAGAGTTTCCAGCCTCGCTAATGCAAATCCACTTTCATTCTCAACTGGATAAACACTAGAGGCAGAACTCTGGCAGGGATGGTGTCACTTAATATGAAAGCACTCAACCGAGAAACAGAATGAAATTCTCTGGGGGCGGATTCTCTCCCCCGCAAGCATCTGGAGCAGTGATAACACCGACATCTCCCGTTCCTTTATCCCGATGCAAAGTTGATGAATTTCATGGCGATTAACAATTGTTTCCTTATTAAGAAGGAATCCGGGCATTTTTCCAATTCAGTGAAGGTTGTTTTGAACTCGGGGAATTCAGCTTAGCTGGTGTCCCATTTATATTTCTTTTGCTGTTTCGGAAGAAACTTACTTTTGACAATGTTTATTTACTCATAGTTGGATCAACAGAACCATAAAAAGTCTATCTTATTATTTATGAACTATATTTCGTTATTTACCTTATTATCAAATTATTACTATTAAAAGCTACAGAAAATATGCGGATTATTTATATGATTTTATGAGTCATTGGCACTCATTATTGCCAATGGCTCATTTATTGGCAATATGAAACCATTAACATGTAATTGTAAGAAATTCAGTGGGATAATTATTAGAGATATTCATGATTCAGAAATTACATCTTAATAATAGTTAAATTCAGTATGCTAATTATTGGAGATATTTTAGAAGATTCTTATATCTGCTTTGATTGCACTCATTGTTTTTTTTTTCCTAACTGGGAGCATGTTTGACTAATTCTTCACTATACAAGCCCGGAAGCTCTATCTTTACCCGGTGGGTACCTGTGAACCAAGTCACGGAGGCGAGTTGCTTTTGCCCACGTCACTCCACCGCATATCCGTTCATAGAGTGCGCCACATTCATGGGCCATCTCATCAGAAAGGACAGTCCAACACAGAGGGAAAGGAACATCCATGACCGAACCAGAGTTCGCATCCAGGAACTATGATTATGAGTCAAGAATGCTAACTACTCAGTCATCGGCTGGCCCATTGCCTTTATTACTGAATTGCTTCATTAGAAAGAAACGATGGCAGGATTTTATATTTCAAAAATTCATATTCAGAAAAATTACTGAAAATATTTCAATAAGTTTTTATTAGAATGATTTCAAAACTATTTTTAGATCCTTTTTTGTTTAATAAAATCGTAGTTTGAGCTTTGATCTTTAGACGTTAAATGGAAGCAAAGTTTTTAAAATTAAAAACATGCAATCCAAAATTATAAAACAAAAGCTTTATAATACATTACAATAAAAACATCAAGTGAGTAAACTTGATGAATTTCCACGAATTAGAATTACATTACACACCAAATTAAATTGTAATTATATATGAATGGATAAATTTATTCATAGATTATAAAAACATTTTCACGTTTTGATAAGCCTTATAGATATTACATGTATTTAAGTAATAACAGTGGTATTTACATTTTATACTCTGCAATTTCGATGTTGTCTAATACTTTTAATGTAGATACAGAAGAACTCCAATTATCCGAATCACTTTCAGAATTTCAGAAAAATGAATTAGACTGAAAAAGAGACGGAAAATGAGTAAAAGGAAAAAGCTCAAGAAAAAGGAAAGGTAAGTGCAGGGAAAAGATGATAATGACATGTCACTTGAGGAATTCAGAATCATTATTTTGAAAATTCCTGTATGTTTAGAATTTATGGCTGACGATATATGATAATGAATTATGAGTTATATACACTGGATTTCAAATTGAAATTGATATCATATTTAAAAGTGTTGATTAAGAAGATAACCTTAATGTCCAAATTGAAGCAGACACGGGACCATTAGCTAGTGATGCATTTTCTTGAGGCTTTGAGGTAGATGGAACATCCGTTCGAATGTCTAAAAGCAAATTCGCAGTGTCAAGGGGATATGCAACTTCTCTGCCCATAAACGGTTGAAGGCAGTGAAACAGCCTGCTTTGACCAAGAGGTTCTTGAAGCAATGACTTTCATTTACAACTACTTTATACATACTGTATTAATGTACACCTTTTGATAGTACCATAACAGACGAAATTGTCAGCTTTTCAATTAATTGATTAAAAGTTCTCTTTCGTTAAAAATATGTAGATTTTCTCTCATTTTCTATATACAATAAATAAAACGAACCCTTTTTTTCGAAAATGTCCAATTAACCGCATTTTTAATTATTCCAATGGGGTCCGGTCCCATTTGATTCGGATAATTGGAGTTCCACTGCAGTTTTCCCTGATTTTTCATTTAACAAAGTCTGAGTTATGTCTATACTAATAACATTTAAATATAAACATTAGTATTTAATTTTAATCTAAAAGATTAAATTTTTTGGTTTATCAACTAAGACATTCTGTAAGAGAATGTCATTTACTTGATTTTGAATTTTTAATAAATTAGGATTGATAATCTATGGCTACTCAAATTCTGAAGTTAAAAAAGTAATAAATTATCTAATGAAGTAATTTGCAAGGGTACATAAATATAACTATATAATGCGATACCGACTGTAAATAAATGTATTATTGAGTGAGTTATCAAAGAAAATGACATTAATTTTTTCATATCTGCAATTATGGTACCTGCTAGTAATTAAAAATACACAATATAAATATTTTGCTTTCGTATTTTAATTTTATATGGAATGTGACAAAAATGTTCAACATGTTTTATATTGTACTGAGTCAATATAATTTATGTGTACATAAAATGCAAATGAGTTAGAATGTTCATAAAATTAATTTAAAATTATAATTATTTTATTTATAATAAATGAAATAAATTTAGCTAAATAAATAAAATAAAATAAAATAAAATTTATTCATGGATTTATTTGAATTTAAATAATTAAATAAATCATTTTTATAGTATCAGTGATAATATAAATAGCTTTTACACTATACATTTATCCGGAATATTGTACATCGATTCATAAGTTACAGAACAATTTTATACTTTATGCTCCACTTTTCTAGATCTTTAAAGCTTGGTGGAGCCAAAAATAGTGTGAACAAGTCCTTTTATGATGAAAGAAAAACAGTAAAATGTTGGATTAAAACTCTAAATTAATTATAAAATACATTATTTTAGAAAATTAGAACTCATCTGAACATTTATTAATTAATAAAAATGCATTTCTTGTAGTGGTTCATTTAGAAATCTAAGATTTTTTCAATGAATGAATAAATATTGGTATATGATATGAACTATTTCTTATTTCAAATAAAGTCAAATATGCCAACCTTGGCAGTGTATATTCATTATGAATGGAATTATATCTTCTTCTAAGATTAGAAGGAAAAAGTAAACAAACTGATCAACCTGTATTTAATATGTACCTACCAAATCCGAAAGCAAAAATTTCAAAATATTTTCCCCTTTATATCATTTTGAGACGTTACCTAAATATTTACTCAATCCTATAAAAAATATAAATATTTTCGATATTTTAAATTTTAGAATGTAGGATAAGATGAAAGATTTTTGAAAGATTTATTTAAAGTGAACTTGCATGAAATTATTTTTATTTCATTTCACTTATGAAATAGATCTCCAAGCTATAATTTCTTGATATAATATATCTGATATAATTATGATAATATTAACATAATGCAACGATAAGTTTAAATATCCGAAGAACAAACAGTGTATTCATTTAGTTACCCAAAAAATTTTAATTACGATTAAAACGTAGATTTATATAAAAATAAATACACTATTCCAAAAAAATAATTTAAAAATTTAATTAGGTTTTCATTAAAATATTTTTTATTTATTTAACTTAAATGAAAATTATCCTTTGTTAAAAATTTATGCATGATATTTATAAAAAAATGTAAATCTTTATTCAATTTCTAAGCAAGTGTATATATATAAAATACTTTAATAACGCACACAATTTTAAGCTCTCCTCTCATGTATATGAGTCTTCATATATAAATATTTAGGTATTCAGATTGACAATAAGTATTAATTTTATCTTAGACTAACTATTCTTAGGTTTATAAAATTGCTAAATACAAAATTTTGTCAGATGTTATTTTTAATATTGATTCTTTGGAATTTTCATGTAAAACATAAAAAATAAACATTTATTTAATTTTTAAAATTTTTAAAAAAATGTTTTTTTTTCCTTTTTTATGTTTTACATGAAAATTCCAAAGAATCAATATTAAAAATTATTTAATTATTTTAATTTTTTAACAAAACAACGTACAAAGAAGAAAATATTTTAAGAATTTAACAAATGAATTAGAATTAAATTACAATATTACTTAAGTTTAAGGATTGTATATACAAAGTATTCAATCATCTGTTGCAATAACAATGATAATGGAGAAAATAACAGAAAAGTAATTCCTAAAATCACACACAAGGTTAAAATGAAATATTATCTGAAACAGTAACATTAATCATCATTTATTATTAGTTATACTTGTTTATAAATAAAAAATTTTATATTTAGTATATATTATGTGATTAAATTGTGTATTTATATAAAATTATAAATTATTTAAAGTTAATTAATTAATTAAATTATTATTTAAATTAAATTATTTTTTAATTATTATTTAATTTAAATTAAATTAGTTAAATTATTTAAATTGTTAAAATTATTTAAAGTAAAGTTATTTGAAAATAAATCTAATATGTTAAATTATTCGATATTCTATGTTGGAAGCAAAAATTAGAATGTTAGCTTTAATAGTTTATATGTATTTTTTCATGATGTTTTTATTAATTAAATTTATTGTTGTATATGTATATGCCTAAAGAAAATTAATAGATTTCCTTTTTGTTATATTTTTTAAATTTATGTAAGAAAGCAAATGGCAGGCGAAAAAAATATTTCTTAATTTTACATATAGATCGCCTTGTAAGCTTCAAAAGATTTTAATAAAAATATCTGTCATGTACACGCATCATTGTATAATGTTAATTAAAAATACCTTGTGTGAACGGTTTTTCTTCATTTCGCTTTTGAGAAGTTCAGAACAACTGTCTTAATAAAGAATCCCTTTTTATTTGTAAGGATTTTTACAATAACGATTATTAAGCAGCGTGATGTTTACAAAAGGTTATGAAACAAGACGTTGCTCCAAAGTTTGCTGTGAGTCTGAAGAAATTGTTAAAGAAAAGATCTTTAGATGTGCAATCTAATGTTGTTGTTGTCGTGTGCCAGCCAGGCTGGCAATATGGGGTGCGCTGCTCCACTTTTCCAACTAAACCATATTTTGGTGTGGAGTCCGACTTCCTCAGTATACACATGCCATAGGTACCCGTTTATAGGGTAGGCAACCATTCACTCCACATTCATACAAGGAAAGGACATAGACAGGATAGATAGAGAGAGAAAGTACATCCATGCCCAAACTGGGATTCGAGCCCAGGACCTCCCTATCCGCAGTCAGACACGCTGACCACTAGACAAGTTGGGCGGCGTGCAATCTAATAGATAAAGGAAAAGAATTGTTTCAGTATTACTGGAAACAGTCACTACAGCTGTCTAGGATGAATCGAGCAGAGGTGTGTAATCATGAATTGCATAAGGAACAATCTTATATCACAGATGAGCAATTTGAACCTCTCACACGCCCATGAGTATGGTGCATAAAATTATACAATACATTCTACAATGCTATCAATATAAAATTACCAGTATGCAGGGCTTGCCTCCTTCTGACTTGCACACAAAAAGGACTTTTGCTTTAGAACTTTTTGCTAGCATGAAATGGACCTTGAATGAAGGTGGAATATTTTCTAGATAGGTGAGTACATTTTCATCTGAAAGGATATATAAAAGCTAAATATTATAACAAGGAGATACCAAGGAAGGCACCTGATGAGTACGTAGTTTAACAGGTATCGCCTTCCTTCGTATAAGTCCAGCAAAAGTCAAGACAGCACCTCACAAGGTCTCCGAGTGTTACTCGTTCACCGCAGGACATAGGACCGAAGACAAGGTTACAAGATAAATTTACAAAGTATTGAGCAAACAGTGGTACTATTTACATATGAAGTAAGGAAAAATAAGTGAAATGTTTGACAAAGTGGATGCACACATAGTGAGGCGTTTCACAAAATTTTAAAAATAAAGTCCCTAAAAGTTCTTAATAGCAACTTGAATAGTTCATAAGAATGCATTGGGTCACGAAAACAGAGTCCATCAAAGTCTGTATGAAGTACGCAAGAAGTTCAAGTCCGAGTCCAAGAGTTCCAGAGTTTAATTTGAGAATGGATTTTATGTTATAATATTTATTTAGTTCCAGAGTTTAAATAAATATTATAAAAAAATCCATTGACAAATTAATCAGTATTACTTCAATCTTCAAAGGTCACTGTATGGTGATAGTTGCCGATATCATTTATCGTAACGCATGTTTTTGATGAAACTTGTGATTTCGGAACTGTTACTCTTTAATAACGTGTTTTTATTAAAAATAAATACCATTTTTAGACAACATGTACTCCTGGCTATTCCAGTAAACAGTTAAGAAAGTCACATTTTAGGAATTCTATTTTTTTTCCAACGGCGGGCACACTTGGGTGACTAACCCTATGCCACAACAAGGCCAGAAACTGCTACTCATTTGTCGTTACCCAGCGGGCACCTGTGAACCAAGTCACGGAGGCGAGTAGCGTTATCCGCGCCATACCACCACAAATCCGTTTATAGGGTAGGCCACATTCATATTGTATCACAGAAGAAAGTACAGAGAAACACAAAGAGAACAGAGAAAGAAGGTAACATCCATGCCCAAACCGGGATTCCAACCCAGGACCCTTAGCTCAGGAGTCAGGAACAATAACCACTCAGCCATCGATCGGCAAGAAATTCTATAGGTATAAGTATTCTTCATCGTACAGTCTGGTTACCCCTTCGTACATTCTGGTTGTGAGGATCTTATAACCTCACAACCAGAAATACCGTGTATTAAGATCAACTAATCTTAATACACGGTATTTCTGGTTGTGAGGCTATTTGAAAGATGTTTTAAATGCGCTGATTACAAACTTAGCGGAGTTTATGGACGTATTTCGAAACATCTCCTTAATGTGACAGTGTTATCACTGTCACATTAAGGAAATGAAATGGATGGAAGTGGGAGACACTTCCATCCGCTGTGACACTATTTCTCAATTTCAGTTATTTACAAAAATCGTGGACAATAAACTAAATATATTTCGTGTCAGAAAGCCTTCCAAAATTTAAAAACCGATCTAATTCAACAATTTTCATGTAATTTTGGGAGTTATGACAGTTAAAAATTGATTTGATCGATGATTTTTTAGCCCCATAAAATTAAAAATAAAAACAATAAAATTAAAAAAAAAACTGATTTGATTAATAATGTGTATTTCGGCCGAAGGATGCTCAAAAATTGATTTTTCTTATACGATAGATAGGATGATGCCGTGGTAAAGGGACACAAGTACCGTTGCTTTATCATGTAACTTACGTCGTATCCTTGTTTCATGAACCATTTGTCATTTGTAGACAAATTATTTAGTTATCATGCATGCAACGCCACCTGTTACTATAGTTTGCAACTATTTTTCTTATCCCAACGCTTTTTCCTTTCTGATCAGTGATTCTTTATTTATTAGAGTTTTGAAATTTTATTTATAATTGTCATGTATCTCTCTCTTTAAATATATATATATATATATATATATATATATATATATATATATATATATATAACATTCTGAAATCCATTTTCAATATTTCTGCATAAAATTAATAATTTGCATTAAATGTATTATTGTGTTGATAAAATTTAATTTAATAATTATTCCTTTTTTTAAACTAAATAGAAGTCTTTATATCTGTTGTAAAAATCAATCTATTTTAAAGTCTGTAACGATATTTCCCGTTGCTAATACATAAAGAACTAAAAAAATCCATTTGACATAGCAAAACTAATCTGAGGAACAGGAAAAGATGTTAACTTCGGACAAAGACTTTCCTTTTCTCAGGAGCACGCTTCAGATCCCTGTTTGCTTAAAAGAAAATGGGTTATATCTGCTCGCGGCGAAGAGCTCCGTTCTTTTCAGAAGGAAGTCTCCTTAATGCAAATCCACTTTTGTACTCATCTGGATAAACACTGGAGGCAGAACTCTGGCTGGCACGGTGTCACTTAATATTAAAGCAAATAACCGAAAAACAGAATGAACTCTTCTGGGCGGCCTCATGTCCCCCGCATTTCCTTGGATTGGCGATAGCGCTGTCATCTTCCCATTCTTTGTTCCGGTTCAAAGGTGATGAATTTCATTGTGATTAACATTTCGCTTCTCGCCTTATTAGGAGGGTATCCAGGCATTTTTCTAAATGAGTGGAGACTGTTATGCGCATAGATGGCTCGCCTTAGTTTGAGTTATTTTGCAGTTTTATACTTCCATAACGGAAACTTTATTCAGCGTTTCAAAGGCAATTCTTATTTATTAATAATATGTCTCAAAAAATAAAAAACTTAGCTTAATTATCGATCTACCAAATGAATTATATTACCATAAAATTTGTATTTTGACTCATCTTAATAATTTAAAAATATTTTATAGATCTGTTGTCAGATTTGAGAATTATTTACACTTTTAATCCAAACAATACTTTTATAAAATAGTTAAAAAAATACAAACGAAATTGTTTCTAATTTATTTTTCCTCTAATTGTATAATATATATATATACATATATATATATATATATATATATATATATATATATATATATATATATATATATATATATATATATAGTGTGTGTGTGTGTGTGTGTGTGTGTGTGTGTGTGTGTGTGTGTGTGTGTGTGTGTGTGTGTGTGTGTGTGTGTAATATATTTGTTAAAAACTTGAAGTGAAAAGTTGTTTATGATTGGACCTTCAAAGTATCACGAAAACAAATTTTTGTCGCCATAATCAATGAATAGGGTGATGTTTAGTATGATTAAATTTGCTTCGTCCATCAGTTATTTCTTTTTCCTACTGGTTTAGTTTTGAATTTTATCTTAAACAACTCTTTCCAATCGAAATACTAAAATACTATTGCAGAATCATTAAATTAAAACAAATTACTTCATGATAATTATAAAAAGTATTATACTAATTTAATATATTATTTTTAATATAATCATTATTTAAGGTATTCATAATTTTTACCTTCAATTTCTATTTTTGTTTCTTAGATGAAGAAGTCTGACACAACTGATGAGAGCAATGCATAAAGTTCTTAATAATCCCATATTCTTTATTCCTTATCTCGCAATGCATTGCCTAAAATTTGAAAGCTTTTGTAAAGTTTCAAACATCCACCACATGTTGCTTTTGGGAACAAATTTAAATACATAATGGATTCTATTCATATTCCACATGAGAGGAAATCTGGAATACACTTTCAAGAAGCTACCGCAACTTATTCGTTTGAAGACTACAGAATTTCTGGCCTTATTTTCTGTTGTTCAGCAAGAACTTGAACCTTTTACGAAACTGTATGTTCCCGTCACTGTCAAAAATATCTTTAGACCCTTCTTCAATCATGTAATTAGAAACAAAAAAGTTGAACATTAATTTTATTCACTGAATTTATGCATTATCTTTCCCAAATAGTTATGAACACATAATACTGAACTCTTATTTGTGTGTATCACGTATTTTTACTTCTTGTGAATGTGCAATAATAAATACTTCTGTCAATAAACGAAATTTATCAATTAAAAACTTTCCTCAATTTTGAGCCTATAGGCATCGATTATGATTAATTACTAAGCAACTTCTATCAAATAACATTATATCGAAACATCAATATAGGAATACAGTATTATGAATTTATTTTTTGGAAAAATACTTCAGTAAATTAGCGATTTCTTAGAAATTAACGTTGAATTTAATGTAAGTGCTTCTGTATTCATTATTTTCCACTTTATGCATGTGATAAAAGTGTATTTTAAAATTTCACATTTAATAAAAAATTCTTAAGACAATCGTTTTTGCTTCTTCAACTGGATACTTCAAATAATTTTTTAATCTAATATTATATAAAATAACACGAAATATTTTAACAATTCTTTCCACAAAATAATAAAATTTCTCAAATATCAACAATTTGAAGTAAAGGAATATATAAAATATAATTGATCAATCAAAATGAAAAAGAAAATTGTTACATAAAACAGGAATCATTAATTTCGTAAAAATTTAAGTTCATCAATTATATAACAAAATTATCAAATAATATTTACTGTAATAAAGTGCAGGATTTTTCAAAGGATTTTATTCTTCTGTTATATTTTCATTGTTAGAAATGTTTTCTTATGGAATCTACATTCATTTCTCATATATATATATATATATATATATATATATATATATATATATATATATATATATATATATATATATATATATATATATATATATATATATATATATATATATATATATATATATATATATCTTTCAATTCATTCCATGAAATCCATATAAATGAAACATCTATTCTGTTTGTCCATGATTAATTGGAGAATGTCTGCATCGAATAGAGTGAACTTATGTTAAAACTTTGGTAAAGTTTATGTCTTAAGTTTGTCGTCTTTAGCAAACTTAACTTTTTTTCATTTCGAAACTTTGACTGTACCATTATTGATTGATTTCGACCTTAGTCAAAGCTGATTTGAACGGACCATAAAGTTGCTGATGCCACAATGAACTCCATTTCGTAAATCTGCTTGCTTGTAAAGGGGGTGTGTGGTTCGTCTTCTCTTTTAAAATTGTCATCGATACATAACTGCTTAAAATCAAGAAAAATACAATCGGATCTTTCTTTCTTTTATTACTCCCATATCTTTTTTTAAGAAAATAAGAATTTTCTTATTTATCAATTATATATTACATTTTTATTATTTATTATATCATATTTTTCTATTTTTTGAAGAATTTTTATCCTTTCTGCAAATGTGTTTTCTGACTCAAAATAAGCCTATCGTCAGGTATGCATTGGAATACGTATTAAAAGAATCCCGACGTATTTAATTGCTTCATAAGTAAGGGAAATTTTCAAGGGTTCCACATTTGATTCGATTTGTTTTAATTGATTTAAATCTGTGGCGACATTTGTTGTGATAAACAGTAATTTGAGTACAGATGAGTAACTAGAAGATATATGGAAAAGTACGAAAAATTATTTTTAAAACCGCAACGTGCCTTCGAAAGTTAGTTATACGTTTTCTATTGAAAGTCAAAATTCAATTGTTGGCCCTCCAACATTCAATAAAATCTTAATGAAGTTTAAAATGAAAGTAAAATTAAAGTTTCAGAATAGTCCACAAGCATGACATAATCAGAAAGGGAGATGTGACTTTTTTTCCATTCCGATGTATCATTTACTGCTTAAAAAAGTAATAAATAATATTTTAAAATTATACTATATATATTCACATGAAAGTATAATATGTCAATCTTCTCAGTTGTATCAAAACATTCTTACAAATTATAAAAAAATAAAATGTTCAACCTCCATTCCAACGAAATTATTCAAATAAAGTATCACTGTAATAAATTTAAAATCACTAAACTGACAAATTTTCAATAAAAGACAATTATTTTAGTCGCTAAAATAAATGTAATTTTGTGTGAGTTCACATAATTAATAATAAACTTGAAACTGTTATTTAGAATTGTTATTATCATTTCATAAAAGTATATGCTTTTCAAAAGGGGAAATTACAACCAAATTTTATGTTTTGAGTACTTCTATATTTCTGTATATTTTTCTCACGTTTGCACCTCAATTTTAAAATTTTCTATTTAATCACAATAAATACAGGGTGGTTAAAATTAAATGCACAGTACTTAGAGGCTTATAGCTCCGGTTTTACTGGACGGATCCGAATGAAATTTAAAATATACGTTATGTTGAACATGCGCTCGAGGTTTTTGCAATAAAAAAAGGTTAAAATTTTCGCCAATAGATGTCGCTGTAATGACGTAAGAAGAAAGATAACACTAAAAATTCAAAGAATAAAGGAAGGTTTATTGAATTACACACCCGTATGCTCTACGTGCATACCTTGTCGGTCAACAATATGCTGAAAGCGTACGATCGCGTGTTCAACGACCGCACGCAACATATCGGGATGAATTAGTGAGACGTGGCGTACGATAGACGCTTTCAACTCTGCTTCATTAGTTACACTTCCTTGATAGACGCGATCTTTGAGAAAACCCCACAGCCAGAAGTCGCAAGGGTTTAGATCTGGTGACCTTGCTGGCCAGGCAATGGGGAAAGTCCGCGAGATGACGCGTTCATCAGGGAAGTGAGCTTGAATCACAGTCTTCGCACGTCGCGCCGTATGAGCAGTTGCTCCATCTTGCATGAAGACTGTGGTGGCCAAACAGCCTCGTTGCCTTAACGCCGGGACAACATGTTCTTCCATGAGTCTAGCGTAGCGGTCACTGGTGACGGTACACCGAACAAACCCGTTCCCTCTAACTTCCTCGAAGAAGTACGGGCCCAAAATGAAGTTCGCCGTGAAGCCACACCATGCGGTGACGTATGGGGAATGTAGCGGCTGTTGTTGCATGGCATGAGGATTGGTGGAACCCCATATGCGGCAGTTCTGCGTGTTCACAGCACCATCTAAATGAAAATGAGCCTCGTCTGTCCATAAGATATGCGACGGCCAGTTGTCATCCACTTGCATCCTCGCCAGAAAAGACAAGGCAAAATCCAGACGTGCAGAGTGGTCGTGAGGTTTCAACTGTTGCACGAAATGCATCTTGTACGGGTAGAGCTTCAAAATTTTGCGTAAAATCATACGCACAGTTGCCCATGGAATATTCAGTGTTCGTGCTATTGAGCGGCCACTTACAGACACATTGGAAGAACTTGCAGCTGCAGCAGCTGTTGCAATTGCAACTTCATCTACAGTTGCCGGCCGTGTTGCACGTCGTCCTCTTCCTGGAGCAACATCTAGGGAACCGGTTTCTTCAAATTTCCGAATCATGCGTTTAACGGCACTGCTGGACATGGGGCCTCTTCTTAAGTTTTTCATCCGCCGATAAGCACGGAGAGCTGCCGAAGCATTGCTCTCATTCTGATAAAACAGTTTTACGATCAGTGCGCGTTCCTTCTTGTTCAGCGGCATGTTCACTGCGGACGAATGATTCCTTTCAACCATGCATCTCTCTTTTATATACAGAATACAGTCGCTATTCATTTGCATATGGTTTTCGCAGTACAGCGCCATCTATTGGCGAGAATTTTAACCTTTTTTATTGCAAAAACCTCGAGCGCATGTTCTACATAACGTATATTTTAAATTTCATTCGGATCCGTTCAGTAGAACCGGAGCTATGAGCCTCTGAGTACTGTGCGTTTAATTTTAACCACCCTGTACGAGAAAAGTTCACAGTAATTTCAGTCATTGGAAATAGGAAGTCTTTTTTTTTATTTTCGTTTTGTTTAATTCTGAAGATTGCATCTCAATTCCTTCCGTTTATTTGATTTCAAAGTAAAATGATGTAAGTATACTGGTATAATATAACGAATACTTATTTTTTAAATACTAATGAATTAATTAGTAATACATCAATTTCATGTATTATCAATAATCAGTAATTTGTAATTTTGGAGCGTATTCACTTATTTAAATGTTTATGTAAAAATTTATCCCGGAATTAAATTCACCACAAAACATACTAATAAATTTTGAAAACTTTTAACACGCATATTATTTTTTATTAGGTTATAAGCCTAAACATTAAAATCTATGTACTGCGTATATATGGATACTATATGTATACATATATTCACATTCTCATCTTGATATTTCCATCATAATAAAAATCAATAACATCTTATAATTAGATTAAATATTATAAAATCATAATTTTTGTAAAGGAATACAGTTTTAGCCTAAATTAAATTGGAACCAAGTGAAATTGTTACTCCATTTCATTACCTGAGGAATTCCAAAGAAAGTTATTTTTTTACATAAGAAGAATAATCTGAGAGACAGGAAAAGGCATTAACTTCGCACATAACCATTTCCTTTCCCAGAAGTCGCTGAAGCACGCTTCAAATCCTTGCTTGCTCTAAAGAAAGCGCGCGCTATCTCCTCTCGTCAAAGACCGCCGTCCTTTTCTGGAGGAAGTCTCCTTAATGCAAACCCACTTTTATTCTCATCTGGATAAACACCGGAGGCAGGACTCAGGGATGAATGGTGTCACTTAATATTAAAGCACTCAGCCGAAAAACAGAATGGAATTCTCTGGGGCGGAACCTTTTCACCGCCTTTCCCTGGGAGCGGTGATAACACTGTCTTATCCCGTGCCTTTGTCCCGATACATAGATGATGGATTGTGCATGGTTATTAACAGTCCCTTTATTTACTTATTAAGAATGAATTTAGGCATTTTTCCAATTGAATGTAAATTATTAGGTGCACTGTGAATTAACTTTAGCGCAAGTTTATTTGTTTACGAAAGAATTAAATATAAATATTTTTATTTCAGATTAAATTTATTATTGTTTTTTAATTTATTATTGTCAGCCATCAATAGTGTAGTTAGATTCCGTCTCATAAATTATAATATTCTAGAAAGCATTTGAAATATATCTTTTCATATTTATATTTTTACATGTTTTTAGGAATTTTTATTTATTATAATATCTTACAATTTATATAATCCTATAACCACATAAATGATTCTATATAAGTTCATTAATCATCTTCTGGCTCATTTTGTTTTCAAAAATTAATATTACTCAATATTGCTTAACTTGAGAATATTTGACCTTTTGGTTTTAGTATTTATATATTTTCTTATGATCGAGTGCCCCAATGAAGTAAGTTCTATGATTATATAAATATGACTAGAGTTATTTACAATAAGGTAGCTTTTAATGGATTTTTAGAAATCTGTAAGATTTGTTGTCATTATTTTTCCTTGCATTACAACGCTGAATTCATATAAGAAATATAAATTAAATACTAATATCTACTAAAATTACATAAATGAATAGGTTTTAAAAATATCGCTATCTGGAGTTATATGTAAAAAAAAATTAAATTTTTGATGAAAGAAATTAATTTAAATGTTGATTTTTAAACATAATTTATAAATATAATAATTTTTAATAGACCAGTGCAATAATACATTATTTTCGTCATGCACAATTTTTCACGAGAGATTCATATAAGTATATGAAATGTAATCATTTTAACGACAAACCGCTTAGGTGAAAGCATTTGAAATTCCAAGCAGAACGTTAATGAAGTTTTAGTTTATTTTGCAATTTCTGAGCTAGCACCTTCTTTATTAATCCCTGCCATACCAATGGATAATCAGAAATATCGTCATATTTATTAACAGACATATTTAACACACGAGTTGAAAATGTTTTTATAATGATATAAATCTAGGAATTATGACAGAATTTAAGGACAGCATTTTTGTTGGATATGTAATATTGTAGCAGCTATAATTATTCACAGCAAATGATTTTTCTGTTAATCCTTACTGAATTTCGTTGTTTTTCACATTATTAGGACATGTATAACATCAGAATTCGAAAAAAATAAAAAATATTATCTTGAATTGTCATTATTGTGTATAGAAATACAGATAAATATTAAAAATATATATAAGATAAGTGAAAATAAATAAAAAATTGGAATTTTCTTTTATCTAGTTTAATTTTATTTAGGCAGATTTCTTTTTTAAACAAATACATTATATAACATATTTATATGCATACAAATATAAAGAAAATATTAAATATATATAGAAAAATTTCAGTTCATATCTAGACTGTTAAAAAATTCAATCTAATTTAATAAATACTAAGATATAAATAATGACGTACTAGTAATATGCAAAACTTACATGCATTTATCACTATAATGTTATTTTTTGTTGAATGCTATGTTGTAAATTCTATAAGATTTGATGCTATTTGCATGAAATTGTAAATTTTCAGTCCTTAAAATAAAATATCCTCATTAAATGGGGATTAATTGCTTTTAACTACCTTTAAATGCTTGATAATTGTTTGAAACTTTTTTCTTAAAAAGTGTTGTCACTTCGTATTGCCAACAGATTTAAATACAGTAGGTTAGTAAACAAAATTCTAAAATTTGAAGCAACTCTTATGTAAATATATTACTTTCAAGCTTATATATTTACAAAAAAGGTTTTATAAGTACATTAAATAACTGTTTAAAATCTCGAATTTTTTCTTTCTTATAAGCTAATATAAAAAACAAATTGTACCTAAAACAAATATTCCTTAGTTCTAATAATTTATAAGAAATGTTATATAATGGAATAAAATATACTTAATGGCAATAACAAACAACTTTTTTAAAAGTTTAAAGGAAATTTATCAAGGTTGGGACTAAAAACATTTTAATCAATATCTATGGGGGAAATCTTTATTTTCAGACAATTCGTGTAAAATTAAATCATTCATGTATTTTTATCGATGTAATTTTTCCCATACTTTTGGTCATTGTGAGTGATTTTATAAGACATCATCATAAAAAAGTTTTCTGTAGAAAAATGATAATATTTATGTTTCGTGTTTTGTTTATAGGATAAAAAAGTCCTTAATCACAAGATTAATTTTTCCGATGAGAATTCCTTTTCGTCTTCTTTCCGCCATCCAGGCGTTGACTTTAAAATGCAAATCTAGAACAACCTAAAAATACATTTCTTTGGCGCTAGAAAAACAAATCTAATAAAAAGTGGCGTGAAAATTCAAATTTCAAGGAAAAAAATGTTTATCCTTATTTAATGAGAACTGTGTTTACGCTCTTCGAAATAAACTCCAGATTCGGTAATCACATTTTATTATTTTCCCCATTTTTTCTCCTTTTTTTCCGGAGATATCCTTGAATAATTCATGTCACCGGGGAAAATAAAATATAGTAAGGACCGCACACACGAGCGTTTGTAACGGCACGTTGCCGTGCCAGGAATTATGCCATGCAAATTATCGCCAACGCCACTCCCGCCACGCCAATGTTCTAATGCGTTTATCACATTTGGCGTGAATGGAGGGAAAGGAGAAGGCGGTTGCAGTTCGTGTTTATTTACTGCCAGTGCTTCCAGCATGATTACAGTTCGCTACAAATTACTGGAAAACTGGTTTTCTCCGCTTCTGCGCCAGCCAACGGTTTGCATAATTTGTCCGTTTGTTATTGGCAACGAGGGGCTAGAATTTCTAGGTCTTGATTAAACGTGCTCGTTTAAGTTGCCCGGTGATTAGGGCCTATAACAAGGATACGGTCATTTCAGCTATAGATAATTATAGGCTGGCATCAGCAGGCTGAGAAACAAATCGCATTTTCGACATCCGTCTCTCCAAGCCGGCGCATTTTTCAGAAAAAGTCACTTAACTTTTTGGCTTGCCGCTCCTGGCTTTTGTTTTACAAATACCTTTAAATTTAAATTAGAGAGTACGTTAAACATGGATAAATGCGAGTAGAGGTCCAAGAAAAAATCTAAGGGAAGCAAGTAATTGGATTTTGTTGAAATTTCCAATATTTTTAATGTATGACAAAAATCAATGTAACGTAACATGTTTTCACATTTTCTTTACATAAGAAGGATTATTTTCAAAAAGTTTGTTTTGTAAAATTTTCTCTATCGTTTTAACATTAAAAATTCCTTCTCTAACGAAAAACAAAATCAAGATTCTTAAAGATAATTTAAGAAAACAAGTTATTTATATACATAAATTATCCATTTTATAGACTCGTGGGGGGAGGAATCTCAGATTGTAATGGATTCGATTCCTCATCCAGTCTTTCTGAAATAGTTTATTCACGTTAAAAGTTTCGAACAATTTAACATCCTCCTGCCTATGTTATGAACTATAAAGAAAGGTAGATTTCAAATCAAATAATGACTCCGTTACTTAATTGAGAATTATAATTCCTTCCGACCAATGGCTGAGTGGTGAGCGTTACTGACTCCTGAGCTGTGGGCTCCGGGTTCGAATCCCGATTCGGGCATGGATGTTACTTTCTTTATTTGTTCCCTCTGTGTTTCTCTGTTCTTTCTTCTGTGATGATGTATGAATGTGGCCCACCCTATAAACGGATTTATGGTGGTATGACGCGGGTAACGCTACTCGCCTCCGTGACTTGGTTCACAGGTGCCCCCTGGGTAACGACAAATGAGTAGCAGTTTCTGGCCTTGTTGTGGCATAGCGTTCATCACTCAAGTGCCCGCCGTTGGAAAAAATAATATATTCCCTGAAATATTTTATTCTTAAAGTTTTTTGTGAACTGTGTGTTTCTAATAATTCGAGTTACTACCAATATTATTTTAATATAAATATCTTTATAGTTAAATAATCTCTCTCCAAGCTATAATATAAATATAAATGCTGACAAATCCTAACTTATAGTATTTAACAGAAAAAAGAGAAATAAGTTCAACATAATAAACTCTATCTATTGAATAAAATCATTCCGGAAGGGAAAACCACTAAATATCTTGGATTAACATTTACTACTCAACTTTCATGGACTCCACATATCAATAACGTTATTAAAAAAGCCACTCAGATCTTATGGATGCCTATTCAACTTAATTGGAAAAAACTCAAATTTAACACTGAAACTCAAGAGACCTTACAATGTTAGGACCAATCATCACTTATGCTTCACCTGTGTTGAATACTATATTACGCCAAGAGACAAACACAAACTTAGAGTGTTTCAACATAAAATAGCTAAGGAAAATTTCGAAGGCGCCCTACTATATTCGCAATAAAAACATTTCGAAAGATCTGAAAATTATTGATATTCTAGAGCATATTTCCAACCTAAATTAAAAAATTCTACGATAAAGGAATTAACTGCACAGATGGTGCATTTAATCAAGTTTTCCGCTACGAGTATCTCATAGAAGACTGTAAATATAGGTCAATCGCCAGACATTATTTAGAGGAATATATTTAATATAATTTTTGTATATAAGGTATATAACCTTATTTAACCTTATACTTTATTTACTCAAGATTATTTCTTATTTTTTCTATTTTCACTGTATATAACAAGTTTATTTCAACTTTATTATTTCCTCTATTTTCAAGTAGAATAAAAATTTTCAACTCATTGCTCCACCCCTCAGCTCTCTGCTGATTGGCTCTCACCGCCAAGACTCGGTTCTTCACGCTTCAAGTCTAGCGTTCCCTGTCAGTTCTACATTGTCTTCCTTCAAGGACTTATCACAGATGAAGAAGTAAAGACACTTCGTAAACGAAAAGAAATCCAAGATCCAAGCTATAATATTTAAGCAAGTATCTATGAACTCACAAAATCTGCCTCTATTTCTGTTGAAAATGCATTTTCCCTGACTCTCCATTAAGAAATTGTAAACTCACCACTGTATCTTTCTCTCAATCGATTAATTTTTATTTTAAAATTAATACAGTTTTTTTTTAGCTTAACCTTCTCAAACTGTACACTTTCTATCAATTGTATTTCTTGTAACAATCATGCATACTGCTAAGTTATATTATTCGCAACAGGTAGTTTCTGTGCGAAAAGTTAGAATTTTGTTTCTCCTTACATTTTGAAATTTAAAATAACTCACATGAGTAAATAAAGTTTGAAAAGACTAGTATATTGTTTTGGGATAAAAAGTATCATTAAAATAAACCAATTTTCTTCTATTTATCTCATATATTTATGGAAAACGAACTATTCATAAATTTAGAAAAACCAAAATTAAGAATTATTTACTTTACATTTATATTTGTTTCCTCATAAGAATAATTTTTCCACTAATATGAGATTTAAAACCAAGGTTGCATTACAGTTTTTGAAATTTTTCGTTAAAATAGCAAATATAATTTTTTTAAATTATTTATAAAAAAAATAAAATAAACAGACAAAATAAACCTTATTTTCCGGTAAAAGCTTGAAAGGATTTTCTCATGGCAAACTATTTACTACGATGTTTCAAAGTAAAAATATTATTAAAACTCGATGCATGTCAACAATTATTAAGCCTTGAAAAATCATTCATCAGTGTTTCTTAGTTTTCAAAATAAGTGCGTTACATTCTTAAAAGGAATATTTCTACAAAAATTAAAATTCCTGCAACAATTATGCATTCACTCACTACAATTATATTTAACAAATGTCGCGAAATCACCAACTCAATATTTCATTTTATTCTACCTGATTTTTCTTCTTTATACTATATTTTCATCATTTAATTCAACTAAAATAAATTCAACTGCTAAATAAAATTTTAAGTTAAGTCAATTCAAATAATGAAAACAACGCTGATAATCAAAACTAATGAAAACAAATGTTATTCAAAATGTTATAAAAAAATTGTCCTTAAATTAGCATTATTAAATTAATTCTGTTTTTGCAATTAATAAAATTCACTTATAAATTTTCACTGACTATTTTTTTTATCTAAAGTGTAGCAAAGAATTTTTAGTTTAATTATTCTTATTTTTTAAACCTCAACTCAAAGATTTTAATTAACTTCCCAAATAAAGATTTTTATTCAATTTATTTTATCTGATTTTTTCTTCATGTAAAATGAGTACCCAAATTGAAAATTTCTAAATATCACTTAAATCAACAAGAAGCTTTTTTAATTTATTGAAGAACATTTTTTTTATAATTGCGGGCATATTTTTATATGTTGTAAATAGTGAAAACTTAACTTTCTTTCCACTCTAATAATTTTAGTATGTAAAATAGGTAAATTAATTCAATGAAATGGCTCTAATTAAAATTTCAGAAAATATTTAAATTCACACTCTTATTAAAGTAAATAATTTAAAGTTCTTTGTTAGTATTTCAATATAGTATTGATTAGATTCTTAGGACAAATATATATGTAACACAAGGTCATGACAAATCATATGTAAAAATAACAATTTCACCCCATGGTATTCTGGTTGTGATTTAAGTAAAAAATAATTATTTTACCTCATTGAAAATTTTACTATGCACAATCCAATTACTTTTATATATTATTTTACATATACACATGGGCTATATATAAGAAACCTTTTAGATTTTTATTTAAGTGCTTGTAGTGATGAAGTATACCATCTTTTTAATGACCTAGGTCACATGTCACTAAAATACTAGATGTAACAGTCCATTTCAGAAAAAGGAAATAAAATAGGGAAAACGACAGATCTTTCATCATTTGAAAAAAGGCTTTGTTAGTGTTGTTTGGAAGAGACCTTGATTTCGAGGAAGGAAACCTCATTGGATTCTAACAAGCAGCCATATCAAATGATTTCAAAAGTTAGAATCAGAACCCACACTTCTTGTCCAGAAAAAGTAACTTTGAATGTTATAGGCATTGCTGTCAACGGATTGCTTATTAGAACAAGGAAAACGGGGTTTTCGTAAAATTCGTAAAAAATGGCTCTTTTCAACAGATTTCAGTTTGAACCATGCGCAGACAACTCTGCAGAAGATAAGAATACATATAGTCTTGTACTAGTTAGAAAAAAAAACTCATTTCTGCCTGAAATGCAAACATTTGCTTATACTGGTGTCTGTAAGAAAGCTACAGAGTTCAGTTGGGGATGATAAGTCAAAAACAATTTTGTCCTTCCTAACTTAATTTTTGTTAAAACTTAAGGGTTCAACTCCAAGATACTTTTTTATTATCTTCGTTGATTTGCTTATATATATATATATATAAATTTCATGTTATAACTTCATATTTTATCATTGTTTTTAAGATAGATTTGCAATCTGTAATAAGTACTAGATGCTTACTTCTGTTGATTCAAAATTCATTAAACATAGCAAATCGTCATAAAATTTTGACGAACGATGAATTTTGAAGGCTAAGTAGAAATCAATGTGACGTAGTGAAAATTGAATGGCACACATTTTTCTCTACCTCATGCCTCACCAGGCGAGAAACATTGAACACCCCAAAAATTTTAACCTGCATCGATTTTCTCAGCAGGATGGCTTTTCATTTGGAACAAACACCATTATAATTCCTTTTTTTATAACTGGGACATTTCTCATCAAGCCAAGGTGATCACGAGTCATTCCAATATGTTTCCACTTGATTACTTCTATCGTTCTATTTCTATGCAGCTAAACAAACGTCACTTCCCTCATAATTTTAAGTTACTTTCTAGTTAAGAGGTCAGAATCTGAGATTATAAATTCCTTTCATCCTACATCACACCATCTCTGTGAGCAGAGGACTGTAAAAAGCTTTTAATTTTCTTAGGCATTCTTATTTTCAGCAGAATCAAGTATGGATTCCATTATCTTTTGGTTACAAGAATGACGCCTCATTTCAAGAAGTTAAGCCTGTTCTCACTCCGTTTATCATATAAAAGATTAAATTATTCTTATAAACGATTAAAAGTATTTTCTACCACAAAGCCTAATATTCAATGTTTCATATACAAAATATTTTGAAAAGATTGGAATTTATTCAAGAAGAAAATATCTCGAAAAAGAAATTTGACTAAGGCTATGCCTTGTATTGTTTTAGCACAACAAATATTGGTGACATGACAAGAATAGATTGCCCCGGAAGTATTTGTCATAAAATAATCAATTATATGAAACAGGAAGCCTTAAGAATGACGTATTCTATTAATAATGAGTCCTTAACAATGAACAACCTACATTAGTTTTATCATCAATACGTTCGAAGAATGGCGTCTGGCACAAAAGTATTCTGATATCATCCGAATAGATGCTTGCATTTAGCTAGAAATGATATAGAATGTTAGGAAAATAAAATTAAGACTCAATAAAAGAGTAATGGTGTGCTTAAAGAAATTGTAAAAATGGTTACTCAAATTTTTTAATAGATGACACAGTGTATATTGATATTTATTAAATATTTTAGATCTAAAATCTTAAAATTTATTTTCAATAATATTACTTTCTGAAAATATAAAATCATTAATTTAGCTTATTAAAAAAAGCTGTGTGTTAAACCATAATACTTTTTAAATGAAAGTAAATGTTTATTGTTAAAAATAATGTATAAATAAATAGTAAAATTAATAAAAAAATAGATATATTTCCGATTATATTTATATACAATGTATATGTTAGAAGCTTGTTTACCTAAAAGATAGGAGATTTAAAAATTTAAAGATCATTTCCTGCAAATAAATTCATTTTGTAAATTTTTTAATATTACCACATAGTATCGAAAAAACTAAAGCAAATAACAAATATTTATTTAAATACATTACCCATTATTTTTCCTATTAAGAAACATGTGGTATATGTGAGTAATTTGTTATCATTACAATATATTCTTCACCCTGGATACACATTTATCTGTATATAAATTTACTACTGCATACTAATATGCACATTTAACCCGGCAGAAAACCAACTTTCAACACTTACATTGTAGGCCGCGTGTATTGACTGGTTCATCTCAATCAGTTTTATTAAAAAATGAGCAATGCGGTAAAAAAATTATTTCATCAAAAGCAATAATAGCTCACTCTTTAACTGCGAAACTATAATTCTATTCTTAAGAAAACATAATTAATATTTAAGAACATAAAAGATTCATGCATTATAAAAGCAGAACTACGTGCTTGTATTAAATACTCTGAATCGACATTCACTTCTGTCAAATAAAAGAAGAACAATATTTGGAAATAAAATAACTGCTATTTGGGTGAGGAATAATAGTTCTGTCATCCTTGGATCTTGGACGTGTAACACACCAGCCATTGTTGTATTTTGCACTTTTTGTTGGACATTGAATCATTTCTCATGCACTTGAATTGATTTCATTGATTTTTTTTGGAAAAGATTTTTAGGAAGCATTTGTATATTTCTTCCCGTAATGTGACGTTGTACGAAATAAAATTTAGTATATTAGGAATTTTCTTTTATTTGAATATTTTTTAGGATAATTTCTATGTAGACATTAGAACAGCTTTGGTATTTATTTCTTTGAGGCTCGATTTGCAATAAAAACAACCATTGACCTCTGAGTTTTATTAATTGTAGAATATAACACAGATATATCATTTGATGTATCTACAAAATTCCTGCTGTTGCATTATGAATTTGAAAAATATCTTATTTTTTTCTTACCAGTTTCATGTATGACCAAATTTCGAGATTTTTTTATTTTTTTATTTTGTTTTATTTTATTTTGAAACAGTTCCATTTCTGCTGACAAATATGTTTTCTTTTAAATCAAATTCTTCATTATTTTCATCGTTCTGTTCAAATGGACTACCTCTATCATGAGAACTGTATATTTCTTCCTCAGGTTAATCCTGATTTTGGATTGACCATTACCTTTTACAAAAGATTCAAATAATAATCGAATTCTCACACAAACGTTCCATCTCTTTTTCGCGCTCTATAAATTCACATTTGTACACTGTTCTTAAGAAATAAAACAGGAAATATACGAAAACACTTTGGAGCGCGAAAATGAGCTGCTTATAGAAGATATTTTGAAATAATATTGGTCGCATGAAGCACGGAGTCATCCTATTACCATATAAATTACCATAGAAAAGATTGCTTCAAACAAAGAAAGGAAATACAGGTGAAAAAGTACAAGGCCCATTCCAAGGAGTATGATCAAACAGGAAGATATTGAAAGGATGACTGATTACAGATAAATAGTTTTCCTAGGCTTGTTGATTTTCAAAGCATGGGGCGGCTCTGAGGCCCATGCGACCTCTAACGGGTTAATCAACTAATCTTATGTAATTTATTAATAAAGGGTTCTAGATACCTAAGTTATAAATTAGGCATAATAAAGTACACATTTTAACTTCTCAATTAAAATTACATTGAATTTTAATTTGAAAAACATTTACTGACTTTTCTGAAATTTGTACTTTTACTGCAGTGTTGACTGCTGATGTTAAAATTGCTAATAAAAGCGTTAGAGTATACCAGTTTAGCAGGAACATATAAAAAGATTCATGATGCATGAGTAGCATGATGCATGAGTGAGTAGTGTAGTAGAGTGAAGAGTTAGTTAAGGCAGAGTGATGGAATTTTTTCTTCAATTCTATATCATATACGAGGAACCCCATTGGTAAGTCATTTAACGTATGGCAGATTTGTTTTTTGGTGGAAATGAATCAGGGAATCTTCATAAGGGCTTTTGTTTTCTTTCTTCTTTTTTTTTTGTAATTTACAGAAATATCATGACGTATTTAAATACACGCTACTCTATGAATAATAGGAAAGTTTTTCATAAAACATAAATAATAGCTCGGATACAGCGTACAATTATCTTTAGTAAATATTATAACTATTAGAAAGTTTTGCGTAAGAGGTATGTAATCCATATTTCGAATAGAAAACTACTTTATAGTTATAGTGTTTTTGTGTTTCTCCTACTACATGTTTCCAAATTTAATATTAATACCCACGAAAGAGAAAAGAACCCGTATTTTGCGACAAAGTAAGCTTGTGATATGAATCCAGTTTCAAAGAAAAGATTTCCACATATTTTTGTGTTACTTATAAGATAAAACCAGGATACTCTCGCGTTCACGAGATTAAAACCAGAAAATTCAGTTTAGAAGCAGCATTTTTAAGGGAAAATTTCCTTTGAAAACCCGCATTGATCGCTTTATCTCTTGAACAAATACTTTTTTCCTTTTTCTTCAAGAGGGAGTTGTTTTACTACCATTTTCTTCCCACCGTTGCTTTCTCAAAATAATGGGATGACATTACACGAGGCCGAGTTTAGTAACCACCTTTAAGAAATAAAGATGTTCCGTAATACTGGGATTAAAATAGAATAAAAAAATCTGAAGGATAAAGAGGGGCAGTGACCTCTTTGGACAAGAAGGAGAGTTTAATCCCATTTTGCTTTCCTTGAAAGAATGCTGTTATCTAAACAAGCCTTATTGAGCAACAAGTGTGTGGGTGGCAAAAAGAGACTTACATGTGAGCTTTGAAAAGCATGTTAGAAATAGAAATATATCCTTCTCACCATAAACTTCAGAAATTATTTACATATTTTCTTAATTTGGAAATTTGCAGTAACAGTCCAAATAAGTGAATTCAGGAAAAAGTTTTAAAATCAAAAATCTAATATCTAAACATGTAAGAAAAATAATATATAATTTATCAAAAGTAAAGTCTTTTTCATTCCCTTATCTCAAAAATAATTATAACTGCATTTAGAATTTTATGGCTTTAGCAGTTTTAAGACACTAGACTTGAAATTAATTTCCCAATTTATCATTTACATTATAATTATAATTCAGAGAGACAACATTTTAAATATAAAAAAAACTTCTAATGAATCACAAAAATATTTAGTAATTCATAGAGGAAAATTATCAAAATTATATATGAAAATATTTGGAAAGATTTAACATTTAAGAAAGCAAAAGAATTTAAAAAATTCTGAAAAATTAAACTCTAGAGTAATAAAAAGAGAAATAATTTTGTCTTAACCATTTCTAAAATTATTATTTTATAGTAAAAGTTTGCAACTGCTGGGTTGTTGTCAAAGCGTTTTCAAAGCAATTTGTTCATCTTTGCATAAAGAAAAGCCATGTTTCATTACATTACATCTGCTTCTAAGCCATATTCTTAGCTATAAATAAATCATTTGTTGTGTAAAATAAAGCAGCAAAAAAAAAGCAAAATTAAAACGAAAATTATTGAGAGTGCTCAGTAAATTATCTAAATTATTATATGTTCGTGAGATTATAAGTCAGTATAAAGGAGAAGAAAAAGTTAAGAGCTCCAGTGGCTCAGTAGCTTCACGCCGCTTCTCGTAAGCTCAGCAAAGTGAAGCATCATTTGCCGCTGGCAGTGGTTGGGAGGGTGACCACGGTGTACTCTCCTTCACTGGGTTGCTGGAACTCCGTGGGTTGGAGACGTGTCCACGTTAATATGTAACGTCCAAAGTCCTTCCGCTGGTGTGGCGTGGATGTGGAGAGGAGGGTGCCAGCTCAGGTGTGGCCTCGTCACCTGACCGTGGTTCAAAATTACGAGACACCTTAAAAGAGCAAAGTCGTACTTTCACTTTCGTGGTGCTCTGATCCAAAACGAAAGATGCTTTCTTTTGACTTAAATTCGCATAGTCAACGGCATAGCGAGCTTGGCTTGTCCTGGTGTCATAGGCAACAACAGAAAAAATTATCTAACAAACTATAGCAAGTCTATCACTTAAGCAATATAAAATTTCAAGATTTTCAATTATGAGGCGAAGCATTTGTTTTAAGTAATGCTTAGGTGGCAGTATTAAATTTTTTCTTGTTGTCATATAATTTTATGAATGCTAAGTTGTAAGATTACAGAACAATTAGTTGGTCCTATTGTCAGATGTAACTCCTGAAATTAATCCCTGATGTATCCAATAACATATAATTTATACTAAATAAATCAAAAATTAAATTTTAACTGCCACAAAATATAAGAGCCATATAAACTTATAAGTGAATTTACGGATTGACGTAATTCGAAATGATACGATGCCTGAGTTATTTGTTAATTTATTCAACAAGTGTTGTGTGTTTGTTTGTCCACTACGACAGATTTTAAGCAAAATAAAATGAATAAAATTGAAAATGAAATATTTAATTTTCGCAAAAAACGAATTTTACCAAAAACAAGTTGGTGACTTATGTGCTTTATGAAGGAATTCCACAGTGAAGGGCAGTAAATGTGATCTAGGTATGCTACGAAATATATGAATTCTTTAATTATCATTGAGAGAAAATATTTCTAAAATTGGTTTATTAAAAGTGTAGTCTAGAATAAACTTCTATTAATCAACTGAGAAAAAGATGGCTATGCTGATAAAACCATGCCGTTCAGATACAACAGGTTATTGGAAAAATAGAAACGCCTGTAAATAAAGGTGACATTTTTATGTACGCATTAAGTATTAAAATATAAAAATAGTTACAAGATTTCTAAGTGGAAATATATCTACTCTGATAGTATGTGATAACTTTATCGTAGTTCAGTAAGTCTTAGATTCTTTTCAAACCCGTAAAACACGATCCCTTCTGATTTTCAGAGAAATCAAATTGTATTAATCCGTGTAACTGAAAGTGCTTTTGGAGATATGGTGCTTAAAGTCATAGCATTATAACACAGCGTGGCAAGAGAAATAGTGGAATGAAAAAGAAGCTCAGCGAAAAATTCCGATGAATATTGAAGATTATCACAATATCTAAAAAATGATAGATTGCAACAAAAGTGACCATAGAGTTCAATCAGTATCTGGGTTTTACATGTGTATAATTATTGTTAGAAGATATTTTTATAAATAGAATATTGCGGCAGATCAGTAATTCAAAAGGTACTTGCCACAGATGTTAAGGATAAACGTAGTATACAGTCGTGATGCTTTGATAAGTGAAAGAAAACAACATGCTCTAATGAATCGTCTTACACACTCTTCCCTTTAAAAAAACAGGTGCGCATTTGGAGGATTTCTGCATAAGCATAAGATGGTGTATTTTTACTTTCCAGTTGTGTCAAGGCTAGAGATGGATCTGCAGTGCTATTGCCAACCATACATGTCATTGTTTGCTAAATCATCGTAACCCTGGTAGGAAGGTCAGTAAGTAGAAGTATTGAAATATTTTAGTTGATCAAGTTTCTTTCTATAATGCAAATGTTTCTTCCAAACTTTCATTTATACGAGATGAAATTTTCCAGGATGACAAAGCATTTATTCGGACAGAACGGTTTGTTCAATTATGGTTTTAGAAATACTACGGTGAAGTTAAACATCTGCTTTAATCCACCTTAATTTAATTTAACTATTATGTTCTATTTTAGAGCGTTTTATACAGAATCACAGTATCCTTCATAGACATCTCTCTCAGATCTTTCACAATATTTCCATGAAGAGTACGATGAAGTTAAACATCTGCTTTAATCGACCTTAATTTAATTATTTAACTATGTTGTTCTATTTTAGAGCGTTTTATTCGGAATCAAGTATCCTTCATCGACATCTCACTCAAATCTTTCACAATGTGTCCAGGAAGAATGGAATAATATTCTCCAAATACGGAACAGCATCTGTATGAATCAATTCCTTTGGTGAATCCAAATTGTATTATATGCCAAATATACCCATAAAACGTATTAATAAAAGATTTTATAATTCTAAGGTTTTTCTATGATTCTGATAACCACCTATAATAATTGAATAATAGGACATGCTATTCAGAGACGAATTGTTATATGAGATTTATAAATTTGATGTGGTGTCTAATCGATATAATCTCATCTAATCGATCTAATTCGATCACAATCGTGAAAGACATAATGGTATGGATTCCTATTAAATTTTAAAGTGAGTGCCCCCAATATGAAGCACGAAAACATTGTTAATATAATGACACATAATGAATTCCTATAGGTGATTATTTTTTCATAATCTATGACTGAAAAATGTTATTTTCTATCATGATAATAAGTTCTCGCACACGGGATTGATCAGTAGACAAGAATTTCAACGTGTTACAATAACTATTTTTGTCTAAAATTATGCTGAAGTATATCCAAATCTCTTACTGATGAGGTAAATGTAATTGCCTGATGTATTTCAGTTGTGCTTTGAACTCACGTTTAAAAGATAAATTATGTTGCTTCTTATGTATACATTTGAATATCCTTTTAAAAATGATTGTGTGCCAAGAGAAGACACTGTAATATGAAATATTTATAACAGATATTTCATTAGATAAATAATGTTAGGAAAGTTCATTAGATAACTTAGATTTATTTTAGACAAATTTCACTGGGTTTTTACTCAGTGCACAGAAGCAATTTACATAATAATAAAAACAGATAGTGTTAATTTCCACTTATGCATCCATGAAATTTTACATGAGTCTCGTAAATGGTACAGTACATTGCTTGTGTGACGAACTCACAAATTTCAACAGGCATTCTTCAACATCAATGGCATAATTGTCTCAATGGAATAGTAATCTTCCCAAAGAAGTCTCTTTGGATTAACATTTTTGTCTTTAACATATTTCTAGAGAAGGAAAGAACATTTAAGCCAGAAATAAAATTGAGTTGAATAATGGGGCCATAAAATTGAATCTTTTCTAATTTCTCAATTTTTTTTTGGTATTTAAAACTGAAATTAAACGAAAATAAATTAAAATCTAAATTAAATAGTAAATTATAAATTGAAATTTTTATAGCTCGATACATCATAGTTAATTTTCATACTTAAAAAAATATGTCTGTTGTTTAATGTGTTTAATATAAGTTTCGAATTATTGTTCTTTTTTTTTTGTCTTAGCCATTCAGTAATATATACATTAAAACTAAATCAATAATTTAGAGAGTTTTTACTTGGAAAAGAGGGAGAAAGTGTTTAAATTAAAATGCTTCAGATTGCATATTTAAAGAAATTATGTATTTTCAGATTGATTTATTAAAATTATTTATTGTTAAAATAAACTGACTTATTTATGCGTGAATTTTTAATTCTTTTTCGTATTATCATTATCAAACTATATAATTTAAGTAATATTAAGTTACATATATTACTTACCTCAATATATTTAATAAAATGTAATTCATAGCATTAAGACAGAGAACATACATCAAAATTATAATTATATTCAATACGCTGTTATATTTAAACCTAAATTCTCTGGAAGATTAAAAATGAAATGAAATAAAAATAAGTTCAAAATCAACAGAGTGTAACCAAATAAATATTCTCTTACCTACTTTCACATTTAACTATTTCTACACGTAAAAATAAAATTGATACAACAACAGAAATTCAAAGTTAAATCAAAACACTCGCTGAGTTTTTCTTCCTTTTTTGTGATTGAAATTCTCCGACCATTTACAGCCAAAACTAATGCTCCAAAAGCAGAATTCAATCAAGTCCCGACATTGTAATTTAAAACAAACTATCGAGAAAGTAAAATATTCGCATGAGTAACCAGTTAATTCAGAGAAATTCAATTAAAAGATGGCCAAAAACGGAGCCAGAGAGAGAATAAAACATGAAGCAGCAAGAAGGAAACAAGCGGGAATCCTCGAGCGATCCAGAATTCAGAGGAAGACAACTCAATGTTTTACGTGTTCCGGTTTCCAATGAAGCTATGAAGCCTTTTACTGAGAGTGATTCATCTCTAAGGCATGCAGCGAATAAAAGACCTTTACTAGAGTGCAATTCGTAAATACAGATTTAAGCTTCAAATGAATTATTCAATTTTTGAGAGACAAGTCGCAATATATATCCCTCTTTTTGAACGAAAATACAATGCTAGGAACGCTTGAGAAACTATTTTAGGAACTTGAAAGTTAACCCTAGACGATATTTTTAAATTCTGAGATTAAGTACTTTATATTTCAATTTTTAGATCCAAGGGAGACAATTATTTCTTGAATAAACATTTTATTTTTAGAATATTGAACACATTTTATCAGTTATTTCCTTTGTAATTCTTTAATCGTTTAATATTATTGTGTTGAATGCATTTTTATAAAAATCAAATTAATTAATAATACATCAAATTTAAACGATGAAGCTGTGCAACAGCTGAAAATCCATCGTGTTCACACTAATGGTGGCTGTCCAACAAGTGAAGTAATATCCCTAGAGATATTTGGCCAAGTCTTGACATATGCGTGGTACGTGCTTCCAAATTGTGAAGACATGTTATTCAGCAATATATACAGTCTCTTAGAAGTAGTCAGATTATATATAAGTAGTCATCAGACTATCAAGTACAGAGTAAATAACCTAATCACAAATAGAACTCAGAGTTCAGTAAGTTTAGAAATATTTGGCACAAAATGTTACTATAAAAGTGAAATTGCCTATTTTTACAGGTAATCTAATCCCTAAAAAGGGAAAAATAATTTAAGGTACCCCTACACGTTAAAAATGTCATCTTCATTCAAAAATGATAAATTTATTTTATTCTTTCGTTAAATAAGGAATTTAAATAGCTTTCCAAAACAGGTTTGTTTTTGTCTCTACGTTAATTAGATTCCGAGATATGTGAAGGATTTCGTAAAGATTAGGAAACCGGAAGAGGACAATTAGGAAATCGGAAGAGGACACGGAAGTGGGCGTTTAAAGGGCCAAAATGATGTTAAAAATTAGTTTAAACAATGTTTAATTTCCAAATATAAATTTAGTAAGCTTTTAAAAAAGATTCATAAAATAAATACTTTTCCGGAAATCAATCAGCAAATCAAATAAAAAATTAATCAGCAAATATGAGAATTTCTTATAAAGACAATAATCTTTAAATGCGATTTCCTCAAAACTGATTTTCGCCTATAATTTGCACACGCTTCAAAAATGATAACTCAAAATATTTTCATATGATCACTGGAAAATTTCATGAGCTTGATCTGTATATTGTTTTCTAGAGAATGTACTAAAAGAATTTTAATCACTTAAATATTTCTCAAATTACGGACTGTTATTCGATTAATGGCATAGAAAATTTGGCTAAAATTTCTGTATTGGCCGTAATTTTTTAATTTTTTAACAAAAACTTAAAATTTTAGTACATGCTCTCGATAACATATAGATAATTTGGTATTAATTGTTTTTAAATATGTTTAAGAGTTTTTGATGTAGCATTTTTTAAGTTTTTAAAAAATTCTTAAAATTGTATACGTATTTAACATTTCTGAAGAATAATATTGGCATATATCAAATATTAGTAGCTCAATATTAATGTTTTTTAAAATTAAATAAGAAAAAATGGTTACAACATATATATATGCAGTGTATTTCAAAATAATTGCTCCGAACGTGTTCGGGTACCTTAAAAATGAGGAGGAAATTACAATTGCTCAAATATAAATTAGATAGTTACTACATGTGGGACTTTTCAAATGACAACTGGAATAAAATTACTGGTTGTTGTTGTGACTTATCCTCCTAATGTCAGACAAGGTCCATCAGACCACTGACCCTAAGAAAATCGAAGACCAGAAGGAGGGATGAATATATATCTTTTCTAGAAAATCCTCAACAGTCCAGGATGTGATTATGACAAGCCTGCTCAGTTCTACATTTAGAGCAGATCTCAAAGAATTTCTAGCCTTCGAAATACGTGGGACTTATAGTGTGGCCGTTTGCTAGTCTGGAAATTGCGCTTCTAGTGACTCTGTCACAATTGAGGGTGAAGGAAGAGCCAACTCTTTGCCTCTACCGTTGACCTAGTGATGAAAATTAACTGCTATATATGGTACAAATATAATAAGTAATTCCTGAACCTTGGGTTATACCAATGTACGGAGCACCTTTAAAGTGAGGACAAATCCTAAATAATGACGATAAAGTTCTGAAGAAATGCTATACAACATGATGTCATACACAATGTTTGATCAGTACATACCGCAAACATTTTTATAAAAGATGCGAAGTATCGTGAAAAGGTGAATGTTAGGTATTGAAATCATTTATTTGATAACGAGGATTTATGGAGGACGAGAAGTAATTACTAAAATAGCTCGAGTTATTTTATATAAAAACCACTCAATGTCCACAATGAAAGAGAGATGATTGCCGCACGGGTTCGAAAATAGTAGGTATACTGACAACGTCTTCCATCGGTACGATGATACTTGCTATGGATCTTACTTCTATAAATAGTTATTTAAAATGTCCAGAAATATAGTCCATAAGATTAAAGTCTGGAGAAGACGAAAACGTATTTCAAAAAATATCCAATTAACCTCTTTAGAACCTTGGATAATCTTCATTTGAGGGAATCACGTTATATCATCTGCCAATTTAAAATTCACTTGATCAAAGCTTATTCGCAGTCTTATTTTCACTTCATAAAAGAAAATTCGCAATGAGTAATGCCACATTTTCTGGACTGCGATTTCACTTCACATCCTTTTGAACAATGAACTCGTTTGCATTTTTTTTAAGATTTAATATTAAAAAAAATGTTTTTTCTATATACATAAGCTTTTTTTATCCCACTCAATGTACCATCCACTATAAATATCATATTGAAAGCAGAATATAAAAAGTGAATAATTAGATTTGTTAACATTTTGGAAATACGAAATAACAGTAAACCGTTTATAATGAAATTAACGGTATAAGTAATCTCAGTGTTTACCTCTATCAAAAAATATTCCATTAATAAGACAGTCACCAACAAATAAATTTCAACAAAATTTATAAATTTAACCAAAAAATTTAGCTTTTGTAAAGTTAGTTTAGTTGATGTTCATGGAAGAAAATTGGTTAATTGTGGGTGAAAATTTTTAATAGATAAAGAATAAGTAAGTAAAAAATGACGAATATTTGATTTTTGTGTCAGAAAAAAGCCTACCATTTGCGTGTGTTTCTGAAAAATTCCAATAAATAGGCTAGAGAATTTTCTCCCAAAGTCTACGTTTCGTCTATTTTAACATTGAATATTGCTAAATGGATCATTTTGCCATTGAATATCGACAAATTGATTATTTTACGATTTACATGGCAAAATTTGCTCTATTTTTTCATTGAGGTTTCTTACACAGAAAAATTTAAACTAATGTACCAGGAGTTTTTACATATTATTATAATAATCACAAGTAATTTTGGTAGTTTTTCATCATAAATTACGGTAAAATGATTTTTTTGCATTAAGCTTTTGCTATCGTATAGATTTTACGTATGAATACACATTGCACCCATTTATTGTAATACAATTACATCATTTATCCAACAGAAATAAAAATTTATCAATTAGTGATTTATAAAATTATTTTGAATATAAAAGATTATTAATAATAATTTCAAAAAATTTATTTTATTTATGAATGAAATTTAGATTGTGGTGTGAATAATTTTATCATATGATCAAATGTAACCATGACGGATAACTTCAGCCAAATTGAAATTATTTGAATGTATTTTGTGGCTAACATTATTAAAATTATTTTTATTAATAAATAAATAATTCAATTTTATTACTATAGCATTTAATTTTTGCCCTAAAATAATTTTTTTCCATATATTTAAAAAGTGATCGTAAAATTGTCGTTAAAGAAAGAAATTAATTTTTGTAATCTTATAGTAAACTGGTAAAGGATTTTAAAGTTGCAAACAGTGGGGAATATTTTTTAAGTAATTTAGAGGTATATGGAGCGTTGAAAGAAATATTATATATAAAAACCATCAGAAAGTAAAAAAAGTAAAAAAAAAATTTTAAATTATGTGAAAATATTGTAAGAAATTTAGCTGAGAAATGTATAACAAATGAAAGAATATAGCGCATAAAATTAAAATTATATCGGGTAATTGGAATTTGGTAATTCAAAGACATCTAGTAAGTAACAGAAATTACTAACGAAAAAATTAAAATTTAAAAACAATAGCTCTAAGCTCATACAAGTAGTGGGAAATATCATTTTAATTTGGAAACAAGATTTAAATCAAAGTAAATTTTTTTTAATTATGTGGTCCTCAATATTTTTTCAAACATATAAAATTGGAGATTTTGACTTTGTTTGAAAACATATTTGTGTAGAAAATGGGAAAGGAGTTCTGAAATAGTAAAAAGTATCTAAAAAGTATAAAATCATTTACTGCGAAACAAATTGATTGCGACGATAAAAATTACTGCTAAGTGTGTAATATACACATGTACTATTTAGAGACCTCTGTTTTAATTCTTAAATGGTCATTAAATATTAAACCTGAAGTTTCAAAATATATACAGGCGTGTGAGTTGATTTTCATTTGGATTTTGGAGACGAAACTTATGTCAAGGCCGACTTTATTTTATAAAACATCTAGTCCCGACTAATAAACAAAAAAATATCTAAGACTCAATTTTCGTTTGGAAAAATTTATAACATTTAAAACAAAACTAGGAAAAAGAATATGGACTGTTATTACTGAGAGACATGAAAGAATGCTAAATATTGTGATCGAAAACACATTAAAATTTAAAAGTTAAAACCTGTAAATGTCAAAGAAAAACGTTTCTTCAGAGTTTCGATGTGGGAACTAAGTTCGCGTGTCTATTCTTATATTAACTGGTCATTAGTAATGCAGATAAATGCTTATATTTTTTTATTTATTTTAATTTAATTTAAAATTATTATTTTTTTCTAATTTAATTTTGTTTTATTTTATTTATTAAATTATGTATTATATAAAAATCATAATTATAATTTTTATAAATTTAATTTAATTTAAAAATAAATTTAAAACAATTAAACTCATGTTGAAAATGTCCAAAAGTTTTTAAACATTTTAAAATTTCTTGGTTTAGAAGATTATTTGTCTATGAGAAAGGTAAAAATACTTCATAGCTTAAAAATTATTAATCAGGCTATAATGTGAAAAAATATAGTGACATTTTTAATATCATTTTATATGCAAGAAATATGATGAATATGCACATTTTTTGCCAGAAATAGTTACTGATAATGATTATAAAAAGGAAAAATCTCCAAAAAATAAGATTCTATTGAGGCAAACTACCTAAAACTATAAGTCCAATATATATATATATATATATATATATATATATATATATATATATATATATATATATATATATATATATATATATATATATATATATATATATATATATATATATATATATATATATATATATATATATATATATATATATATATATATATATATATATATATATATGATATGTAAAATTCTGAACTTTAAAGAAGTGCAAGTTCTGTAAAAATATTGTTTTTTTGTTTGATAGGATATTCATGTTTAGAACTGATACTGTGATGTAATTATAGATGGTATCATATTTTCTGTTATTGCGAAAGTTGTTTAATTTAAGTAAGAAAATTTAAAATGGTAAACTTTACCATAATAAATAATATTTCTATAATAATAAGCAAATGAGTTATGTTTTTTCACAGCAAACTATTGTAATACAAGTGTTTTTTTTTAAATAATATTCACTTTTTCTAAAAAAGACATGAAATAATTAAGTTAAGTAGTTACACTCTAAGCTCTTCACCGTAATTATATATCTTATATCTGGTATTATTTAGTCAAACAATCATCATGATGTGTCTCAAAATGTTTATTTATATCCCAGAATAAATAATTTTACATACATCAAAGTATTGACGCATGTTAATCTTTTTATTCTGGGATATTTACTAAATGTTTGGTTTTATAAAACATGAAAATGAATATTATTAAATTTGTTGTGAAATATTATGGTAAATTATGTGTTAATACATTTATTTAATAGAGATGTCCAAGAAAATTTAAAAGCTCCTTAAATTATAAATTAAAAGAAATTACAAATTCCTGTTTTATTTAAATTATAATTAAATATATGTACTTATATATAATATCAGTGTTCAGTGTTAACAACGGATAATTATTCATAATGGTAAAGACCCTCAATTACAATAATTAATTATCAAATGGTTGCTATGATTAATTACAGAGGTCACATAAACCATAACATATGGTATCATTATTATAAAGAGATTTACTAATATATAGAGTACCCATTCTACAGCCTAAAATCATCAAGAATTATTATTAATTAAACTTATTAATGAAAACTTTTTAAATCCTTTGATAAGAAAATAATGATTTAAACCATTAACAGTGGCTAACATTAATAATTTTTATTTAAATATTATTTCGATAAGCAAATTTTTGTTTATTTATGCTAGAAGTGTTATTTAAGAAACTACTTTACTTCAAGATCACTAAAATTACAATTTACTGCAGAAACTAGTAAAAATCTTTTAAATGAAAACATTTTTAAATAAGCATTGCTGAAATAAATTCTTTAAATTACAAAAATTTGATTACAGTCAAAGTTTGCTTATCAGTTTTGTGTAGATTTTACAGCTGAAAGTAAATTTCCCAAATAAAATTTATTTTCAAAAATAATATTTTGCTTCAAAAATTCAAATAAATCTCTAAATAATTTAAATGGACAAGAAATTATTACCTAAATTTTCAATTAATAGTAATTAATAGTAATAATATGTAATTATTTTACTCTGATGTATATAGTTATAAGTTTAAACATACGATTAGAAATTTCAGTTATAGTATAAAATATGTTAAATTAATACTTCATGACTTATAACGGGAAATTTTATAATCATATAATAAATATTATCATTGTAAAATTTACCTTTTCAATAAATAATAATTAAATGTTCATATAACATTAATTTAGAAGATAATATTTTTAGCAAGAAGCTCAAAATATACACATTTGCATAAGATTACTGTATAGTAGATTACTTTGGAACTTTCTAAAACGATACATCTACATCCATATACACATTAATACGATTTGTGGTGTTGTGATAATATATCTATATAACATATATAATAATAACATACGTTGCATGAGATAAAATTATTCGCTAAGTAAATAAAGGGAAAAATTACATAAACGTTAAGATTTCTGAAACAAAATGTTCAAACTAAAATACATAAGTTTAACCCTAAAAATTAAAATAAAATGTTGATATAATTAGTTACAGTAATTTAAAATTTAAATTTCTAATATTCTTGTCAAATCTATTCATGAGGTTTTAAAAAATCTCTCTAACGCAAGCATCAAAATCGTCAAAATACAGCTTCTACGAACTTTTGTATCTATAACAGCTTTCTCTTGAGAGCTTGCTTATTTAATATCTCTTATGGATAACAAAGAGTAATATGTTTTAACCGTATAATTAGTGAATTAATCATGAGAAAAATTTGATGCGTGATTTTATATATTTATTTATTTATTTATTTTGATAAATGAAACTTTAGATATTTTTAGATAAAAGAAAGGAAACTTTTAGATAAATGAAAAATATTGGTATACATTATGACTATCGTATAAATAAATAATATCTCTTCTCTTCAATGAATCTCTAAGAGAAACTTATTTTAATAAAGTAAATAAAATATTTTAATGCTAAAATAAAATTAAAAAATAAAAAATGTGTTAAAAATAATGAAATTCAAATATTTAATATGAAAATAAATTAATCAAAAGTAAAAATTAATTATTTTTTATATGTATCTACAGCAGCTATATATTTTTCTATTGATTTTAAAATTTAAATAGCTTTAACATAATTTCTAAAATTAGTTTATATTTTATGTGATGAATATATTTTATTTATTTTCATTAAATCTTACATATTTATGCTTAAAAATATACTAATAAATTATAAAATATAGTTTATTAATATAATTTATTTCCTTTTTTATTTTATTGTTTCATAATTTAAATAAATTTATATAATTTCAAGAGCAATTAACTACCCATGTATGTCTTACAGGGCCAGTTTTGTCATGTAATACTGTACCGAGTTTCAGGGTTTGTGTTGATCGAGAGTCGATGAAATAAGCTCTGAACAATCACAGGACTTTTATTTGTAAACATTTCTAAATGATTCCAAAGAAAAAATAATAAAAAACCCCAGTAGTTACAGCATTTACGAATCACAATTATACAGTACTAATTCAACAGATTCAACGGTAAACAGATTCCACAAACACAGAGGTATTCAAATACCTCAGACAGACAGCTCGTATCCATTACTCTACCATTGCCGCTGGAAACTATGTAAAAACTGACACACTCGTCAATGAAACGGTGGTATTTATAACTTACTTGGAGTGAAAGCCTAGGTCTTTTCTCCAAGGTTGTGGAATATTGTAGGCTATCTCACTTAATAACGACCCTAGACCTTAGGTGGTGAAAGTTTCCAAAACTATCTATTTCTCACCAAATCTCACCAAGTGGTCACCAAGAATTTCGCCAAAAAGTCACCAAACACCCAAATCACCGGAAAAGTCTTTCTTAATGTAAAATAAGCCTACATCTCGCGAGTTTTGTCCCAGAATCTGAATACTTTGGATCTGTCTGAGATATTTCAAGACGAATCCAAAAAATATTTACAAATTTTATAACAATACAGCTTGGATTTACTTATGAACCCGTTTATACAAGGGCTGAATAATATTTAAAAGAATTTCGTAAAATTGTTCATAGAGTTATTGTGAAAGTTCTGGATGATGTCAGTGGAGGACATCGATTCAGGATTGAACACTCTAAAATACCATGACGGCTCAGTTATAGGGAGGTTGGTCAACTGTACAGGCCAAGGTTGATGTTTAACTTAAACTTCGTGTTCGTCAAACTAAGGATGAATGTGATCCGTTGCGTGGATAGATACAATTTCATTCTGGAAAATCCCATTTATAGCAGAAAATAAAGTTTGCTTTATAATGTAGACCTTATATCTAAAGTTTCTGTTTACTTCTCTTGAGTGATCTTTCTGTCAGAGTTACGATTAGTAGAGTAGAAAAGGACAACTAGACTACCCTTTTTCGACAGATTCATCTCCGTGTTGGATAATTTGAAAAAAGGATCATAATCATGCGTTTTTTGTAGGTGTCCTTCAAATTTGAAATCATCTAGTTGTAGTTAACGGGGCAAAAGATGATTTGTCAGCCATATTACTTTCTTCCATTTATCAGTCGACCAAGATTTGTGAGTGTAATATCACTGTAGATGACACTTGCCATTAACATATTTGACAAATTGCTTGGAAATCACTGATCTGAAGCATATGTTCTTTTTATGAAGGTGCCTTCGAGACGTAATAATCGGCACTGGAAAATTCAGCAAGTACTGCAGAGTATTTGAATTTTCCAGTTTTTCAACTGAGCTCCGCAGTAGTTTTTGCTGTATTTGTTGGCTTTTTTGACATTGCAATCTGCTTCAATATCCTTCGGCCATTTCCACTGAGTTTCTCCTTTCGTCCACTAATTTCTTGGCATATTACGTGTATGCTGTCATGACTATAGACTCCGTACCACAAGAAACGTCTAAAAGATGGGATGTTTTATCACGCCTGATCTAGTTGCTAAAATTTAGCCTCCTAAGTAATCTGAAAAGTCCTACACTTTACACTTTTGAAGAATTCCAACACTTAAAGAGCTTCCACAAAGCTATCACGTTCAACCAGAATATATATATTTCTACTTACAAAAAACTGATCGTTATTAATATATTTTAACGATTACAAATTATTTCAAAAGTTTCATTTTTATTCTCAGGGTTTTTTTCATATTTTTGATAATCAACTCTATATATACACGCGATTCTCCTTTTTCGTATTATCTTAAATGTCTTTGAGCAATGCTCTAGAGAAACATTTTGTTTACCATCACTTTACGAAACATTTAAATCGTGCAAGCCTACCTTTAGAGGCAAGAAACGGTTCATCTGCTGTTGCTTACAATAAAATAAAAATCACATTAATTGAATCTCTTGATACTGATTTTTAAAAACTTTAATTATCTTAACTGCATAAAAAAGCTATATCTTCAAGAAAACATTTAAGTTTAACGAAGAGAATACCACTATAGAAAAAGGAATCTTAGTTTTTCATACATGAAGTATATATATTTTTTCCAATGGCGGGCACACTTGGGTGACGAACCCTATGCCACAACAAGGCCAGAAACTGCTACTCATTTGTCGTTACCCAGCAGGCACCTGTGAACCAAGTCATGGAAGCGAGTAGCTTTACCCGCGCCATACCACCACATACCCATTTATAGGGTGGGCCCCATTCATACTTCATCACAGAAGAAAGGATAGAGAAACACAGAGAACAGAGAAAGAAGGTAACATCCATGCCCGAACCGGGATTTGAACCCAGGACCCATAGCTCAGGAGTCAGGAGAGCTAACCACTCAGCCATCGATCGGCGTGAAGTATATTGTTGATAGAGTTATTTGCGCAGTTCAATAATATTCAGGATTATCAGGATTTTTGATTGGTATGGAAACAATTTGGATTAATCGCATCAAACATACTTCAAAGCTTTTACATGTATAATCATTAATTTAAATTCTTAACTCAGATGAACTAGCATTTTCTGTGTATTATTAAGTTGGGTAATTGAATTAATTCTATATGATACAAATTTTCTTTTTGTATTTTAATATCCTATTTTAATATTTTTTAGTAATTTGAAAAATATCTTTTTAGGAATGAAACTCCAAAAACCACTTTTGTTAAAATCATACATTCATTTTAATTCAATTCCTTTGATGGCTTTCATAAATAAATGTTCGGTATAGATACATGTATGAAGTATTACTTCTTTAACATTTTACATAAAATTTACTTTAACATAAACATGAAAAATATCAAGTTTGACAGTACTAGTAAACATTTGGGCTTTATTTACAATACAAGCAAACATTCGCAAACGTGGTTCACTTGGAAAGGTCATAAAAGATCAAAGTACACGATTTCATTAAGAATTGAAAATTTGTTCAATTTCAAATACCATTAAGCATTTTATAGCTGTTTATTACCTTTGAGACTAATCGAAATGATTAAGAGAAGTCATTATAACTAAATAATATATCGAAGCATTAATAGTCCTTATAGTATAATTACTATTTCATTTTTCAAAAAGTATTGAAACAGAACTTGGCCCAAATCCTGACATTCTTTTTGATAGTATTTATTCACGGTATGTTCAGTTTGATAGCAGGGTCTGAAAATTTGAAAAAGTGTTTCAATCTCAGATAGCGAAATCATTTCATGGATATTATGGAAAATATTACAATGTATCTACTCTGATTGCGTCATAATATGAATCTAGTGTCATTTCTAATAACCTGATTTTTATTCTGTTCTGATTATCATAATGCAATTTGCAGTTAAATAAGTCAGTTTCATAGTTAATAAGTTCGATTCTGACTTTAGATATAACTGTTTGTAGAGCAATTTGGAATCGCTGTAAGCCATGATTTTAAATATTTACAAAATGTCGTAATCCAGGTAAATTTGACTTATATACAAATGCGACAGAAGAATGATAAGTAACAGCAAAACCGAACTAAGTAGGAAAGAGACATGCAAATGAAAAAAAAAAAAAAACTATTCTCTCTAATAAACACTATTCCATATGATTACAAAACAGATAGCTAATAGGGCGTTTTGAAACATTATGAAATTTTAAATTGGATTCATTTCTCAACATTTATGTGGTTAAATATGATTTTGCGAAAATTCAGTGACACAATTTAAATCACATATACGACATTCCTGAAATAATGTTTACATTTTATTTTTCTAGATTTCGTAGTCTTTTCTTGTGTTATGTTTAATTGATTTAGCAAAATCTTCAATTATAGATATACTTTGATTTTATTGAAAATAATGACAGTCATGCTTTCAATTTTAACTTTCAATGCAGCTACTAAATATTTTTATTTCAAATTCTAGAATGTTAATGTAATTTATGATATAATAAGTCTTAAAAAGTTTTAAATGATATTAATATCTTTTTAACTTTGGAGGAGATAAAACTTGCTACATTATAATCACTTGAATTCTTATTTCTAGCTAAAAATTTCATGCGATAAGCTAAAATATTCTCTCTAAAATGTCTAACACAACTAAGGAATCGATTATAAGAAGCATGATCTGTACTTTACGTCAATTCAAAGCTTCTAAATGTTACTTACAATTAAATCCCCTTATGATTAATGGCTGCAAATTGCATAATCAAAGCAATATGGCATGCTTCCTCTGCTAAAGCCATTAATGATAATTCATTCTGCAGCCAAATCAGTCGAACAAATGAATTAAAATGCCTTACTCGCTGTAACAAATTGAATTCATAACTATCTGGCCTTTAAGGACCCCATTTAAAGCAACTTCAATAATACAACCTGAAAAATGGCAAAGGCGTTACAAGCTGGTGCCTTCCTCTCCCAATCCACCAGCACCAAGACATGCATTCCTGGAAAGTAACGGAATCCAAAGTGAACCTACAGTTGCAATTCAATTAAGGCATTCATTACAATCGTATGACCTGCTCTGGTACCTCGTTTCAGCAGAGTCTGGTAGCAGAGGCCACTCGAGAAAACCAGGGTGGGTGAAGGTTTGGAACACTCTAGAAAAGACTAATTAGAGAAACTGTCGCGAAATAAATGATTAACTGCCGTGATGCAAATGTCATTAAGCATTAGAAACTTTCGGCCTCTCTTCTCCTCCCTTTGTTGATTTCTGGCGCTTGACCATCCATCATCCACGACAAATAGTGAAATTCTCTTCGAGACATACTTTGCCACGCCTTTCCTTTGGCGATGGTCAGTAAGAGGGAGAGACTTATTTCTCAGCTTTCGCCAAGGTTAGGCTTTCTGAAATTACTCTGTAATGAGAACGATGTTTGAAGTCATTATAAGTTACCTTAGAATTCTCCATTTGTATTCAAAATCAACCTTTTAATCCTAAACATTTAAGTAACTGGTATCTTGTTTCGGAATTTTGGTGATAACTGTTGAACAAGACTTAATATCGATGACGGTATTTAATTGTGAAAATGAAGATAAATTTTAAATTAACATATTTAATACTGTATAAAAAACACTTCTTTATTAACTATCAGTTAGAATACCTAAATCTTGAAAAGAAGTTAGAATTTTTCAGACGCAGTTTGTTGCTTAAATCTTTAAATGGAATAATTTTCATAAAAAATTAAATATTATTTAAAATTTCTAATTATATAAGAAAGCAATTAAAGCCTAAAACGAAATGATCAAAAATTCACAAAATAACACTCTTTCATGATATTATTTAAATAATAGAAAATAATTTGATCAGCAATTATTATTTGTGAAATTATTGAGTTGAGTTTTAATGCATTCGATCAAATCTGAACAAGATTAAATAATAGTATCTGTTGAATATATGTAAAACAGTATTCTCTCTGTTTAATATGAAATTCACAAAAATGTATATTAAATCAGCTGTTTTTCTTTCAAAGATCTCTTGAATCTATTCTTAAATTATATTTTTACGATGGCACATAAGAACTTTTTATTAAAATTATTTCATCAAAGTTAAAATCTTTAATTTTATTTACCATGAAATAACTTTCAATTAAGCATTAAATTTGGTGTCTGTAACTTGTTTATCATAATAACTTCTTTGATCTGGCTGCCTATTTCTGTCACTATAGTCCATTAAATGCATCCAACCGCTTAATTTTGAAAGAAAATCAAGTAATGAGATCATCACTTGAGTTAGCAACATTTTCTCTACTCCATACTTTATCAGCAAAATTGCATTAAAATCTATGGAACTTTAAAAGTTCTTAAGCTCTATCAGCATGATAATTTTCAACTGTGTTAGGTATTGAATCCTCTACAATATGGTAAGAGAACAATGTTTTTTTTTTCTGCCAGAGTACCGGAATCTTTGAAATTCAAATTTAGGTAGTATTTATTGTTTTCCAACTAGACTTTTTCTTTACCAGTTTGCAGGTATTTTTGTTCAACTTCACTAAATATAGTCATGTTAGTTTTGAATTTTTATTAAATTGGAAGGTTGAAACATCAGATTTCATATTCTTAAAACAATCATACAAGATGAGCTTATTAAATTTTAACTATAGCACACCATCAGCATGGTGGTCTTGTGAGAGACATGAATCGATCTGGCTTCCTATGGTCACACAAATGTTGAATTCTTTTCTTGGTTCCAAAATTCTATTACAGCTAGCATAGGATAGATTCTTGCTAGCTGTAATAGAATTTTGAATTTTGGTATATTCTGTATAGTGCATAATACATTGCCCGACATTGAAAATGCAACACTCAGATGGAGTGGTCAGAAAATTATGTAAATTTTAGGATAGACGGGCCTTAAAGAATTATGCAGAAGATGTGCAATGCGTACCTCTCTACCCACATATTATAAGATATAAGGTAAGGAACCGTCAGAGTGTGAGCAGTATTCTCGCCGTTATTGGTACTTGGAAAAATAATTGTTGAACGTCTGTTCTTGTCGTAAAGGATGTCTGTAATTGCAAATAATGCCAGATAATAACATGGATTTCAATCCAGCAGACACGCGAGTTTCGAGAAGGGAAAGAAGATCGGATTGAGAAGGGCAGGTTGGTCCTTACGGCAAATCACAGCTGACAGACACTTGGATTCAACTACAGTGCATCGGCTGTGGAGAAGATGGTTGGAACAAGGAACTGTGGAACGTTTTCGGAATGCCGGTGCAGCCAGAGTGACGTCAACACTCGTGGATCGACGCGTTAGACGAAAGGCGGTGATGGCCTCGCAAATCACGCCTACCGAAATTCTGCAGCATTTGTTAGACACCCTGAATGTTCCCATATTTAGCAGAACCATTTGCCGTTGATTGGTTTCTAGTAGCTTGCACTCATGGCATCCGTTAAGAAGGCTGAAATTGACACCATTGAAAGACGCCAACGTCTGTACTGTTGTCGGATTAGATCGATGCAGACAGCGGATGGCACAGGATCATCTTATTAGATGAATCACGCATTTGTTTCTTCAGTAATAATCACCGCTTACGAGCTTGAAGTTGACCTGGAGACGTGTACAATCTTGTAGCAACTGTGGAATGCCCCACCATGCGACAACGCGGAATCATATTTTGGAGTGCCATTGCGTAAGATTCCTTGTCACCTCTAGTTTGTATTCACAGCACAATCAGAACCCAACGTTTCGTATTTGATGTGCTGCAGTTGGTGACACTCCTCTACATTCGGAGAATGTCCATTGTCATTTAGCAGCAATTTAACGTCAGAACGCACATTGCTCGATCAACCAACATGCATTGCAGGGTGTATTTACATTGCTGCTTTCCGGGCAAACTACTCCCTGATTTATCACCAATCGAACAAATTTGGGGCATGATTTGATGTCATTTGTGGATGCTATTTCCATTAGAAGATTCACTTTGGCTCAGTGGTTGACAGAGAGTGGAGAGCTATTCCTCAATAAGCCATCAATACTCTCAGCGACTCTCTTCTTAGACCTGTTGCTTCATGTTTCGTCATTCACAGTGAGCCTACAATTTACTAACAAGACCATGTTCTTGCTCTGTATCCTTCCTATCATTTCAAAATACAGATTACTTATTGTTCAGTGCTGATTCTTTTTGTTTGCAGAGTTTCGTCACTTTCTGGCTACTCCGGCTTGGTTTTGCATTTTCAATACTGAGCAGTGCATATTAACGCACATAAATTCTCTTAATAGTTGCTTTTTGGTTGAGTTGTGTAAATATTGTACTCTTTAATTCCTGAACAAATGAGCAATATCAAGGTTACTAAAGTTCCCTTCCGTTATTTAAAAATGATGGCTAAAATTATTTTTCTACTATATTTGAGTGAAATTTTAGAAAGTTGCCAAGATCATTGTATTTTCTTAGATTTCATGGCTTTTTTCTTTTAAAAATAAATATTTAATAAAAATGAGTAAATTTTCCTTGCCGACTTAAACTAACCATAAAGTGGATGATGTCTTTTTCACGTTTCGCTTTTTCTTCTTTCGATATTCAACGTGTTCAGTTTTGGAAGCAATACCACTAAGTATTTGAAAATTTGAAACTAACTATTTAGAGCAACAGGTAATTTTCTTGATTTTGAAAACTTTTACACAAAGGGAAAAAATTATAATTTAAAAAATACTTCTTTATTACTGGTAACAATCATGAAAATATTTGTTCTCATCGCTGACGACACTCAGACATACGATGGTGAACTTCGTCTTGTTTGCTGCCGCTCGAAGTATGCGATTTTAACGTAGGTAGAAAGCTCGTCAAAAAGTCGTAATTACGACGCTGTCTGAATAAATGTTAAGTAGATGAAACGCTATTTGATGTCATAGATATTTTAAACCAATGAGAATTGTAATAAAGTGGCATAATCATAATCTCAACTGGAATAATAAAACAACCGTACTATAATATTAATAAAATTTTAAAAAATTAAAAGTACTAATGTATGAATGAATGTTTTATGGTTAAACATTCTACTTTTAATTTAAAGCTCTTTCTTGTGAATTAGCTTTATCTTCATGATTTTGAAAAATCATAAACATTTTATCATATTTTAATTTTAGTCTGAACACGATTAACTTAGAAAGGCTATAAGCTAAAGGCTTCATAAAAAATTTTCAAGGTTATTGAATTTTATGACAGCATTATAAGGATAGTTAATATTCTCACACAGATAGAACTAGTTTTTCATTACGAAGCAACAATTGCTTTCTCAGTAGATTTTCTCGGAATTTCTGTTTTATGTATGTAATTACGAAGAAAAAATACATTTCCTTTAAGGCAATCTCTGAGTTATCAATATATATTTCACAATTTTTACATTTTGCAAAAATTGTAGGAACACTTATTGAAAAAAATCAAACTATTGAAATGCAACATTTAATGTTTTGGAAACATTTGGATCTTTCGTGTTAAAATCCTTAGACAAAATTCAAACTTACTTGATTTAAAAATTAACGGAAATACAAAAGTTTTTAATAACAAAATTTTTTTATCTATAACATATAATGTAGGTGTGTATATCTCAAAGTAGAGATATGTTTCTGCACTACTTTTCCATTTAACGAGTTCTGCAAAACTGCTAAATGATAACAACAGCTTTGTAATTTTGAACATTAGTAAGATGATTAGTTTTTCATCTGAATTGGCTTCCTACTCTCAATTTTAGCCATATCAAACGAAGAAAATTCGACTCTAAAGTAAAATCAACGTTCATATGATGGCTATTAGAAAGACGTATACTGTCTAAAGTGCATTCTGAGTTATTATTATCACATCCAACCGATGAATGGAACCACCAACCAGTTGAACCAAGGACAAAAGTGCTGATAATTTGTCGATAGAACAGCAGACTTGCATTCGAAAGCAGACGTTTAATACATAAAGAAGCAGCCTTTAATTGGGAGGAAAATGAAGAAAGAAATAAAAATTAATGAAGTAAATTTTTTTTTCCTACACAGCTGGAAAAAAAAAGAAAAATTGTAAAGATTTTATAATTTTTCAATTTCACAGTTTCAAAGGAAAAATATCCTAAATATGGAATGTGATGAATTAACAAAGCAATGAATATTTTGCAAAGTGGTTATCTGTAAGATTAAAGTTTGCAAAGATTGAACTTGGTTAAAATAAAATACTATCATGGCATCGATTTTTATTTCTCTCATTTATCATTTATATTAAAGGCAAATTCATCAAAAAAAAAATGGAAAGAAAATAAATTTTTGGCACTATTTGGTTGATTTGTCTCAAAAGCATAAAAAAAGCCATTATCTTCAAAACATTCAATTTTAATAAATCTATCTGTAACAGTTTAATAACGGGATGATATTTTAATTTCATTGCATACAATTATACTGGTATTTTTTTTTAAATTCAAATGTTGTATTTTGTTAACTTATATGCATGTATTATGTATAATTAAGACAAAATATTTTTGATCAATGGGAAGTAGTATTTTAAAGCTAACCTTTTGAGGAAAACTAAAAGCGAAAAGCTTTTGTTTCAGTTATTTCTCTTCTTCTGCACACATATTTTCTTCTCTTTGGTAATACATAATGTTGAACTTTTAAAATTCAAATTTGTTTCTGAAGAATAATTTACATAATTTCTCTCCAGCTTTAAAATGAGCTTCTGATTAAAGAATTTCAACTAAAATAGCCTGGATGTAGTAAAAAAGAATAAATTTGGTTACAAAAATGAAAGCAAAACTAATTCTGTGACTGAGAACTTGGAACACTGAAGTTTATCATGCTGTGTAAAATTCGTTTTAAAAAGCAGCTGCAAGGAAATATCTAGTTATTCTTTAGAATATTTAATAAATTTAAGAAAAGATTTCATTTCATTCTGCATAAATCTTGCATTATTTACCTTCAAATTCCAAACAAAGTTGGTTTCAGGTTAGAAAATTAGAGCTTTTCATGCGAGAGATTTTAGCTATAATCGAATACATATATTAATAATAAAACAATTTCATCGAAAAAATTTTCAGAGAAAATAATGGACAAATTGAAAAATTACGTTACTATAGTTTATAAAAATAAATATGATATTTTGATGGGGTTTTTTTTATTTTTTAATCTTTTTATCAATTAAATTTTTACTATTTTTTTTAATAAAGTTTGCTATATTTTACTATGCAAAAGTGGTATAATGAAATGAATTTCAAGTGAGATTGTAGTTAAAAATGTAAATATTTTTCACATAATATTTATTAATGTTATTTATTCATACTTAAGGTCTTAATTTTATTTTATTTAATGTACTACTGATAGGAATGAAATTAATAAATAATGAATTTTTTCCTTTATTAAAGTAATAATAAAATATTGCAAGCGAGAGTTTGTAATAAGTGACCTGGTAAAACATTTTTCCCAATCATGGTATTTATTAATGATAATTTATATTCTTAATTAACTTCTTCATAATATCTGAATAATCGTAAATTCAGTGTGTAATTGAGATGAATAAATACAGGGAGACAACTTTATCCTGTTGAAGAAAAAATATTCTATTAAACTGAAAACATGAATTTATTTTCAAAAAACTAACTTTACTTAAGTCCTTTGTGACTTAGATACATTATATTTAAATATTTTCAAAATGGTTCCCTTGGGCATCGATACAGAGCCTTAAACGTCGCATAAAATTTTCGGCAATGGGCCGCAGTTCATCAGGCGTTAATTTAGCCCATTACTTTTTAAGGATAGCCCTTAGGCATTCCAAACTTCGATGTGGTTTAGAGAATACTCTTGACTTGCAGAATAGACCGAACACATTGGCCCTCTCTGGGTAACTGGAGCTCCGTGGGTGTAGGGATGTTAACCTGTGACATTCAAAGTTCTGTTGTGTGGGTTAAAAGTGGAGGGGAGGGTGCCAGTTCAGGTGTATCCTCATCATCTGACCGTGGCTGAAAATTATGAAGCGGACTTGGTAATACGGAAATATTCCAAACCAGTTAATCATAAGGTACAGTCTGGGCCACACATGCGCTGCTATCTATGTCATTTTGATTATCATAAACAAAAAATGATGAACGTAAAATGACAAACGCACAAAATCAAGATCAAATAACTTTTATTTAGTGCGAGATTCCTTCAATTTCTCTGGCCAAAATTTGATGTGAGAAAGGATGAATTCGTGCAAATATTTATTACAAAATACACAACTCTCTTTATTTTTACCAAAGGATGTAATTTACAATTGCATTTACTTTCGCATTGATTAATGGTCAATTTTCATAAATTATCATCCCGTCGAATGACTTTTATTAGTTGGTATAAGTAATTTAAAAGTATATAACTTAGAAAAATATAAAAGTATTTAAATAAACAGAATTATAAATGTATAAGTAATTAATATTTAAATTCTTTAAAATTATAAGATTTTTTGAATTAATAATATATTTAAAAGAAAAATAAGAAAAGGAATAATATAAGTATTCCTTATTTTAAATGGAATTTTAAGATATAACTGCTTGAGAATCTATAAGACAAAAATACTGAATGAGAAGCTGAAAAAAGATGATATCTACATATTTGCTAGATTTTCTTATTACGAGATATAGCTTATTTGTGTTATCCCAAGTCGTACAGTAATTTTATCCTTGTAATTTTTGATCTTTGTCCACGGATGTGATCTAAACTTCGGTTGGCACTTTACACACCACACCAATAGATAATGTTGGACCATACAAAAATGCATCGGTATTTTTAAGTACGATGGTGTTCGGTTGGGACAGGTATCGAACCTGGTCTTCCAGTGCAAAACACAAAGCATTTCTCCAAATAACACCATCACTTCCAAAGTTACATATTAAAAAAAGGGAGACATTTCTAATAAAAAAGAAATTTGAAATATATATATTTATTTATATCCCTTATTACTTGTAATTCATTTAATTATTACAAAATAAAATAAAATCATGCATTTATTGACAAACTATTCAAGTTATTTTTGCTTAAATTTAATTAAATAATTCTGCATAACAAAAAAAGTATAAAAATAAAATTTCAAATGAAAAATAAAAAAAGAAGAATTGATAATGATTTGGTTAGATTCTTTAAGGTAAAAATTATGAAGCACTGCATAAAAAATAACTTAATTTTCCCTCAAACCTTCTTTATCAATTTTGTTTGCATAAAAGTTTTTATTATATGAAATAAGTAACGTTAATCATTTGAAGAAAAAGGTTCAATTAAGAAATTAAGTGAGAGTGCGAATAATTTTGAGATTGGAAGCGTTTTTTATTGCAAAAAAAATTAATCCATCAAGTCATATTATTTTCCAATTAATGTCGCATCTAAAAAATTATAAAAATGTTTTTTTCTTACTATAAAATTATTTTTTTCAGTTTTAAAAGCGCAAAAATATTCAAATCGATTCCATAAACGCTGCAGCGTAAGTAAGTAAAAAAAGTTTATGGTTAAAGAAATTTAAAAATATAGCCGCTGTTTCTGAAAACAAATTTGAAAAATGTAATTAAAAATAATTAGATCATTCCTAGAAAGCCATAAATTTAAAAATGTATTGAATTTAAAACATATAAAGAAATAAATTTAAAATGAAACGTTTAAGTTAAAGCAATGATATGATTAAAATAGTTTAATAAGCATTGACACAAACATTATAGCATATAATTTTTTTAATTGTATTGCTATAAAATATTTCTATTTATCTTTGCAGTTAGTTGTAGAGAGAAATTCATTTTCAATACTTCACAGCATCTTTTAATGTCAAACACTAAGAATATAAATAATAAATATAATTAATTAATGATGATTAATATAAAATAAAATCATATATTTTAAAAATATAAAATCATTTTTAGCATTCATATATTATGAAGAAAATTAACTCGTATTACATTGCAATGACAGATGTTTAATCATTTTTATAGTCAATTTCAGCTAATTTAAGTTTCAATTACTCGCTATCACTTTTAATGTAAAATATTATAAATATAACTAACTTAGTGAATAAAAAATTAATATTTCTTAACAACATATTTTTATAGAAATTGCTTTTTTATCTTTTGTGAAGGATTACATCAAATTATTATCAATCCTTTCTATTGGATAATAGTATTTTTCGATGAAAACTTTTAAAGTATTTGAGATTAGTTTGCTAACGATTTCCTCTAACTTCAAATTTAAATAAACATTTAAAATATACTAATTTTCATCTTCTTCAAAGTAGAATAGTTAAAAACATTACTAATATATAATCACCATTAATTATATTTATTAATAAATTTAAATTCTAGGGACACAATGGAATATTTGAACTAATAATCAATTAATATGTAAAAAAATTATTTTTTGGTTATATTACTGTGTAAAATGTTTTTATGACAATTTCTTCCATCTAAGTGAATTTCAATAATTTACATCTTCTAAATATGATAAGTAAGAAAAATTAATAATAAGAATTTTAAATTAGAAGAAGGGATTGTAGAAATTTAGAGGAATGTTTTAGTTAATATTCAAATGTTGTGAATGAAATTTAACATTTATTTTTATTTATATCAAATATTTTTAATTATTTTTTCGATATATTTTTAATGATCTAGAATACCAAATGTTCTCAATTTCTTTCGATGTATAAAAGATATATTAAAAAAGATATCATTATTATAAAATCATTAATGAACTCTGCAAAATTATAGCGTTATGTGTTGTCATGAATTTTAATGATATGTACACATTAAAAAAAACTTTTAAGTTGGTTTCTCTACTTGTAAAGTGTAAAGGGTAATTACATCCACAAGTAAATTCAATCTCTTCGACTATTTCATTTTTTGTTATTACAGAAAAATTTAAATATCTACATAATCTATAATATTCCTATCATTACCTATTATGATTTAACTTGGTTTAAATATTTGATAGTATAACGGTATACATGTATTGTGAGGTAGTAAATACAGTAAATCAGTAAACTTCTAAAAACTCGCACCGACTGATGCACATGTAAAGAACAGAGAAGTGCAACTTCCGGCTCCCTCACTCAACTGTAGCTGGTACCGAACCTGAGATCTTTTATTCCAAAGAGAATGATTGCATCTCTACTACTATAACTTGATCTCCTGTTATGATATTGAAAATAAGAAACAATTTAAGTATAAATTTTAAAAAATTTCTCTTTAGTTGTCAAGACGAATCTAATGCTTTCAGAAACTTAATAAAGCAATTTAGGATTAAAAGGAAGAAATAAAACAATTTGTAATCAATCTATGAACTACACCTCAGAAATACATAATATCACATATGTTGTTGCATTAAGCATGCTTAGTACATAAAAAGGACCCACAATGAGTTATTGCTTATGATTATTAACACCAATTGGTGAACAGACGAGTAGTATTTTTAATTCAGTTCATAATCCAAAGCATAACTAGAAGATGAAAACATTAAGCTGAATTTCCGAAGATAATTCAAATATTTCATAATTCAAAATTTTGTAAATATTTCTAAAAGCACATCAAATAATAAAAACGAAACACCATTTGCATTACTTAATAATTTTCTGATTCAATTTTGAAACCTGTGGTCAGAAAATTAATTTACACCTTTCCTTTAAAACATACTTATTTTATAGTTCCGTGTATTTTTTAAAGGTAAATGTAAAAAATTAATAGTGTAAAAGCTATTTGCCCTATGAATTAAGTAAACTGTTTGAGTAAAATTTGTCAGATAAAAATACATCGTATTGTGAAAAGGGAAAGAATTCTCTCCTAATTAAAGAGTGTTTTTTTCTTTGCTCTGCTCTTTTCGATATTACAGTTTCGGTATATCACTTTTACAGTCATTGGTTGAACTGTCAGATATCTTTGGCACCCACCTCCAATTCGGAAACACAATAACCGGAGATTTTCTCTATGGTTAATGATCCTTCCGGACATCCGCTCGATCATCAATCAATACTAATTGCAAAACACTTCTAATTAGGCTCAGCGGTGTCGTTAACAGCCACCAGGGGGCGTGCGAGCCGTTTAATTACGCCACTGCATACACGCCAGTATCATATTCCTTGCCTTTTTTTTCCCCCCAGCGATTCATTTTAAATAGGTTGAAAAAGATGAATCATGTTTGTTTTACAATCGATATGAATCACTGTACGAAAGAAAGAGTTGTTTGTGTTGATGCACACTTAGCACGCTCTGCTAACTCCCAGAGACAACCCTAATTGAAACAGTTCGATTTTTTTTCCTCCTGTACTGCCTTCGCTTGAAGTAATATCTATTTATTCAAGAGGTAATATGTTCCCTGCTGAAGCACAGTGGTTAATTACCGTTGAATTTATGCGGAACAGTTAAAAAAAATTATTTACATTTTTTTATACAGCACGACGCGGTGTCGATTTACCGGCGCTTGGATGGGGTGCTTTTCTGCAAAACGAGCAAACGAGTAAAGTGGAACATTAATAATGTAACACTAAAAATATCCTTTTTTTTTGTAGTCCTTCTTGCTTCTTAAATTTTATTCTTGTAGTTATAAATTATGAATGGGATTCTCAAGATTAGGGATCATATTTCATGTCATCTCCATAAAAAACGATGAAGGGTAAGGAGAAGATAAAAAATGGCAAAAGAGGCGGTCTTTAATTAAACTTGAGTTTTTTAAGTAAATCGGTCGCCTATGAAAGCCTCATCAAGGGAGTGTTTGAATTTCTTGGTGGAATTCTTGTTCCCAATGCAATAATTACATTGGACATTTTCTAGAAATATTATGTTAATCAACTCTATTTTTTGAACTAGTGAGGAAAAAAAGAACATAAAATTCGGAGAGTACATAAAAATGGATGTGTTCTAGATTACGTCATAAAAGTGAAATCACATGAAGAAGCCATATTTTTTTCCCCATTTGTCGTATTTTATTTGACTCGAGTTGAAAACGAGTTATTTCAATAGCTATAATATCAAAGATTCAAGATTATGTAAGCGTATAAAAATTTGGAAGTACTTTACTGTTATCGAAAAACAATTCTGACGTCGCCAAATTTTAAATATATGGAGAAAATTTCGGAGCCTAAATATGATTTCAAAAATGTTTTTAATTTCTATACTTATTTATTATAAGCATTTCAAAAAAAATTAATCTTGCCAAACTTTACTTTTGTAAAAAAAAAGTTTTTCTTTAAGAATAAATTTGAAATTTTGGCAAAGCATCCTCATAATGAAAAAAAACACATATGGGTAAGTTTTGAAGATCAGAAAGTGAATTTATTTTTACCTTCATGAATATATTGTACCGAGCTTCGGGGTTTGTGTTTGATTGAGAGTCGATGAAATAAATTCTTTAAAATCCACAAGACTTTTATTCGTAGCAAATTGAACTAAATGCAGAAAATTCCAGAGTAGAAATTACAATTCCACAGATCTAATACAGCTAATACTACAGGAAACAGTTCAAAAATACAGAAAGCTCTAATATCTCAGACAAACAACAGCTTCTATGCTCTAAACTAGCATTCATGACTGATCATCTTCACTAACTTCTCACTGCCGCTAGAAAAACTCAGAAACTGACTCGGTCCGTGAAACGGTGGTATTTATAGCCTACTGAACATAAAAGTCTAGGGTCTTTCTCCAAGGCTCTGGAAGCTTCCACGCCATTTCGCTCAATAATGGCCCTAGAAACTATCTATAACATAAAATGCCTTGTAAATGATGTTGAAGGACGAATTCTCAAGAAGGTGGTTTGGGAAACTATCTAAAACTATCTATTTCTCGCCAAATCGCAAATTATCTCGCCAAGTGGTTGCCAAGAATCTCGCCAAGTAAACCATAAATACCACCGTTACAAAGTTTGTAAAAAATATATTTACAATTTTGTAACAATATTTTATAGGGCAGTATTAAAGCTAAATATATTCTGAATATAAAAATTTTCCTTCAGTAAATATTTTTTCATTATTGATTACTTAGATTGATATTAGATTGCTTGATACTTAATAACAAGCAATTTGAAAATAATTTTATTGTATCGAGTTTCACCTTCAGTCTTATTCAAAGCAAAATAGTGTAGAAAAATAAAAATATGCATACACTAAGGCATTCACACACCCACCTATACAGACAACGCACACTCAATGTGTGTATATGTAATTATAAAGAAAAAATCATTCACAAGTACCAGGCTTCTAGCAACATACCCATCTTTACAGTATAGCTTTATTGCATACCCCATATCCTTAATCTAATTTTCCTGATAAAAAGCAGGATATACATAAGCTTGTTAAATATACATATATATGAGAAAAATCTAAAATTAGTTGTCGAAAATATTTCCAAAAGGCGTTATGGCCTATCACAAATTTTGCTCCAAAATTTTAATAAATTTGTGATTTTGTTTCAAATATAAATTTTGAAACAATTTTATTTTCTTCTTGCTTTACAATGAAATAAAAATCTGATAAGCGCAAGTATTGTCTTTTATTGGATTAAAAAGAAATTAATTCTTATACAGGGATTCTACATGGTACATTTTCCTGTGTTTATACCATGGGTGTCTAAACTATGACCGTTCATGGGCCGCATGGCAAAAAAAAGTTTTTGCTGGGCCGCACATGAAATATTTTTTCAAAAAATTGAAATAAAAATTAATTTTATGTAGTTTTATTAAAATTAATTAACTTCTTTTTACTATAATTTTTTATTTTTAATTTAATATCTATAGGTACATATTTATTTTAAATTTGTAAAAGTTTCGTTTCATTTAGTTTGGATTTCATAAAGATGGAAAAAATAATCAAATTAATGAGATGGATGAATTTACTTTTGTCGAACAAGCGAATCGAGATCGAGTTCAATAGACGAGGTTGCAATTCTTAGTGCATTTTCAAGATGTTTGTCGGTAATTCGGTAATCTTTGTCCTATTTTTGTTTTTTGTATGATTCATTCTTGAAAATAATTGTTCACAAATATAGGTACTACCAAAAGCTGAAGACATTAATAAAGCATGATTGTGAAAATTAGGATATTTATCGCGGGGTAGGTAATCTTTATAAAACTCCAGTAAAGAAACATTTCCAAATTTTTTTTCAGTTGAATGTCACTTTACAGTATCAATGCATTCCATTTGAAAGTAATTTATTTATTTCTAGAGAAAATGGAATAGAAAATATGTTGAAATAATCTTCATTTTTTCGAAAATCTTGAAATCTACTTTCAAACTCTTGAATTAAATCAAAAATTAATGCAGCATATTTTGTGCAACTCACAGGTTTATGTTCAGCCAAAGTACTGAAATGCGTCAAATCTTTCACTTTTATTTGATTGTGCCAAAATTTCAACTTTCTTTCAAACGCTGTTATTGTTTGGAACATATTATTAATAACTTGATTTTTTCCTTGAAGTATCAAATATAAATCACTAAAATGCTCTGTTAAGTCTACTAAAAATGCTAAATTTGAAACCTAATCTTCGTCTTCAAATTCAGTCACAGATTTCCCTTTTGATTCCATAAATATTTTTATTTCAGTTCTTAAATCGTAAAATCTTTTGAGCATTTTCCCCTTACTGAGCCATCTTACTCTTCTGTATAATAAATAACATCTGCAAATTCAGTGCCCACTACCTTGAGGAACTCTTGAAATTGTCTATGATTAAGTCCTTTTGCTCTTATAAAGTTAATGGTTTTTATAACAACGCTTAACACACTTTCTATTATTAAAATTTTTCCACACAAATTGCCCTGATATACAATAAATACAATGATATGCCATCAAGATCGTGTTGTCGGCAGCGACGGCTTCATTATTAACCATTTTAACGAGTCCCCTATTTTTACCAACCATGGCAGGTGCTCCATTGGTTATGATAGCTCATAAATTTTTCATAGATAAGGAAAACCTTTCCCTAGTCGTTTTAATGCATGGAATAAATCTACAAACTTAGTTGTGTCTTTTAACGATACTAAAGCAACCATTTCTTCCTTGATATTATAATGTTCATCGATTCCTCTTATAAAAATTGCCAATTGTGCCGTATCAGAAGCATCAGTGCTTTCGTCCATGGCTAACGAATAAAATTTAAAATTGGTACAATTGCTTTTTAAAGACTTTTCAACTGCATTCCATAACTCCTCAATTCTTGTGGCTATAGATTGGTGAGATAAAATGATTTTAGAAAAATCCAACTTTTTTTCAGGGCAAATTATGTTTGGCTACGCTTTCCATGCATTCTTTTATAAATTCGCCATCAATAAAAGGTTTTGATTTTTTCGCTTTTAAATTTGCTACGACATAACTTGCTTTTACAATGACATTATTTTGAGTAGCTGTCTTTTTAAAAAAAAATTTGTTCAGACGATAGCCCTTTTGCTTCTACTCTTACACCGGGGGGGGAGGAAATTTCGGAAACGAAAAACTACATTTTCGGGCGTTTTGGTATTTTGAGTACCCCTAAGAATTCAAGCCTCGGTATTCAAAGGGTTAAAGAGTTAAATTTTTATTTCAAAATAAATATCAGCAAATCGATTATATATGAAAAATATTGCAACATTTATTTTTTTAAGAGAAAAGTGTAAATTTAAATATTTTCGTAATTTGCGTTTGGGCCGCATTTTAAAGGCTTTTGGGCCGCATGCGGCCCGTGGGCCACACTTTAGACAAGCATGGTTTATACATTCAGGTTTGCATAATGTTAGCAGTGGAGGCATTGGTAAACATAATCACATCTATTATACAATTTATAAACATTAAAGCGCTCAATTGCTTGAGTAATTTCTAATTTAATTAAAGTAGGGAAAAATTATTAAAGTTAAAAGTCTTATAATAATTAGTAAATTCACAAAAAGTTAAATATACACTTGCACACACTTTTGAAAAATTGCAAAATTTTTCATATTAAAATCCTTTAAGCATTCTTAATTCCTGATTTCACTACTTCAAATATAATATGAATAATTCATAGTTAAAATGGCTATGAGATGAAGAAAAGAAATATAATAATATCACAGAAATTAAATTCCTCTTCAGAATTCATGAAATTTCGTTTAAACTACTGTTAGTTTGCATAAATAATCCTAAAATAATTTATATTAATAATGAATGTTAACAATGAGAGAACTAAAAAGACTATTTATTAAACAAATTAGCATTAAATTTAAATAGACTCAATATTTTTGAATAGAAAGTTGTCTTAAATAACATTCTAGTCAGTAGAGTAAAAATTTCAATACATATAATATGGTATGCATCTATCATAATCCATCATATATATATATAAATATATATATATATATATATATATATATATATATATATATATATATATATATATATACATATATATATTTATATATATATATATACATATATATATATATACACATATATATATTTATATATATATATATACATATATATATATATATATATATATATATATATATATATATATATATATATATATATATATATATATATATATATATATTTATATATCTTGATACTTATTATTATAAGAAGAGATCCTAGCGATGAAAAATTATAAACGAAGTGAATAAATTATAACATTTGTAAAAGATATGGTTATTCTAATAAAGAACAATTTTGTCTATTTTACCTAATGATGGAACAATTTTTTCATATTAAGAGTAAGACGGTTGACGGAGCTATTGTATTATACATAAATCAAAAATGTATTTTTAGCATTTAGTTTAAAATTAGTTCAAAATGTGTCTTTAGCATTCAGATGTACAATTCGAGAAGTGACATTTATTGGAACATATATTAAGAATCTATTAAAGAAATACAAGAATATATTTTTTGGTTTATTTGAATGACAGAGTGTATAATATCTTGCACCAAAAATATTCAGGTATAAAATATTTAATCTACATTTTATGTCTAACACTTACCGTCTATATTATGTAGTGAAAATAGAAAATAATATGCATCTTTTTAGTACACAACACAGTTTTGATTTTCCATAAAGGTGAAGCGGTAGAAATATTACTCCGGACTTACTTGTGCATAATGTTTATTTGCAATTCTCAATTAAAAAAATTTAGAAAAATATGTAAATTAATGATTTGCAGTCTTTATTCACAATTAAATAATAAACAAATACCCAAATATTTTGAATATAATATTTATTCTTAATAAAAATGAGTTGAAAAAAAAACATCCAGCGAAAATATAGAGGAAAAAATAATTTTGTTTTTTCTATAAAGACCAACAAAAAGAAATATTTATCAAATATATCCCCGTACGTAATATTTATTCTCAATGAAAGAAAACTGAAAAATATATGGAGCAAAATGTTCATGTAAACAATATTTATTTTCTGCGTAAAAAATGAATGAAATATATATCAAAGATGATGAGAGACTCAGACTTCATTCTTCATAAAAAAATGGAAAAAAATAAGGAAAACAATTTTTGTCTCATGACTAACATTACCCATGATGAAAAAATGTGAGCTATAAGTATAGAAAACCACGTATACGATAATAATTCTTCATTGAATAGATCACATAACATAAATATTCAGATAAACAGCTTTTATTCTCCACGAAGGAAAAAATAGATTAATACACATATATCAAATATTTCCAAGAACTTAATTTTGATTTACCATGAAACCTCAGAATACTTATCAAAGGTATCAGATCACGTGATATTTATTTTACTCAAAGCGAAACTGAAAGAAAGGATTATTGAACTATTCAAACTTTATTTCTTTACATGGGAATAGAGATAAGCACATTCCAAAATTTTCAAAAGATTTCTTCTGGGAGTTATTTTAATTTGAGAGGAATACGTGAATGCACTTTACATTGAATAAGTGTTGCCACGTACTCAAAACCTATTTATCAATGAAAAATTTAAAGGAATATGTGCATGTATCTTAATCATTTCCAACCAAGCAATCCATGTTTCTTTTGAAGATGAAAGGAAAAAAAAAACATAATCAAGAGGTATCAAGATACATAATATTTGTTCTCTCATGTAAAAAACTAACAGGATCATTGACTTTTATTTTTTAAAGATGTAGATTTTTTAATGAAAAACAGAGGAGAATATTGAACAATTATACTCCAGGTAAATATTAATTATTTTTTACAAAAGAATAAAGGAAATAATGGACAAACAGTAAAACTAAATATAACCTAATGTAAAGCAAACCTAAAAATAACAAATATTAGAGATGCTAAGACGCTTTTTATAAAATAGATAGCTAACTCAATTTCTTATGAAAAGCAATGGTCAGGAGTGTGCACTGATATGACCAAATTCCTAAATAACAATTCACATGAAAGATTGAGAGGTATAAATATCATGGATCCCCAAATAAAATATTTTAATTTTCAATTGAGAAGAATAGATATTAAAACTGTTCAGAGAGCAAATTCTTAAAATGGAGAAAAACAAGAACAAATACCAAATATTTCTGGAAACACAACTTTGATTAACACACAAGGGTAACATATGGAGGTATTTACCAAAGATGTATCATTGTCAATCTTTATTCTCAGTAGATAGATATGGAAAAGAGCATACATGGGTCAGTCTGTATATTTACTCCTTATTAATGAATAAATATTCTATAGCTTGCGAAGAACATTCACCAAAACTATGCAAAGACGAAATTTTAATTTTTGTGAAAGAAAATGTAGATACCAAATATGTCTAGATACATTATGTCTATTTATCTGGGGATAAAATAATTGGAACTTCTGCTATGGATGTTGAAAGACAATCTTGATGATATTCTACAGAGAGATATATAGAAAAACATGAACAAAAATGTCAGTGTTTAAGACCAAAGATCTGTAAAGTTGAACTTAAAAGAAAGTATACCACAGATGTTTAGGTACATGATATTCATTTCTCATGAAAATAAATAGAAAAGAACACGTATCGGGAATTCCAATCTTGAATTTTCAATGAAAAAGAATCGATGAGAAGTTAAAGATATCCAGATACATAATAGTTATTCATTTTGGCGAAATATTTGAGGGATATGAACCAAATTTATTCAAGTATACACGTAAACCTCATTCTCCATAAAAATGAACAGACAACAGCATAAAGATTAACAATCATTTGATTAACTGTTTTTGCTATTGAATATACAAAATTTGAAATGAGAATTTCAAGAAAATGAAGAGCGGCCCTATTTGAAGAAGTGACTAAAGATGATCTAAAAATGAAATTTAATAAAAAGGACAAAAAAATGCAAAAGAGATGATTTGAAGTCATTTCATGCTTCAAACAAAGATAGTTATGTGAACAGAAAAACTAAAACTAAATGTAAATCCTTGATATAAATAGTGAAATCTATAAAGAAGTTATGTTTTTTTGAAAAAGGTTATGAGCAACAGAAGAACAAATATATCCAAAATTGTTGCATGGATTGAATTTAAGAAATCAAAAATTATATGGACTCTTTACTTTTGTTAAGGAAACATTTTGGAATAATTCGTAATTAAATTATTGAAAACTAATTGGATAATGGATATCATCGAGATATTAATAAGAGGATATTTAATTTCATCCTGATTGTTAGAAATATTATGGAAGATAGAATGATCAGGACTTTCTAAGAATGTGGTCTTCACGATCATGTAAGATCACCCTTTGATTTCTTTATAAATGGATTAGTAGGGTTGTAAATATACCTGGTAAAGTTACATAAAATTTAGCAAGATAAACAAAGAAATTACATCTACAATTGAGGCAAATTGGTGGAAATTCTTTCAATTGTTTCAACTGGTCAATGACAATTATATTGCTGCATGTTTCAATGAATATATTGCAATGCTAAGAATTAATTTGTATCGAAATGTGGAAACGAGACAATTCAGCTCTTGCTGTGGAAATAGAAAACATTTGATTGTACAAAAGTGTATTCTAGTATGGTATACGTTTCAATATATAATTGTGTGGTTTATACAATAAAAAATTATTATTACCAAAATGTACTTAACTATCATCCTGAATAATGAAAATAAAAATCAATTGAATCAGACTACTCTTAATCACCATGCTCTTATAACATTTTATGTAGAAAATTACCTCTCATTTTATTCCAAAAAACAATAAAAAACCAATTGCGGAGTTTAGGCAGCTGCAACTGAAATTTCTAATATAGAATCCTAGAGGCATAATAATTTATGCACTCACTAATCAAAATGTAAGACATATTTACCTTTCTAAGTAATAGAATATGATTTAAGTTATAAAAAATCAAGTATTTCCCTAAAAAATCAACAAAAATATGTAAAATTATTAGCTGCATTTTTTGTTAATAATAAGCTTTTTTTAAATTTCGTATTCTTCATTAGAAAAAACTCAATTTTTTAAAAAAATGTTGTTTTATCAGGTAATTGCATATTGCCAATTTTTTTTTATCTTCTCCGAGTAATTATAACCTTAGGGAAAAAGTTAACATCAAATAATTTTATTTTTCGAAATTCATTAATGATAAATTTCAATTACTACGCGTATTTAAAATTCATCATAATGATCATTAAAATATACGATTATTTTATTAATTAAAATGAAAAATTGTAGTTTAACATTTTCTTAATGGTTTATTCAGAGAAATGGAGGTAATAGCTAAATTTATAAATCATTTTTATTGTCATAAATAATTCCCCTCTCAAATGGATTTTAAATGTGATACATGAGTTAAGAAGATTAATTTTTTTATATCTAGCGTATAATTTTTGAATAGTTAATTGCAAGTTTCAATCGAATGGCTGATATATTCTAAGCGATCAATATTAATTATAACGCTTTTAACTAAGCAATGATTGTCATTGAGTCTAAAAAGTAATTAGTATTTTAAAGAATGATAAAAATAATTAGTTTTTAACGTTTTACGTTTAATGAATGCATTATCGAAAACATTCATTATTAATGAGATGATAATCTTTATAAATTTGTGAATGAACTGAATTTTTTTTCAATGATTTTCATGTTACTAGGATAGAATTCTTAATTTGATTAAATACTTGTATCATAATTTATAGTAGTATAATTCATAATTATATGAAAATAATATTTTGTTAATTTTCTTTTTCATTCGAGAACTTATTTTCACATTAATATGGATGGCAAAATCTTCTTACATTTCAGTTCCATTATATTACTTTTAATTTTTGTTACGATTCATCATGGATAATATGTATGTGGGCACAAATATTAAATGCTTATAAAATTTTAGGAAAATTAAATATACTGCTGGTGTTTTCTAAATTATTTATAAAACTGGTTATTGGAAAGAAAAATTTTGATTTTCAAAATGAATTATTTTGCTTTAATTATTAATGATTTACTACTAGCTGTAAAGTCCAAGAAATAAATAATAATTAGTTTTATAAATGAGTTCTATGATTTTTTATGTAAAGCTAATAAGAAATCTATAAAGATGATTATATATAAAAAATATTGTAATTCGTTTTTAATTCTTATTTTTCCCCTAACCGAATCTGTTATACACTATTTAAAAGTATGACATAATTAACTACGTCATAGTTTTAAGCCAAAATCCAATGACGAGATACAAGCTAATATAAGCACCCTCCTTACCAAACTTCCCTACCAAGCTAGAGGAAGGTAATTAAATCAGATAAGAATTACTTTTGCTTTATTCTTTCAAAACAAGGATCGCTTGCTCAAGTTACAAATGTCTTGTATCATAATTTCAGCCTGTCCATTTCTCTTTACTCATAATTTTACAATATTCTAATTTAATCCTGCCAGGGAACGTTCTTGTGACTTTGCATACTTTTCTACAAATATTTCTCTCTCTCTCACTCTCTCGCTCTCTGTATATATATATATATGAGCTCCAGTGGCTCAGTAGCTTCACGCCGCTTCCCGTAAGCTCAGCAAATAAAAGCATCATTTGCCGCGGGCAGTGGTTGGGAAGGTGACCACGGTGTACCCTCCTTCACTGGGTTGCTGGAACTCCGTGGGATGGGGACGTGTTCACGTTAATCTGTGACGTCCAAAGTCCTTCCTCTGGTGTGGCGTGGATGTGGAGAGGAGGGTGCCAGCTCAGGTGTCACCTCGTCACCTGACCGTGGTTCAAAATTACGAAGCACCTTAAAATAAGCAAAAGTCGTACTTTTACCTTCGTGATGATCATATCCAAACGAAGACGCATCCTTTTGACCTAAATCGCACAGCCAACGGCAAAGCGAGCTTGGCTTGCCAAGTGTCATGGGCTACAAACAACAAACAAACACACACAAACACACACACACACACACACACACATATATATATATATATATATATATATATATATATATACATTCAACTTATTCGTCATATCTTCAGAGCATAAGGTCCGGATTCGATTTAAGACACGATTAAGCAATGGGAGATAGATATTGTGCTTTTGCATCCATTATGTCAGTGTTGGTGCTTTGGAATATTCCGAGTTTCTTCACTGGCAATACGTGAATACGATCCATTATCTATTGAATTTTAAGCTATTAAATAAACGGTATCAAAAATTAATCATCAATGTGATAAAATTTTGAATTCACTATTTTTCAAAATGTAGAATGGAGCATTCCTATATTAATCTATAACTGTTTTAAGAAAAATTAATCCGTTTATATAATACGTTTTGGGTTTTTAAAAGCGTATGTAAGGCAATAGAATTTAGACTTGCAAATTTATCGTAAATATTTGTGTTGAATTTGCTTTAATGTTTACAATTAGTAATTTTCTTAAGTGTTTATGATTAATTTATGTTAATAGTTTACGTGTTAGAAAAATAGAAAATTTTCTATATTAGAAAAAACTTGTGCGAAAATAGTTTGAAAAAATATTATTAATAATAAAAATACAATAGAACCTGTTTTGTGCTAGTAAAGTACTGCTTCAACTTAATTAAAATCGTTTATTGAAAAAAAAAGCGTAAATGACTTCATTAGTGTCTTTTACGTTGGAATACCAAAAATTGTATCTGCAGTCATTCTGACGAAATTAAGGGCTGTATTTCGAAAAAAAAAACGTTTATTTAAAATAAATAATTAGAAAAATTTAAATAAAAAAAGAAAAACAGAGTACTGACTTTCAAATTTGCATAATTTCTTATTTAAGAAGTACATTAAACTTTTCAACTTTTCAGAATACTTAGCTTTTAAAATTGAGCATTCTATTATTCATATGAATTAAAGTACTGTGTTTTAATTCAAAAGTTTATTTGAAGAAAAACTGTTAAATAATTTGGTTAACATTTTGAAAACTAGAATGTCTAAAACCATGTTCTTAGATATAGTAGTAAGAAGATAAGAGAAATTTTTAAAGCATTCTGATGGAACATAATACAAGTCTCTAAATAAAACATAAATGTTTGTTTAAAGTATTAAGGAAAGCAGACTCTGACCTTTTAAAACTGAACCAAATTATTTTCAGGTTAAATAGAGTAGTGTGTGCATGAACTCAAACAGAAATGTTAATTTAAAAAAAGAAGTAAAGAGAATTTAATTATTTTATAATTCAAAATGTCTAAAGCTGTGCTCGGTTGTATTGCGATGAAACAGATTTCTGTATTACAATTAAACAGAAATGTTATTCTAATTAAATCAGAAATTCTTTTTTTTAAATATGAATATTTAGTACAATTTTCAAGTATTCTGAAGAAGCAGAATACCTCAATTTCCACATTTTTTTCAAGTGATAAATTTTCAGTTACCTCAATGCATCGAATAATTTCATCTCGCCACAAATTTTTACACAAGTAAATATGTGCCATTTTAATAAAAATAATTTTTTAATAATTCAAACAACTATGTGAAGCTTACTGCTGGAGGAAATGACAATTAAACCCCGAATTTTAAATCCTTAACACAGACATATTTCCAAAAAAAAACCATAGGAAATTTCTTTTAACCATTAATCTCTGTCTGCTAATACAAGCCAAAAGAAATGGAGTAACTGAGTATGATTGAGTAATTCTTGAATCAGATTCGAACGGACTGAGAAAGAATAGAATAAATGCCATCAACTTATGAATTCAAATATTCCACCACTGCTAGAGTATCTAATAACAAATGCATTAAACTCCCACTCAATTTGCACTTCTCTTCCTTCCAGTGGACCAAGAGGAAACAGAGGAAATGAAGTTTGGATGGATGTCGCGAAGAGTTGGCGACAATCCCTCCAGCACCGCATTGTAACCTCATGAGATATTCATGATTTTCTTGCTGCTGCTTCTTTGCTATCTCTCCAATTAGCTACTCATCAGATTTTTTTTTCTCTGTCCTAAACGCCAACCTGCTTCCGAGATTGTGTCCATCATGGTGGTGCAGGCAGGAGAAGTCTTTTATGATCCGCGGTCCCCCGGGAGTTGTCTGCAGGAAAGTTGTTAGGCGAAAGAGCAAGTTGCGCCAAAAAGAAAAAAACCTGGGGATGTTCAGTTCTGATATCTTTCATTTTCTTTTAATCAATCCTTTATTATCTATAGTAAAGTATTCTACTTAGAGTTTATAAATACAACTAAATATATACAGGTCTTGTATTTTCTCGAAACCGGTTACTTATAATTCATGCATTTTATAAAATAAATTATACTAAACTAAATTATTTGGAGTCTGGGATTTTTTAGAATGTAGGTATATTTAAGAAACTCTGAAAATAAATAATTTTTTTTTGTAATGTATGTTTTATTTATTAAGTGCAACATTATAGGTATGTGAATTTCGGGTTTGTATATTTATACAGGGGAAATATATCTTCTATTTTAGCTCTTAATGGCCAACTCAGTTTAGTTAGGGCGTTCGTTGTCATTATTGGAAGGTGGTTGGTACGAATTATAATAAAATTGAAAATCCGTTGTGTTCCTTAAAGATTACTTAGGCACAGTAAATATGTCGTGATCGCAATGTCTTCCATGTGAAATGATAAAACTGTGGGTCTTCTCTGCATGGTCTCGACTTCTATATAACAAGAAACAACTTTCGGGGGCTACAATGCCACACCTACTGGGTGTCTTGGTTTGCCATAGCTTCTGTCTCTTGTAGTGCTGAAAGTTGTAACTCTTAGTAGCCAAGCAGCATAAAACAGCAGACCTTCGATTTTAACATTTATTATTTCCGAAGTCTATAAATTTGGTATATAATTTTTTTAATTCCCCAAGTTAGATCCCACCCTGTCTAGTGGTCAGAGTCCTTAACTACGGATAAGGAGGTCCTGGATTCGAATCCCAGTTCGGGCATGGATGTACTATCTCTCTCTATCTAAAATGTCTTTGTCCTTTCTGTGTATGAATGTGTTGTAAATGGTTGCCTACCTTATAAACGGGTCCCTATGGCATGTGTATACTGAGGAAGTCGGACTCCACACCAAAATATGGTTCAGTTGAAAAAGTGGAGCAGCGCACCCCATATTGGCAGCCTAGCTGGCACATGACAACCACAACAATTCCCCAAGAAACATTTTACATTCAAGAATTTACCCTATTTTTCATGTATTTTGAATAAGGAATCATTATTTTTATAAAAAGTGAATAAGAAATAAAAACAAAACATATAATTATGACTTCCTTTTTTATTTGATTTAAATATTTTTAGGAGTATTATAGTGGTTTGAAAGTAATTCTGAGATTACTTTTTCATTAAAATACCAACTGTAGAGTTAGCGGAATATAATCCCCGTTCTTATATATTTTTACTAGAAAAAGACTGTTTATCTTCAATTATAATTATTAAAGAGAAATTAAGATTTCTACATAACTGGAAAGCGATTTAAAAGAGAAAATCTGGGGAAAAAATTTCGTCTTATTCTCTTTATGTCTTAAATTATGGTTGATTATTTCTAGAAAATTTAAAAAAATTAATTTATAATTGAAAATATCTTATTTCAAATTATTAAATTAATTGTCTACCCAGGAATAATTTTATGCTTAATATTTGTTTCTGTTCGGTCACTTCTTTTAATATTGTAATGTTTAAATTCAAAAATGCCCAAAACTCTCCTTGGAATATTTTGACATGAGAAAGACGTATACTTCTTTAATAATTTGTAAGATTGTTGTTGTTGTTACTAATAACACTTAGAGAAGCCAAGCTCGCTATGCCTTGGCTATGCGAATTTTAAGTCAATTGGGAGCGTCTTTCATTTTAATCAGAGCACCATGAAGGTGAAAGTACGACTTTGCTCTACACACATGCCATAGGGACCAGTTTATAGGGTAGGCATCCATTCACACCTCATTCATACAAGGAAGGGACAAAGACAGGATAAATAGAGAGAGAAAAAGTGCATCCATGCCCGAACCGGGATTCGAACCCAGGGCCTCCTTATCCGCAGTCAGGTACGCTGACCACTAGGCAAATTGGTCAGCATTTGTAAGATTTGAAAGTTGATGCTTAGATTTTTTAGCTCTGAAACCAATGAAATATTTTTATTATGTAGTAATGAAACATATAACTTTAATGTAATTTATATTTGATTAATAGAACTGATAATGAAATATAAAAATAGAAAACTTATATATTTCTCAATAAAACGTTTTATCTTAGAAATTTGAGTGCATAAAAGAAAACACTGACGAAAAATTTCAGTTCTAGGCTTTACATTTTGGTAAAATTAGCTCAAAATACTCAGAAACTAAAACCATTAACTGTTTGCATTCTATAAAGGGAACAGAGTAGTTGTTTCCTGACAATATGAAAAAAGTTGAGGAATTGCCCATGAGACCAATTTGTTTTATCAAGACATAATTAATTCAATGTTAACTATATTTAATCTCATTAGAATTAGTAATTTAAGCAAACATTCCTTATTAAAATATTTTATCTTTCTAATCATGTAGTGAGTGATCTTATCGTAAAATTATACTGATGATTTATAATTTTTTAAAAAAGCATTGAAATTTATGGACTTAACGCTAAACAGAAAAAATATACAATACACACACACATAAAATATGAAAGAAAAAAATCAAACAAAATAAAATTTTAAAATGTCAGGTTATTCTTAGAAGCAAAGCTGAAAGCCATTTTAATTATTTTATGGGTTTCTCGGAGCGACTTCTTGTGTCACTTGAGTTTTACTGCAATTTTCATACCTATTCTTTATTATAAATACAAATATATATCTGTAGTTTTTAAAGTAAAATGTTGTGGTAATTGGGAAGCACCAATGCAATTTACTATGAATTTTACATCACATTTTTTAAATTTTTACAGAACATCTAGCAATTTTTAAAAAAATTTTATTGTGATTTTCAAAGCAATTTAAAACTGTAATTTTTACAGCACATTTTACTATAAATTTTATACCACATTTTCCTGTAACTTTTAAAAAATCATTCATTATAGTTTTTAGAGAAATCATTCACTGTAGCTTTTAGAGAAATCATTCACTGTAGCTTTCAGAGAAATTATTCACTGTAGTTTTTAGAGAAATCATTCACTGTAGTTTTTAGAGAAATCATTCATTATAGCTTTTAGTGAAATCATTCACTGTAGCTTTCAGAGAAATCATTCACTGTAGCTTTCAGAGAAATCATTCACTGTAGATTTTAGAGAAATCATTCACTGTAACTTTCAGAGAAATCATTCACTGTAGATGTTAGTGAAATCATTCACTGTAGTTTTCAGAGAAATCATTCACTGTAGCTTTCAGAGAAATTATTCACTGTAGCTCTTAGAGAAATCATTCAATGTAGTTTCTGAGAATTTTTTCTCAAACATTATTAACATTTTACTATTTTTTAAAAGTTATTTAGTATTCGTTATGCCTTTGTTATCTCAGAACTTTTAATTATAAGAATTAAAACTATCTCATAACTAAAAGTTCTGAGATAAACTTTTAATTATAAGAAGCTAGCTTAAGAAAGAAGCGTGGATTAATTTGCTCAGTGCTATGAAGTGTATACATTATTCCTTTCCATTAAACAGGTGACTACATGCTTTTTATAAATTATAAAAATATCATGAAATGTTTTATATTTAAATGTGTTATTTCCAAATTTTATTATTATAGATTTTATTATTATAGACTAAGAGAGCTTAATATATTTTAATTATATTATAAATTATTTAATATATAGACTAAGAGAGCTTAATGTATTTTAATCTGTCCCCAAATTGGATTCTGTGAATACAGAATGAACTTATGTTACAATTATTAATTGTTTTCAACGGTTTGGTTGATTATTTTTTAGAATCAAAGATTTTAAAATATACTCTCTTAAGTCTTGCATGAGATGCCTTAAAAGGCATTGAGATATAATAATTTCGAATTAACTTCTCATTTTAATGAAATGATTTTGATTCCTTTCTTGATATGTTAAATCCTGACTAAAAAAGGTTTTTCGTTGCTTGCTTATCATAAAATGATTTTAAGTTTTAAGCATTAGCAAAAAATTAAAGTTTTCTTTTGAATATTAATAAGATGTTATTTTACAGTTAATAAGAAGTTAAATTCAATCAATCATATAGATTTAATTTAATTTTATACATTCGGAAGAATTAACTAACACGCCAATATCGTTTCTGAGACGAAATAAAGATTTTATACGAGCATGAGACTAATGGATTAAAGGCTATTAATCTTGAAATTAATTACACATTCCTTCAAAATACGAGAGAAATTCTGAAGATATATTACTAGAACTATACTAACTATTAAACTATTAGTCTCTGAATTTTTATTAACTTCATTAATTTCAGTTGATTTTGTAAAAAACAAAAGAATTTTAATATTTGTATTTAAATGAAGAAATATAATAATTTATGCCCTATCTTAATTATTATATTCAAATTTTTACAGTTGCCTTCTAATTTATAAATACAATTTTAATTTGTACTTTAATATAACTATATATGCAGGTAGGATATGCATGTAATTTATTAAAATTTTTCCAATCATTTCTCTCTCAGCTCACTTTAATTATTTTTTAAATTATAAGATGTTACTATTAGAAATTCACTAATTAAAAATTAACTTTTTCAATAGTTCCTTTGAAAAAGGTTAATATTTAGTTAGTGAATATAATAGTTTTTTCATTAGTTTTCTTTGTTTCTAGGGTTACATTTTCATTTTGTTTATTCAGAGATCCTATATATTCCCGTAATATAGACTAGAAAAAAATCGAGGTCTTTTTTTTTCCATTTTTTCTAAATCAAGAATCATTTGCTAGTTTGGGATGTGGCATGTGAATCAAATTTATCAAAACTAGTATTGCCTTGCAATATGCTTGTGTCTTTGCCGTAACTATTAACTAATGACTTTGAACATGGTTAACGAATTAAAATGTTAATATCCAGCTATTTACGAATCTATCTTAGCCGAGCAGCAAACAAGCATAATTGGTAGACATTATTTAAAATGTTGCATTTTTGAGAGATTCTGCAAGTAAGTTTAACTTCAGAGTCAGTTGTGTTATCAATCAGGTTATTCAGTTAGTATTGCCACTTAAAAATAATAATAAAGCTCTCTAATTTACTTTTTATATTTTAATATAAGTGAAGAACTCTCAAATAAAACAGTCTGCATATCCATATCTATTAAAAAAGATACTCCTTGTGAAATTTCTCAGGTTATTTCTCTTTTTTTATCAAGTGTTTTTTATTTCTAAATTTCAAAAAGCAATTAATGTTAAATATATTTATATTCTTCTTTTCGCCTGTTCATTTAGTGTTATATAAAATAACAATTGTAGATACCTTCTATTTTCTTATTCTCAGCATTGTAGATCTTAATTCACAATCTACATAGCAATATTTCTTTCAAAAATTGACTCAGTTGTATATCTTGTTGAAAGCGGCGCATTCTGAATATCAGAGTGATATTTTTTTATCTAACGCTATCTTAATTGACAATTACTTTTAAATGAATAAATAAACATAGATAAATACGTTCATTTCACGGGTATTTATTTGAATCTGTACACTTCACGGTTACTTATTTAAGCAGTATATTTGAAGTTACTTATTTAAACAGCTTGGGTGAAATTTACTTGAATAAATATTTGCTTGTAACCGTAGTGTGAGGAAAAAAATTTGTATCCGTTTTCATATAAGGAAGATAATGGTTTCAATTATTTAAATTAAAGATGCGTTGAAGGTACCACAAGCTTTAAAATTTTCAGGACCTAACGTCAATCTGTTGATAGGGTTTTAGAACACTAAAAAAAAAGAGAGAACAAATTTTTATTTCCTTACTTGATCGCCATAATTCCAAATAACGATCGTCAATTGCGTGTTTAACAACAGGTAATGGAAAATAAAATAATTATTTGCATTTCATCACCACATGAAAATAAGTTAAAATTTGAAGCTTTAATTTTATATATAATCTTATATTGTGATTTTTATATATTAAATATAATAAAATGAGCATTTTCTAAAGAGACTCAATTGCATCAGTTAATGGCCTTAAAATTAAGTTTTTTAAAATACATACTATCTATTTGCTGTAAAAACTTCTTTTAATGTGAAAAGAAATCCTAAAATACTTATTGAATGCTTTTGGCATTAAAACAAGTAAAGAACATAATTTTATTAAAAAATAAAAGTTTTTAGTTATTTCTAATTAAAAAATTTTAGTTATGAAAAGAAAACAAACTCTTTAAAAAACTATTTATTAAAAATCAAAGCTAATAATTAAGTGGAACTAATCTCCTTAAATTTTTATGTTCAAATTTTCTATAAATTCTCTCCCATGTTATTATAAATGTATTTTCTTAGTCTATTGTCGGAGTTTTCTTAAAAAACTAAATAAATACAGTTATATGGTTTTTCTTTAAATATATTCTTTCCTCAAATTGGCAATTTTATATCACAGGATATTGTAATAACGCCAAGCAATAATGATTTATTGACCTTCCCCCCAAAACCTTTACTGTCTAATATTCTTCATTTTCTAAAACTACTAACAAACTAGTCATTGTCATAGTATCTGCTATCATGAACATACTATTCATTAACGTAATAACAGCATATCTATCTATTCAATATGTTCAACAGACATTCAATATGTTCTGCAATTGAACGAAAAAAAATATGAAGAAAGAGCTAACTCATCAAAAGATAATTAATTTTCAAATCTAATAAATAAATCTTCCTTCACTGATTAAATAAAAAGCATGGGAAAAAGAAATGTATAAAAATAGTATTTTTCAGTCGGTTCAACAAAGAAATCATTCAGTAATTGCAAAAAAAGGAAAGAAAATGTGGCTAAAATTAAAAATTTGCAGCAAGTTCAACGAGTGTTGATCAGTAGTTTAACATTAAATATGGAAAAAAGAAAATGTTAGAACGGATTTAAAGAAAATTAGTTCGGCATTGACATTAAGTGAACAAAAATTTTGATATATAAAAATATTTGTATATAACAACAAACAAATAAAATTTAAATCATATAATATCTTGATAATACAGAGTGTAAAAATGTAAGTTTCCATAATCCATCTGTTAAAGTTTAATCGAAAATCGTCTTAATGGATTATACATAGCAATTTTTCATAGTAATTAATTCTAATTAATATGGATTTCATACTCCATTCGAATGAAATTTTCAATTAGAAGGAACAAATGATTTCTACGCTAAATACTACTTTAAATCTATGAACAATCGCAAATTCGTAATTATCTGCAATAATCAACGAATGAAAACTAGCCTGTAATCGAAAATTGTAAACATGATAATGGGATTGATTATTGCATTTCAAGAAAACAGCGATATGCAAATTTAAAGCTTATCAGTGATTAATTTGAAGTGTTTAGCATTCATTTAATCGAAAAGACAAATGATGAATAAGAAAGATACCGTTTCCTAGCTTATTATAAAAGATATTCATTTAGTTTATTCTTCCGTATTTGATCTATTTACGTGGATTGGTTCTGCTTTCTGTAACGATATCCAATGACCGTTAAACTTCCGGTGATTGGAATTTCCCTTTAAATTTTGCGAGTGCTTCTACAAATCAATGCTTCTTACTCGGAGACAACATTCCTTCCGAGAACCACTCCAGAGAAGTATTTTCGCCAATGATAGAAAATATCGAAATTGCAATTATCTTCTCTCGTTCTCTTTATTCTGCAATAGAATTTCCCCAATTTTCCCTACTTTTCCTTTCGTCCGAAGTACATCCCAGTCCTTGACACACCCTCCCACCGCGCACGAATCGTTTTCATTTCTCTCGCAGAAAACTAAAAATAAAATATAATAAAAATAAAAATTGTTAAAATGAACTAGATGGGAGAAAGCAAGAGAAGTGAAGAGAGAGATAAAATGCTAAAAAATAAAATCAAAAAAAATCTCAAAAATTCTCTTGGCTCTTTTGTTTCCGGCGAGAGGTACGTAATGGGAACGTAATGACGTTTCAATTTCTGAGTGAGTTGATAGTGCCTTTTGTTGCTTCAACAGCAATTATTTTCCAGGGAACGAAATTCCAGCAGGGATTTCTTTTTTCTCTATAAAAGAGATTCACTTTCTATCCTTTTGTTTGTTTAAAGAAAAAAATACAATTCTTCAGCCACTTCTTCATAACAATTGATGACAGACACAAAATCGTACGAAATAAAAGCGAGTCACCCAGAAAAAAATCATAGAGAGGGCTGGGGTATATATATATATATATATATATATATATATATATATATATATATATATATATATATATATATATATATATATATATATATATATATATATATATATATATATATATATATATATATATATATATATATATATATATATATATATATATATATATATATATATATATATATGTTTGCTCTAACTAAGCCTGGAACTGTATTGTTTTGGTGATGCATCATTTTCTGAAAGGGCACGTATACATTTGTTTCCCTGAAATGTCTGGTACTCTCTTGCACGTCAGAAGAGTTAGGATATAATTGGTAGCATTTATCACGCCCACGCCATAGCAATTCACTAAGCGATAAATTATTCCATTGTATTCCCGGAATCGATCATGATCGAAAGATGCAGCACAAAAGCAACGGGCATTCAGCCTCCCATTGTGAAAAATGTATTGCCATCGCAGCATGTTCGAAGCTTTCTTTTATTTTCTTACTTTAAGTAAAATCATCCGCATTAACAGATTGTGATTTATTAAATGATTGTAATCTGTTTAGGGTTGAAAATCAAAGCCATATTCCTTTTCACTGTTTTGATTAAAATAACTTAAGCATTACGACAGTAAAATATTCGACACATTTTATTTATATTGAGAATTGAATAATTATTACTTATTAAAGTAAACCTATTGGATTTATTGAAATGTTTACATTTTTTACGATTTGAAAGTTTCCATACATAATTTTCATTTCCGCATTCGACTACATCTATTTCTTGCAAACATCAAAGTGACGTGTGTTTAATTTTTAGCAATTTATTTGAATTCGTTTTTCACTTTCCGTGATCTGCAATGATCATCTCAAGGAAAGATTGACTGAACACACACGCACACTTTAATTTTTAAGCACTTAAATCATCTATTGAGGCACTATATGACATTTTTTTTAGAAATTCGTGTAGAACAGAGTGAAACTGATTACTCATTATTGTTCTAAGGACCTTAAATTCGACCACAATAAGTAGCATGTTTGTCTGCATTTGATTTTAAGTAGAATATATTATTTTTATATTCTCCATGCCTTGAAATTTGCATACATGAAACTCCATTGACAAAAACCATAATACTCTAAAATCTATCAATTAATTAATTAAAATCTGTGTGTGTTTTCTATTTTATAAATTGTTAAATATTAAAACGCGTCGGGTGCTTTAGAGAGATCTTTATATTTATGATACCCCAAGTCTAGTTTTGTTTTGAATTTAGCAATTCAGAAAAGCATTTATAATCTAAAATAATTTGAAATCAGATAAAAATGGTTGTACTTTTCATTTGTTAGACCTGAGCTCGTCATCTATATTACTAAAATGTAATAGTATTTTTTATTTCTCACTTTTCTATATTTTAAAAATATATTCGCGCGAAGTAAAATATTACCAACATAAATTATATTAGTTGTGTTTTATCAACAGTATATCATTTGAAAACACTTTTCTTTAAATATTCTTATTTGTGATAATTTTGAAATAAGAACATTTAAAGAAAAGTGTTTTCAAATGATACATTGTCAAATGATACACATTTGTGATAATTTTGAAATCTAGAAGATTTGGAAAGCAATTTATTCAAATATCTTTATTTCAAATTCCAGAGGAATAGTGAGAGTGAAATAGAATAATTGGTGATTATTTTTTTCTCAATATTTTATGTGTTCTAAAGTATATTTATAGAAAGTAGAGTTTTTTTCTTATTGTGTTTCATTAGGACGCTAATCTTTTATCTTGTTGCTTACTAATGTAAGCTTTTTTCATAGATTTTATGTAAACTTTTTTCATTTCTTCTTCATATTATTAAAAATATTAAAATAATTAAATTTAAAATAATATAATTTTTTAAATGAGATAATTGTTTAATTTATCTTTAAAATAGTTAAACAATCAGAACATTTAATTAACATTTTTATTGAATACAAATTTTCTCATAATTTTTATATTTTTAAAATTTTTTTCAGACTATTTTATTTATAAAAATAATATTTAGGGGATACAAAAATGAAAGTTTACTAATTTTTACAAAAAGTTTTAATCATATAATTATTAAAATTAAATTTACTTAACTGCTATTAGAAATAATGAAACACTTCAAGAACTTGAAGTATTGATCAAATACGTTAAAATATATTATCACAAAAGTGCTTGATTATTTTAGTCATGTTTTAAATCCCAAAAATAAATCCATCTATTAAGTCATTTTTGGGAAAAAATAAATTAAATAAACAATTCAGGTGAAAAAAATGTTAAACAAATAATATTTTTTCTAAAAGTTGGTACCTTAAAATCTACAATGCAACACATTTTAAGGAATATTCATATATGCTGTTTGAGATGATAAAAGGTTTCTGAGAAAACCATAAATGCCATTTAAAAAAAAGTTTGATTATATAAGATACGATGATGATTGACAGAAAAAGGTTAACTTATAATTCAGGAATATAAAAGATCATTATATAAAAATGCATATAGAATATCAAAACACTTAAGAGAAAATGATTTAAAAACGATAAATTCTCGAAAAATAATGAATATTCATTAAAATATAAATTACTTCAGTTATATATCATTTAAATTTCTTAAAACTCTATGGAAAAATTTATTATTTAAAACCGATAAAAATGAAAGAGTATTTTTCTTGGATTAAATGAGTTTCGAAACGGTTGGCAGACATTAGTTAATTATCGTCAAGTAAGAAATTAATTACTTTTAGCTGATATCACAAAAGATTAATGTCAGTAACATTTTCAGCGTGTACAGCACCTTTAACAGAAAATACTGCTTTTGATCATGACTTATAGCTTATATATTCTAAAAATACTTTATCATAATACATATTAAATTATATTGTTTTTATTAAATGTTAGCTTTAATCAGAAAACTTCAACATTTGCTATTATTCTTAATAAAGAAATTAGAAAAATTAAAGAACGTTTAATTAAAAAAAATAGAATGTGTTTCATTCTTGTATATTCTTTATGAAGATGTTTATTCTGAGGGTTAATAGTACGAATAAATATAATGATTGCAGATAATTTAAAAACTTTATAAGAATATACATCATTTTGTATAATATTTCATTATTCATCAAAGAAATAAGCATTTTGAATATATGTTTGGGAATGATTAAATCTTACATCCATTAAAAAAAATTTTCAAAAGAAATTTGGTACACACAAAATAAAATGTGTTGTGCTCTTTCACAAAATCGAATGTAAAGTTTCTTTTGATTACAATTAATTTTTGCTTTTGTTAAGTATCTTATGAAATTAGAAAAAGTTTGTAAAGAATTAGTCATCTATTCTAAAAGTCATGTGTGTTGTGTAGTTATAATATAAAATATTATTAAACAAAACCATTGAAATGAACAATTGTTTATGAGGCTATTAAAATTGTGAAATTTCATCAATTTCCAAACATATTAACTACAGATATATGTCACAATGTGGCCTGATTTATATATGCCACAATAAAATTATTTATGTGGATAGTTTATCTCTTATATATTGAAGATGTGTACGTCTGCAAATTAATATTAATTCCAAACCTTAAGGTCAAAATTTGTACATGATGGTTAATTTGACAGATATTAAAGTGAACTTTATATCACTCATAACAAACATCCAACCAAGAGCTGAAAATTGAGCACAACTGATTGTTGACTTGAAGGCTGTCTTCAGATTTTTATATCGAGATAAAAAAAAAAACCTGTTATGTTGTTATTTTTCCTCATCGTCATAGTAAAAAAATTAAATTTTGAACTAATAAATGGGGAAAATGTAATAAGAGAATCAATGCTTCTCATTTATATCCAATTTTCAACGCTATCAGGTCCAGAAAAGTTCTGGTAAAGAACAGGTAGCTTGTATGCATTTTTGATATTGAAAATACATTTATTCAGCATTCATTTTTAATTTAGCCTTATCCCCATATATCAGATGATATATTGAATTCTGAAATATATATTATTTGTTGTAACAAAGCGTGTTTCTCGTCAAGAGCAATATTAATTGAAAACCATTTCGACCTATTGATGAACACTTTTTTCTTTATCACACTATAGTCTGCAACAGGCTCTGTCTGTTTCAACAATTCAAAACCTGGTTCTGTCTCTCATCTCTCTCTCTCTCTCTCTCTCTGATTACCAGTTCACTATCTTCATTATTTTAAAAACTTTATTCATTCCTTTATTTGATCTTCCTCTAGAAATACACATTAGGAAGATAATTATTTATATCAGTAATTAATTATTAGTTTTATTTTAACATTATTTTTACTTCATTATTCATCTACTCTGAAAATCAGTAAAACAAGCTTTCTAAACTATTTTCATGTATATAAATATGTTTATAGTATAAAACTGATTTTAAAAAATTTGCTTGGCAATATAAATAGAAAGACTGTTTATTTCATTGAATGACTACGTTTTTAATTTAAGATAGGAAAAACATAAGAAATAATTTGCTCCTTAGGGAATTTTCAAACTATTTAGAAATAAAATGATTTTGTTATTTTGCAGATTATCTTACTTCAAACTGCGCAAATAATCTGCAGATATCTTGTTAGATAAAACGGCTTATTAAATAATTAAATAGATAATTAAATTGAAAAAGTTAAATAGATAATCTGCCAACTACAAAGATAATCAACATAAAAATAAGTAATTTGCAGAATACTAACATCAGTTTTCTGGTCTGAAGATAATTTTTTTAGTATGACGATGGTCTTGAAATAACTTGGAAATTTACAGATTATTTAAATAATCTGTGTATACTACTTAGATAACTAGGAAGTCATCTGAGCAATCTCGACTATTTATTTAAATTACTTGAACACTACCCAATTAAGCAAAATATTATCTAGCTAATTAATACTTTATCTAGCTAATCTGATTATTTAAGTTTTTCACAATTCTCAATATAAAATATAAATATATTACTCTTTCTTTTTCTGAGTCGAAAAGAGCAACATGAAAATTGAGTTATTTAAAATCACTTTAGAAGAGAAGGAATGTGATTTCTTGTAGGACATGGCCTCACAAAAGAAAGCGCTTTCCTTTTCCACCGGAAAGCATGTCGAATAGTATTCCCTCCCATTGATTAAAATCTGGAAACACTTTTCCGATTTCCTTCCATTTTCCCTAAGAAATACATCCTCCCCCACCCGGCTCTTAAATAACGATCTCGTGGGGGTTTTCTTCAGGTTGGTGTTAATGGGCTTTTGCTGACCTTTTCTTTCTCCAGACGATTGGAAGAGTGAGCGTGCAGGGGGTGGTGTGAATTCCCCTTCCAACCACCTCTTCGAGAAAAGGGTTCACTGTGAGTATGCAATTAATGACTTGTATTTCTTCTCATTTAAGCAACTCTTCTTCCGGCTGCATGCATCGTTCAGGAAGCTTAATTGCCCTTTCACTTAAAAGTGGGATTTGGGAAGGAAAAGAATGCACTTGGAAAATTCTTCGAAATCGTAAAGAATCGATCGCTGATTTGAATTTCGTTTCATTTTCCACTTCCCATATATAGTAATGGAATTAGTTTTAAAGTTTAATAGGGTTATACATTTAAAAGAAGATAAAACTTAAATTCAATAAAGATCAATTTTATTTTAATTAAATATAATCAGCTGTAAGAAAAATATTCTCTGTGTAAATGTCTATTTGTTGCACGCGATTAGAATTATATTTATAGGGAATACTCTGCATATTATAAGCGCGTTAAATATTCCGGAAGAAATCTAATTTATTAAACTTTTTGATTGCCACTTGCTGTCATAATAATCATTTTATTAAATAACATATAGAGTTAATTGGAAAGATGCTTTTATTAGTTAAAAATGTGAGTAATTCACTAATTATAAGGTATATGTTTTTGTATATTACAATACAAATACAAAGATAAGTTAAAACATACTATTTAAGTTGCTGAAAAGAAAGTTCATCATCCACACTTACATGTACTATTTAATAAAAAACATATCAAGAATCATAACATTGGTGGAATTTTATATTTATCGTTATAATTGAAGCACAATATATTAATTACAATTATTAGCAATGAACAGAATATAAATATATTCTGTTTATACATATATTTCAAACAATATTTAAGTTGCTTTAGACATTGTTTTTCATCGGTGCTTGTATACATACACTTTACTAAATACGTATCGAGAATCGTATCATTAGTAATATTCTATTGATACGTTTTAATATTAGCATATCAGTCAATAAATTCTGTTAGTATATACAATTGACGCAGTTATTAATTTGCTTATAACTATTGCTTCATGAATACTTATAAATGCCACTAACTAAAAAGGATCTGTTGCCAGTTATTTTTGTTATCATAGCACTCAATGTAATCTATTAAGATCTAAATTTGAAACAATAATTAAATTGCTTAAGATTGTGACTTTCACTAGTACTTACATTTAACATTTCTCAAATATTGTTTGATGTCCATCAGACACTATACATTTACTTACAATAAAAACTAATAGAAAAATTCAAATATCAACAGGACAAATAACCATTAATGACTTTACATGCTTTTTAATCTTTTTCTATCAATAAATTTTTTCCAACGACAGGGAATTCACCACATCGGTTATTTTTCCTCTAGCAGCCCAGTAAAAAATAGCCTTCATATGATAGTTGTCAAGTCTAAGAGAGTTGATGTTACTCAGAGATGGGTAAATGGTCAAATGTCTAAAATTCATAGCCTCTCCTGAGAATTATCTTGAATTATTAGTGAAGATTATCTTGAAGTAGTCATGTCCATTGATAATTCTAATATTTGCACAAAAAGCTTGCTGTGGGAAGTCTATAGGAATAGGACTGTGATTGAGGTTGGGCCCCATTTCCCCCTTAGCTTCAACATTATAGTTATTTCTGACATAGGTGCCCGTGGGTTTGCCAATTTTGGATGAAATTTGATTGTATGGTAGGTCCAAAAAGTGCTGTGGGCACAAGAATCCTTATTTTGCCTTATTTTGTAAAATCCTTATCTTTCCTCTCATTGTCAAGTATATTACAATGTCTGGGGATCCACTAGAAGAAAAATTCTTACCATCATTAATGAGTTTATCAAGTTGTAGTTTTGTTTTCTCTACACAATTTGACTGACTAGTATGGAAGGAACAAAATAAAAGGATGGCTGCCAATGAGTCAACATGGAAAACTACATGGTTCAAAGATGTTGTTTTGCAGGTCAAAAGTTGAAAAGTGGCCTATTTAATTGTCTCAATTTCAGCTTCAAAATCTGTGGCATTTGTAACAGCAGAGCATAAGTAATTAAGCAGATTTTAACAATACCAGCCTACTTTATTGGTACAGCCCTCTTGGGATGAGCCTTCAGTTTTAGATATGAAGGCAAATACGTTTTGGGAATCTGTTAGAAATGGCTTCTAATGCACAGACCAGTATAGAGTCAAGAATAGTGTAATTCTTTTTTGCAGGGTACCGGTAGAGAGACTAACAATTGAGATTCTGAAAGTTGGTGAAAATTTATCTTCAAGGCAAAAAGGTTGGGAGGAAAGATCATCTGGATCATATTTAGTCATAAGATCTTCTACTTTCTCTTGTAGAATGAATGGAGGATTTTTAAACTTTTTTCAGCTGTACAGAAGGATCTTCTTCATTTTCAAGCTGTTTTGCTAACTATTTTTCCTCTACAAACCCCTACAGACTTAAGATCAGTTTGAACCTCCAAAGCAATGATAGGTGCGGAGTAAGCAGGAGAAGTTATCAATAAACATTTATTAGATAAAGCATTTGTGATATTTGATGTTGGTTTGGGCCTTTCATTCAACGATTGCAGTATATCAATGGATGGATATCTATTCAAGAAGCATTAATTTTAGTTTTCTGTTATGTATGTTTTTAATAATGAATCTGTAATACATACACTACTGGCCATTAAAATTGCTACACCAAGAAGGAATGCAAATAACAGAACGATATTTATTGGACACATACATTATAGTAGAAAGAACAAGTGATTAGATTTACAGGAAATTAGTATGTATAGATCTTGAGAAATCAATACCCAGAGCAGCCACTTCTGGCTGTAATAACAGCATTTATCCGCCTAGGCATGGAGTCAAACAGAGATTGTATGGCATGTGACGGGGATCTCAGTCCATGCAGCTTCAACACTATGCCACAGTTCATCGACAGTGTGGATGGTGAGTGATGGCGTGCCAATCGCTCGGCAACCATTGACCACACGTTCTCAATTGGTGACAGATCAGGAGAACGTGCTGGCCAGGGTAACAGTCGAACCTGTTCTGTATCAAGGAAGTTCAGAACAGTACGGACAACATGCGGTCGTGCATTATCCTGTTGAAACAAAGCATTAGGGAGGCCTCGAAGATAGGGTAGAGCCACGGGCCTTAACACATCGGAAATGTAACGGTTGCTGTTCAAATTGCCGGTAATACGAACAAGAGGTGATCGAGACGTGTATCCAATGGCAACCCATACCATCACTCTAGCAGATGGGCTCAGTATGGCGATGTCCAATGCAAGCTGGCAATGCGCGTTCTCCACGATGCCTCCAAACACGAATGCGGCCATCATGGTCCTGAATACAGAACCAAGATTCATCTGTAAAGATGACGTGATGCCATTCCCGCTTCCAGGTTCGTCGCTGATCACACCATTGATGACGCTCCTGTCTGTGACGCAGCGTCAATGGTAGCCGAAGCCATGGTCGCCGTGCAGACAATCCATGCTGCTGCAAACGTCGTCGTACTGTTCGAGCAGAAACTTGTTGCCTTGCAAATGACTCCATTTCTCGACTCAGGGTTCGTGACGTGGCTGTACGATCCCTTGTGACCATGCGAATAAGATGTCTGTCTTCTCTGCTGTTAGTGATGGGGAGTCGCTGTGATCCTGCGTGACGTTCCGTATGATTTTCCTGAACCAATTGATTCCATATTCTGCTAACAGTCATTGGGTCTCGACCGACGCGAGCAGCAATATTGCGGTACGATAAACCGCAATCCCGGTAGGCTATAATCCTTCATCTATCAAAGTCAGACACGTGCTGATAGGCATTTCTTCTTCTTACACGAGGCATTACAACAACTTTCTTCGCCGAAAACAACGTTGAAACGGAAATTGAGTATGAGAAAACTGCTGTCAAATCTCTAGTTTTATACACATTGTAGATGTCGCTGCTGTCGCGTGCTCTGTATGAATGCGCTGAAATATCTAATCATTTGCATATCACAGCAAGTTCCAACTGTCATGCAAATTTCACGTGTGTGGTGTGCCGCTTACCTGGTGTAGCACTTTCAATGGCCAGTAGTGTAGATTGAAATGAGTTACGCTTAAAAGCAGATCACAATAGGATTTCCATTTTTCCATTAAAATAAAAATAATATAAAATTAGTAAATATACTACACATTTATAGTTTTTAAATTGAAATTTATGCCTCATAGTGGTAACGTAATATCCTAAAAATTGTAATTTAATATCTTCCGATTATCAAACATGGTAGAAAACTATTCGATTATTCCGGTTTCGTCTCTTACAATATGTATATCTCTGATAAATAAAAGGCTCAAAATTTTGACATGTGTCAAAATATATTCTATACCTTTCAAAATAATCTTCTTTACGGCTAACATTATTTTTCTTCTAAAAACACACCTTAGTGTATACTAAGCTAAGCATTTTAGTACTCATAGTGAATTTCCTTTTATTTTAACAAGGAGTTCAAAACAGTGAAAATGACGACGTATTTCCAACCGAGGAAATAATAAACTCTGAAATTGTACTGGCTATATGCTTTCTTAAAAAATAGTGAATAAGGGTGGAAATGTAAGAAGATATATTACCATGGGTGAAATCTATCAGTTATCTCATCATAATTCCATGCATTTTCTAAGGAATTCACTTTGTTTAATTGATATGGAACATTGAAGTTTTAATTTGCTGATTGTATTTAACTAGTTAAGTGAGATTTTGAATTACTTTGGCATTATTTTTAAATCTATTAAGTTTTATTCACTAGAATGCTAATTGTTTTTGATCTCAAAAATAAATTAAAGTTTCAGTATTGTTATTTATATGAATTGGAAAATAAAATGGCTTGGAGATATCTTTCCTACGCTCCTTCGAATTTATTTTTGTTTCTTAAATACCTTCAAAGATTTTGGGACAACTCAAGAAGTGATGTTTTTCATAGTTAATTGTTTTTCCAAATTATTTTTACAATAATTAAATAAAAGAAAAGTTTATCAATGATGGTAGTCATAAGTACCATTTTTTCTAAACTGACCGGTATTTCTGAACGGAACAACGACCCACCCGAAGGTATGCGGTGAGTGAACGTCGTTCCGTAATCCAGTCAAGAGATGCACCACAGGGCCGAAGCCAAGGTTCAGGTGGTCGTAAAGGTCAAATGACCGAACTCCCAGCAAGTGGTGGGGTGACCCAAACCACTATAAAAAAGGCTCAAAGTGATGGGGCGAGAGAGACGTTCATTGGAACTCGCACTGACTGGAGGAGGGGGGGGCATAAACTGACCGGTATATTTATATTTAATTGAAACTTTTCGTTTATCAAATTGGTATCCTTCATGACTAAATCTTCAGATTTTTATTAAAATCAACTTTGGCACTACAGCCCAAATCCAATGAAATATTTTTGTCTTTGACAAACAGTGATACACTCGGAAGATCTAATGAAATTTCACAGCAAAATATAACGTGGAACAACAAATTATTATTATATTTATAATAATAATAAGTATTTAACCATCAAAAATTTTAAGCATATTAAATTAGCAATCTTAATGTTATTTAGCGAGCCCATGTCTTATATGTAAAATCATTATGGCTAATGTAAATAGTAAAATATTTTAAATAAAGTGTATAAACCAATGGAAATTGGGATTTTTATAATAATAGATATATTTCAAAAGAAATTAGTAATTGAATAATTTAATAAAAATTATTAAAAAAATTGCAAATGAAATTTTTATATATTGGGGATAAATCTTATCCCCAATATATATTGGGAATTACTTACAGAAAATTCACAATCAGTAGTAAAAATAAGCTTTAAAAAAATATAGAATCAGTTGGAAATAAATTATTTTCACTTAAATAACAGTCTTTACAATCCTTTACAATGACCATAAAAGTAAAGCGATAAACTGATTTTCAGATAAAATAATTTAAGTTTAAATCCATCGGGAATGAAATTTCTTACTGTAAGTATGGGAAAAATTTTTATTCTGGCAAACAATTGGTTTGAAACTGATAAATAAACACTAACGAGAAATTAAATGTTAGAAGAAAATTGTTTGCTTGTCCGGACAAAAAAGAAAATCATTAAGACTAATATAAGTTTGCAAATATTCAAATATATAAATTATTCAAGCGACTGAATGAGAAAATTGATTTGTAATAATATATACTCTCTTGGTAATTTTAAAACCTACTGAAATCTTAGCTTTTAATCACAAAACCAAATGCAACGCTTAAGTATTTCATGGCAAATGATTCAAGAGAAATGTAGTGAATAAAAGTTTAAAAACTTTCTGATTAAATATCTGTCCAATTAAAAGCTTTAAGATTTGTCCAATCACTATAGACTAAGACCTTCATGTGTTGAAAAGTCTGATTTTAAGAGAGATTTAATTATTAAAATTGTTGGTGTTGTATCACAATACAAAGAATTTTCTCAAGAAGTTGTGTGCTGCGTCAATACTGTAAATAGTCACAAAATTGATATAGGATGGCACAAATCTTGAATCTGGTACATTTCTAAGGTAAATCCTAACAGCAGTCAAGTTATGTGAATTGCATAGACTAAGGAACTCGCTACTGGTTTCCATACAAGCAGAGGAGACACCAAGAGTTTTTCTACCAACAATCGAAAGTATATAACTCAAAGTGTGATATCTTTACCTTAAATCAATTTTGCTGAAGAGCAAATAATAGAATGAAACAATGTTGGAAAGTTGTAGACCATAAATGAAACTCTTTTCTTTTGTTGGGTATGAAGCAAATTGTTGATTGTTAACAACAAATTCTTGTTGTAATGCAAAAATATGATTGGATGGTTATCATGTGAAAGTACCCCAACTATATGTCACAATTTTTTGTTACTTTTGAGTTTGTCATGGCTTTTGAAATATGCCATGGTTTCTAGAAGAAATATTAATAACAGTAAAATTTTAAAAATTAAAGGCACAATTAGGACAATATATTAGATTACATGACCGCCATCCAAAAATATCTTTTAAAAGAAAAAGATGATCCACAATTGCCAGTTTTATTACAAAGTAGAACTTATAGGAATTTAAATAAACTAATGAGTAATTCATGGTGTCCGAGAAGATTCATTACAAAATATTTGAAAATTTGAAATTAGTAAACTTAACAAGATTTGTCCATACGATTGTTATATTTAATGAAATTTTTTCAATTTATTCTGATGGTAGAACCTTTATTTTTAATCAATGCCTCATTATTATTTTATCTAAACTTTATTTCTATCTTCCCAAAATTTGTGTGGCATTCACAAAAGCTACATATTAATTAATTTCAATTGATATAGGAAATTCAAATCATATTTTAACTGAAATGATTGATATTCTAAAGTATATATAGTACTTTTATTTTATTATTTTGTATATAAAGACTTATTATAATTATTTAAATCACTGAAATTGGAAATCCTCAAAGATTAAACTTCGGATAAATGCTTTCCTATCCCAAGTTATAATTGTTACCCATTTAATCTCAGCTTTTACTCACTTACAAACACAGTTCAGATTGTTTTATATAAAGACATATGTTTCTCATATATACACTACTGACCATTAAAATTGCTACACCAAGAAAGAATTCAAATAACAGAACGATAGTTATTGGATACATACATTATAGTGGAAAGAACAAGTGATTAGATTTACAGGAAATTAGGATGTATAGATCTTGAGAAATCAGTACCCAGAGCAGACACCTCTGGCTGCAATAACAGCATTTATCCGCCTAGGCATGGAGTCAAACAGAGATTGTATGGCATGTACGGGGATCTCAGTCCATGCAGCTTCAACACTATGTCACAGTTCATCGACAGTAGTGGATGGTGAGTGATGGCGTGCCAATCGTTCGGCAACCATTGACCACACGTTCTCAATTGGTGACAGATCAGGAGAACGTGCTGGCCAGGTTAACAGTCGAACCTGTTCTGTATCAAGGAAGTTCAGAACAGTACGGGCAACATGCGTCGTGCATTAACCTGTTGAAAAAAGCATTAGGGAGGCCTCGATGATAGGGGATAGCCGCGGGCCTTAACACATCGGAAATGTAACGGTTACTGTTCAAAGTGTCAGTAATGCGAACAAGAGGTGATCGAGGCGTGTATCCAATGTCACCCCATACCATCACTCCAGCAGATGGCGATGTCCAATGCATGCTGGCAATGCGCGTTTTCCACGATGCCTCCAAACACGGATGCGGCCATCATGGTCCTGAATACAGAACCGAGATTCATCTGTAAAGATGACGTGAAGCCATTCCCGCGTCCAGGTTCGTCGCTGATCACACCAATGAAGGCGCTTTTGTCTGTGACGCAGCGTCAATGGTAGCCGAAGCCATGGTCGCCGTTCAGACAATCCATGCTGCTGCAAACGTCGTCGAACTGTTCGAGCAGAAACTTGTTGCAATGACTTCATTTCTCCACTCAGGGTTCGTGACATCGCTGTACGATCCCTTGTGATCATGCGGATAAGATGTCTGTCATCTCTGCTGTCAGTGATGGGGGGTCGCTGAGATTCTGCCTGACGTTCCGTATGATTGTCCTGAACCCATAGATTCCCTATTCTGCTAACATTCATGGGGTCTCGACCGACGCGAGCAGCAGTATTGCAGTACGATAAACCGCAATCCCGGTAGGCTATAATCCTTTCTCGATCAAAGTCAGACACGTGCTGATAGGCATTTCTTCTTCTTACACGAGGCATTACAACAACTTTCTTTGCCTAAAACAACGTTGAAACGGAAATTGAGTATGAGAAAACTGCTATCAAATCTCTGGTTTTATACACACTGTAGATGTCGCTATTGTCGCCTGTTTTGTATGAATGCGCTGAAAATCTAATCATTTGCATATACAGCACGTTCTACCTGTCATGCAAATTTCACGTGTGTGGTGTGCCGCTTTACTGGTTTAGCAATTTTTATGGCCAGTAGTGTAGATTGAAATGAGTTACGCTTAAAAGCAGTTCACAATAGGATTTCCATTTTTCTATTTAAATAAAAAATAATATAAAAGTAGTTAATATAATATACATAATTTTTAAATTGAAATTTATGACTCATAGTAGAAAAGTAACATCCTAAAAATTATAATTTAATATCTTCCGATTATCAAACATGGTAGAAAACTATTCGAATATTCCGGTTTCGTCTCTTACAATATGTATATCTCTGATAAATAAAAGGCTCAAAATTTTGACATGTGTCAAAATATATTCTATACCTTTCAAAATAATCTTCTTTACGGCTAACATTATTTTTCTTCTAAAAACACACACACACACACACACACACACACACACATACATATATATATATATATATATATATATATATATATATATATATATATATAAGATCTTTTTATTAAATGGATAACTAATATTATCAAAGAGCCAAATGCTATATTCTTCATAACTTCAGCTTTCCGTTGTGTTATTCTTGCTCACGAATTTAGAATCCGTATTTTATTGATTAGTGTGATATTTCTACAGATTTTCTTATAATTTCCTGAAAGTTGTTCAACTTTGTATTATAATTAGGTTTGATTTGCTATGTAGTTCTTTATGCAATTTTACTTTGATTTTAATTTTATGATGATTATCAGAATTGTTGATATTATTACAACTATATGATTATTATAAGTAAAACAAAATACATCATTCAAAATACAAATTTTTATACCCAAAAAAGTGCTAATTTTATTTTCAATGTGAAAATAAAGGATAAATGCGAACAACTATCGATAATCAAAACCTAAAATAATAAGAGATATGTAATTAAAAAGTTGTTAAACTAGTTTCTGCTTATACTATGGTTCATTATCAAAGTTTAAGTGTTTTCTCACAATCAGCCACTGTGAGATAAAACAGAAGTTTTGTGATACATGCTGAAACTCCAATTTTTTTCTCAGGAATACTCAAAGATTCAATCATGAATTTAAATTACCCTAAAAAATTTAATTTGTTGCAGTTGTTGTCTCGAAAAGGGCAATTTCATTATTGATTACTGAACAGATTTTTTTCACAGATAAACGCGCAACATTTGTTCAAACTGCTACAGACCTCACTTCCGGGACAGCAATAATTGCCAGCGATTAAATTTTGACATACGTAGAGGACAGCATAATGACTTAAGACTGTTGTAAGACGTTTTTTTTAAATATAATCTTGGGAGTTGCCTTTTGGGAGGACTTTTCATAAATTGGCCATATTCGCATGTCTTAATGGATGAAACCCTTAAAACCTCCAATCGCCTCTTCTGAAGGCTGTGCATGCAAATGAGCAACAGACATCTTACGTTGCTTAATTGTGGCTGGGATTAGAATCAAGACACTCCAAAGAAAGTTGTTTTATTACTAGCCCATGATGAGCTCAGAAATTGAATTTCTGTAATAATCTCCATGACATAAATATTTATAGTCGTAGAACCTTTCATTACAGTAAAAAATGGGTTCATCCTGACTTAGTGACAACACTCAGTTCTTCAGAATGGAAGGTTCAAGTGCTAATGCTTAATGAAGAAAGATGGCTATAATTCTTATCCTTTGATATATATTGCGATGGCATGAGAGCCTTTAGTGTTTTCTACATTGTTTCACACTATTATTTTTTGCTGTCTTATCAGCAGGTATTTCTTAATATACATTTAAATGCTTTTATAACATTTTCAATATCTAAGCTATTCATTTCATGGTATCAAATCCATGTACTTTGTTTACTGTCCAAACTTTTTTGAATTTTAGACATTGAAAAGATGCGATCTGATCTAAGCAGTGGCATTTCAATTTATAAAGGTTTGATAACCGTATAAAAGTATTGTTAAAACTGCTTGAAAATAGACGACTCTGTTTTACAAAATAATAATCTTTGAGTTGTTGAGTCTTATGGGCATTTGTAGTTGCATGCACATAGATAGAATTTTGCTGGACGTGTAACAGAACTTCTACCTACATCTTAAAAATTATTACTACTGTCATGTAGCAGCACTTTTCTGAATTTAATACTTACATTCATTCGAGTTCCAAAATTTTAAATTATGAATGGTAGCTAGGATTAAATTATAATGTATTTAGAAAATATGCTTCATTTACTGATATAATTATTTTAGTTCTTGTAATACAGTTTGACTGTATTTTTTCCTTTCCAAGCAGAGTGTATTTATAAATACTTTGGTAATAAGTGAAGCTAAGCTAGCTGTCTGGTTCAATTTTACATGTGAATTCTACTTTATACATAATCTTAATTACATATAATGAAAATATTTACGAAAACTTGGCAGTATTATTCAAATGTTAAGTTGCTCAATTTTTGATAAAATTCTTCCGTACCTATGCATAGGGGATTTTTAATTAGCTTTAAAATATCATTGAAATATTAAAAAATCAAACTGAAGATATCAGTTAAAATATAATGAATCTTTTGAATTCAGATTTAAAATTTAAATTGAGTTGAATACGGTGGAAAACTCAAATTTGTAAGTGTGTAGCTTCTTTGGTGGAATCAAAACAAAATAAAACAATTTCATTTTTATATGCGATATTTGCATGTATGCCTCTATACAGTTTATAGCATCAGGGAAAATATTCAACCAAATAAGAGCTCTTTTCGAAATTTTAAACGAACTTTTTTTATATTATCATTGAAAATTTAGAATCCTAATTATCATAATTTGCAACATTTGAAATCACCAGAATTTGGTGCAATCTTAGTGCAATCACTTTGCGGTTGCAGAAATTGCGCGGAACCAGAAACGAAGCGGAAAAATCCCAAAATCGGAACAAAGAAGTTATATGTTACTGTTGAATGATTAATATACGGCCATTATGATCTCGAATCTGGAAACATCTACTCCTGCACAAAGAGCTTTCCTTAAATAACTTTGTGTGAAAGTACGTTCTGAAGATATCTACGATTTCCAATTGCCTACCAGTTCTCGTCCTTATCTTTATTGGTTGCCGATTTTAATAGCCTCCAGCTTTAGTAGAGGAGCGAAAGGCATTTCCTAGAATGAGGAGATCTTCTTTTCAGGAAAAATGTTTATTACTACGTTTCCGTTTGCTTCTTTTCTCTGAACGGGAAAATTTGCTTTTTCCAGTTCTTCGAAGTTTCCTCTTTTTCGTTAAAAATCACCGTTAACGAGCCCCCTTCCAGCTCTTGATGGTTGCAGTTAAAGGAACCCCATCTGTGATTTGAATAGCTCCTCTCTTATTCTTCTTAAGTACTACTCTTTTGCAGCTTAGAAGGAACTGATTTGGGGAGCAAAGTAAATTCTAATTTTATTCGAGTGTTCTAAAATGTAGCGTTAATGTGAGAGGAGCAAACTGTTATTAGGACACGTGACTTCATTAGAAATGTCGATAACTGAATGCGATAAAAGAGTTTTCTTAGTTTAAAGTTTATTTGATTTCTTAACTGTATGGTATTTAAAAAGATGCAGCAGTTATTTAAATAATTTTATTATTATTATTAATCAGGATTAACTTTAAAATACTTTTAAAACAAAACAATTATTACTTCATTTTGTGAAAGAAGTAGGGCATTTGAAAATAGCAGATGTATTCCTTGCTTTAATAAGAAATTAAGATCATACTTAATTTTCTCGATTCCAAACCAATTCCAGAATATTCATGGATATTTTCAATTTCTCGAAATTTTTTAATTGTTTTCTAATATAATCTTGTTGAGGTAATCTTTATAATTATTATTAAGTTTAAGCTTTTTTAGTATTTAAAAAATTTAAATAACAAATATTAAATAGTAGAAAATACATTTAATAAACATAAAAAAGCTTCACCGAATGTGCTTAGAATTAAATATTCAAAATTATTATTTGTCATTTCTAATCAGAGCATAACTGATTTATTTCTTCCTTAAAACCTAATGTATATACTCAAATTTTTCATACTCAAATTTTTGTTCTCGTATGGACTATGTATAATAATGTGTATGAAGGATAATATAATTAGTAGAGTGACTGAAATTTGACTGGAAAATAATACTTCCATAAGAAATTTATACAAACTACCTTTATTTGTACCTTTATGTTCTTTCTCTAAGAAGGAAAACAGTTTATAGTGATGAAAGAGGAGTGAAATGCAACTGGACATTTTAAATTTGAATGAAGTTAATGTCCAAAGTTAGCAAAAGTTAAGAACAAGGTAAAAAGGGATGTTGCAACACAACTTTGGGGTACATTGTTTCTATATGGTGACGAAATTAAACAAAAGTCTACTGTGTTCTACAGTAAAAGTAGAACAGCAGAGGAAAAGCATTGTTATTGAGTATCGAAAATATATCGGGTTTGATACTTGACTAAGACTCTTGTACTAGAATTGTATATATATATATATATATATATATATATATATATATATATATATATATATATATATATATATATATATATATATATATATATATATATATATATATATATATATATATCTTGTGTTATCCAGGTGTAGAAATTGGAAAACAGTAAGTCTGCCCCGTTCCTGGACATTGTTCAAAATGATAAACGCTTTGACGTGTTTAACGGCTTCAGCTGGTAGAAATGGAGAACCAGAAACTTATTACAATAAATTAGGTTGATTAAAAATGAAGTAATAGGCAATGTAAGGTATCACAATATCTCAATCATGTTAAGAAACACCAAGATCATTCCTCAAATTTGCCTTAGTTGAAATGACTACGATACGTATTGCTACATCAAAAAAAATTTCTACTTTTCCAATGCAAGGTGTGGATCAGAATTCTGCAAAGTACCATACAATTAAAATGAAACTTATATTTTAAGCGTACCAGATATTTTAAGCGTATAATTTCCTTAAAATATTCTTTACGAGAGCAAACTAATTACATAAATGTTGCTGAAGAAAATTAAAATATTCGAGGAATTGCAGCATTCTTTTGCTTTGATGTTTTTTCATGAGGTATTTAATGATTTTTCTATCTTTGTCAAATTACATTGCAAACTATCATCGCTATAAATTTGAGGTTTAGTTTGTTTACTTTGCTTGTCACTCAACGATAATTTTTTGTACACGAAAGATAATTAAGATGGAATCCACGAGATTTAAAGTGAGATTCTAAACCACTTCAAATAGCCATCCACAATGTGGGATTTGAACCCACGAGCTGCTTGAACCGAAGTTAAGAACCCCAACTATTCGGCTACCACCTCCGCCTATATTTTTTAATACATAGTTGTGAAGTACTAAGTTTTATGAAGATGTACAGTAAAATACTATAAAGATATGCTTCGAAAATTAATATTATGGTTTCCAATTAGATTAAATTAAGAACGTATGATGAAATTAGGGAATACACGTGAATAAATTAATTGTTCTATATTAATATTTTTTAGTTCTTTACATAGTGAGATTTAATTTACTGATATTGGCTCTTCTTAATTTGTGGTAAAATTACATTAACAATAATGATTACCTTAATTGGTAATCCTGATTAAATTTAATAAACGATAATACTCAAACTTTAATTGGCAATAAAATTGTTATAAGTGATAATGGCTAATTTTTTAATAAAATAAAATAATAATTAGTTGTCGCTCATTTTCAACAATAAACTTGTTAAATAATTTTTCAATATCTGTTAGTGTTAAATTGAAATTTTTTTACTCTAATTTTAAAATTTGCAAAAATATTACCAAATAACTCTCAGTTGATGTCTTTTTTTAACAGTCTTAACATTAATATAGCCCCCAAAACTAAATCTAGATTCAAAAGACATTTTTACTAGTAGTTACCAGAATAATTTCCAGTGAATGAATGCAACACAAATTTATTTCAAACTATCATATACGTTGCTAAATAAGTTCTCAATGCATTTTCAACCCTAATCTTACACAACTTCGCTTTCTTTTTTTCTGTAGAAGTAATCTACCATTACTAATAATCCGTAACGCAAAGAGAAGTAAAACTACTTCAAAAGGACTTTTAAAGCAGGAATAAAAATAACAAAAAAATATGAAAAACTCTTTCGTGTTTCTTTCTTCCACAAAGTTCTTCAAGAATCTCCTTTCCTTCGTCCCACTATCGTGCCAGAGCTCATCTCTCGAGGAACTTGCCACGGTCATTATATTCGCTGATCCATTCGCCAAAGAATAAAAATATAAAAAATTCGTATTTTTTTTCCTTCCGGAGAAATTCCAGCGAGACTTTCCGCATCACTTTTTCCAGTCCTCATTACTCGGTTCGTTCCTCACTTTCGAGAACAGACCCCAAAGGTATTTGGAATTTTTCAAATCAACCGCAGTGGTAATCTTCGACCCGGGTGTATTAAAGCATTTAGTTCTAAGTGGACGATTCGGCCTCTTGTCCCGAGAAACTGAGAAGAAGTAAAAAAGAATCGAGTCACCCCATGGTTATTCTCGCCCGCAATTACTTTCTCTCAATTCGTGAGAAGACTCTCGAATTTGGAAGAAGAAAGAGTTCTTTTACTCGTTAATTGAAAGTAAACAGTGTTCTTTTTGTTAGTATGAAGCTAATTTTGGCGCTCAAAATTCTGGCGAGGAAATTCAAGCAAACATTTAGTTCACCCTCTAATGATATGTTTCTTTTTAATGCTTTGTTGAAGTTTGTTAACTCGAATAAAGATCTATGGTTTTTGACATCGACGATTTGTAAATTAGATTATATTCACTACGTTGTATTTTGAATTTTATGAACAAAATCTTTGATTATATATATATATATATATATATATATATATATATATATATATATATATATATATATATATATATATATATATATATATATATATATATATATATATATATATATATATATATATATTTAAATGTGATAATTATTTTATTTAATTCTTTAATAATTTATAATTATTTTATTTCATTTAATTTAAATTAATTAATTCTAAAAATGTATATAAGATAAAAATATATTTGTTTTTAAAGCAATGGAAACAGTTTTATATGCAATTACTGATTATTAGTTTTTTTTGTAACACAAAAAGTTTAAAATATAGTTTCTATAAAATATATCATAGTATAATTTCAAAGAAGAAATGTACATATTGCTAATGTATTTTTCAAGTGACAATTGACAAAAATTTGTTTTATTGACACTCAATGCAGAAAATTATCCTAGTATCTGCATGTCAACATATACATATAAAATATGAACGTATTTCTAAAGTGTCGTAAATGAAACACAATTTAGAGATGTTTTTAAAATGACGTCAATCAAACACAATGTAGAAATATTTTTAAAGTGACGTCAATCAAGCACAATCTAGAAATATTTTAAAAGTGACGTCAATCAAACAAAATCTAGAAATATTTTTAAAGTAACGTCAATCAAACACAATGTAGAAATATTTTTAAAGTGACGTCAATCAAATACAATGTAGAAATATTTTTAAAGTGACGTCAATCAAACACAATGTAGAAATATTTTTAAAGTGACGTCAATCAAACACAATGTAGAAATATTTTTAAAGTGATGTCAATCAAGCACTTGCATTATAAATAGAAATGCATTTTAGCGGTAGTTCTTCCTCGTATCGGCATTGCACGATGATATTAGATACTATAAATCCTGGTGTGGCGTGGATGTGGAGAGGAGGGTGCCAGCTCAGGTGTGGCCTCGTCACCTGACCGTGGTTCAAAATTACGAGGCACCTTAAAAAGAGCAAAGTCGTACTTTCACCTTCGTGGTGCTCTGATCCAAACGAAAGACGCTCTCTATTGTGCACAGCGAGCTTGGTTTGTCCAAGTGTCATAAGCAACAACAACAACACAAAATAAATCAATTTTTATATTATAAATACAAAATAGTTCATGCTTTTATTTTTAACAAGGTAAAATTTATTTCAAATATTTAACATTCTATGGTTACTTTAATTACAATAAGTTTTAGGGAAATAATGATTTAATTACTGTGAAATAAAATTAAACGATGAGTCAAAACTTAAAAGTACCTTAAAATAAGTGAAAACAAAGTGGATTTCTTAGAAGTATATTAATAAATTTCAATTTTTCCCCATCAACTACCTATCAATCTTCATTATTTGAAGCGCAATCTTTTTTGTATTTAATTCTTTCTAAACTATATAATCTTTGAATCATGTCAATACAGAAAAACGTGTTGCTTATGTTTTTTCTCAATCTATTCACTGATAAAAATTACATTTGATGTAACTAAACGGTGAATAAAATGCCACAATCTATGTAGACCACACTAAGCGAATTCCCTTACTGTAAGACGTTAAAAAATCAATCTAATCCAGTTCAACGGGAAGAGCTTTTCCTTGTTAATAAACCATATTTACGTGTTGTAAGTAAGAAAATCTGAAAAATATCAAGGAAAAGACCCCAACAAAGGATCACACAGAAGATAGAAATAGAAGATCTGTCTTGCATTTTTCCAACACTGGTTAAATCGGATTAGGAACCTTTTCACTGTAACGATCGTAGTCCGATCACTAAATTACGGGGATTTCTTAAGTAAAGCATCGTTTATAAATTCTTCAAATCATTGGAATTAAATTAAAATAAGCAATTTTCTGCATTTTAAAATAATAACACTATAGGAATCGTCTCAATATACGAAAGGTTACAATATATAGATCATTAACTGTATATAAGTTTTTTTAATAAAGTTATTTGGTATACTTTTTCATTCTAATTTATACAAATGCCACTTGAGAAACAGATTCATAAATACTGATTCAAACGCATTGCACTTAAATATTTAAGGCTTTCAGATTAAAGTTACTGTTATTAAAGTGTTCAATATAATAACAACTTTATATGTGTGCATGTAGGTGTGTCATTCGATGATACTAAATGACGTCAAATAAAATGCTTTAGAAACTTAGTATACTATTTTTCAATTATGATTCAGAAATATTTTATTGATTATTGATTGCATGATCACAATAGCATCGAGTTTTTCCTTTGTGTGGAAGGCACTAGGTTCGATCCTAGCCACTACTGAATAACGCGGAATAGATGCTGTTGTACCAACATTATGATTGTTCGTCGGGGTAGAGGCTTAGCTGTTCCCCAAGTTCCCTCTTTTGTGACATATGAATACGCCTGCCTCTCTATTAAAAATGTTCTCTTGGAAGACAATGCACTAGGTGGATATTAAAAGGCTTTATAAAAGACTTAAGCCATTTATTTGTTCTCTACGTTGTGTCAAATTGACAATTAATTAATCAGTCACCTAGCATCACAGGAATGTCAGCTTTCTCTCTGATGTATAAATTAGGTATACATGAATAAAAAATTAAAACTGTATTTTTTTTCTTAATATTTTGCAAGAACACATAGCATTTAATTAATTTCTCTAGTTGTCATAATTTGATTTTAGGAGTGTATAGGAAAATGGTTGAGATTTTTGTTAATATTTTTACATTCTTTGATTCTATAAATATAAATACAAAATAAATGCCAATTTATTTGTACTTTTATTTCAGCTCCATTTTTAAAGAAAATGAAATCGGTTGTATTGCTGCAAAAAATATCTTCCACGAGTACGATTTTAAAAATTTAAATAGAAAAGATTAAAAGCAAAAGTTATATCCGTCCCATTTTTAGTTATATTATTATGCATCTTTCCTTACATGTTTCAAAAAATGTATAAAAATTTTCTTGAAATAAATTTTTTTCTTTGCATATATATAAAAAGAACTTTCAAAATAATTAAAGTATTTATTGCTTCAATATAAAGTAGCATGAGTCAAAAATGATAGTTTTGACTAAGTTGCTACAACCTAAACTGCTACATAAGAAAGTTATTATACGCAATTCAAGCAATAGGACAGAAATTAAAATTAAGGAAAAGATTCAAATTTGATTTAACACTTAAATTTTTGTATACTGGCTTTTAATCTTAAACATCTATAGGACATGCTTTCTTGCAAGTGCTAGAGACATAGAAGATATGCCAGGAATGTTGGAAAATTGCGGAACTCTCCTGTCCCTGAAGATTGAAGACTACTTTGTCTGTCCAAATTACCATCTTTTGAAGTCTGTTGAGACCTGCAATTTTGATGTTACTATGTTTATGAATAGGTGTAACCATGAATAGGAGTCCTTTATTTACTTGTTTTTGATGTAGTACACACTACCAGCCTCCGTGGCCTTCTTTTTCAGTGTTTCTACCATTTATCATTTTATAATTGTTCTGTCTGCGTACGAGATGAAGGTTCGAAGAAGATTTTCAAAATTTCCAAAGTCATTATCTCTTTCAAAGTTGTTTTTTTTTTTTTTTTTTTTTTTTACCACGTCAGAAAATTATTTCCTGCCCAGTATTCAAATATTTTAAATACTTCAATTGATAGTGTAATGACAAACATGCTTTTAATTATGCATAAATAAAATTATTGCTTTGGAACTTTAAATTGAAACCTTTTGTTTTTTTAGGATAAACGTAGAACGAAATATATATTTTTTTCTTAATGTCAAAACCATAATTTTAAGAAAATAATTCTGATATTAATTTAAAAAGAATATTTTCTGGTATTTTCAAATTGAACTTCCTTATTAGTGTTATCTGTATTAACATCTTTAAATGAAGTCTTTTACGGGTTTATTTGTTTTTGTATTTTTGTATTTTCTACTAAAGGATTATTTTCTTGGCACCAAACGGATATGATAATTAAGTTAATATAAAAAATATTTATACATTTTACTATACAAAAAATTTCATCTTTTAAAATAATTAACGACTTTAGAACCAACCCGGCCTTAGATTTTATTTTATTAAATGGGTATATATATTAACTAGTTTAATTAGCTGAACTGCAAATATATCAAAGTATATTGGTGCTTCTTGAAGTTGATTTGTCGTAACGAATTTGGATATAACTTTTTATGATGACCCATTGTGATAAAGGAATATTCTCTATTGTACATTTATGTTATATCATATTTATTCTTTTGTTATAAAATGGAGGTAAAAAAACATCAAAATGCAAATGGTAGTTTCACTTATATATATTCTGCTGTCTTTTTTACGACATATTGAATACCGATACATTTTGTACCACGTAATAAATCAGCAGGCCTCCATTTGATCATTGGTAAAGTCTTTTTGCAAAACATACATTTGTGTAAAAATTTCAGACTTTAAAACTTCATCAAAAATAAAGTAAATGTACGAATGATTAACTTTCTAACACTAAATAATTCATCTCTTCAGATTTGTATGTAGTATATTTTATTCTAGATATAATGCCTGATAAAACCATAGTTTGTATTACTTTTTTTGTAAACAATCATTAAAGGACCGGAAAGACACATTTGGTTTCTTAGATCACAGTCTCACGTGGTCCGATATAAACCATTTTCTAGAAAATTGAGTTCGTTAGATTCATAGGATTTCACAGAAAAACACATGGAAGGTACAAGTAAAGACTAATCATGAAAACAATGCAGAAAACTCCAGTGAAGAGTTGTCTAGTTTCAAACTAGTTTTGGTATCATTAGCACTCGTATACTTGGTCGATAGGGCATTAAAAGCGCTTCTAAAAATATTCCATATTCAAAAGATAATTGGAGTCCAAAAATGTATGTCAGAAGTTAAATTTTAGGTAAGCTATTATCATAATTGTAAGGAAAAACGAAATTATAGAATGATGATCGAATTTTAGAACATAACTGATCTGAATTAAATTACATGTAATTAAAAAACATCTAATATAAAAAATTAATTGACAAAATTTTCAAATTTAAGCAAAATATTGCAGCATAACATACTTTGGTCCAATTTCGACTCGCAACATTTCGAATAAATAATGTTAAAAATGAAATGAAGTTTCAATATGAATGTGAACATCCATAGGATTTTCCTCCTAAGTTTCGATACAAATACGAACAACCATGTGATTTTTCTCCAAAAAGAAGCATTATTTTCCTGTCATAAGTGGCAATATTTCGACACTTGAAAACTGTCATGAGATTATTACCCACCTTAATAGATGTGCAAGCAAAACGCTTATATCTCAAATCCATATTCTATTGAACATTACAAGCAAAGAAAAAAAGGAAAATAAATTGAAAAAAATCTGTGTTTTAAAAAATTTTCACAATTATATGATTTTTTTTCTGAAGAATCTCATCAAATTCTGGTTACCATTAATACTTAGTTAAATTCTGATACGAAGAAGATTAACATTACCGGAGCAACTAAAGCAAGTTCCTGATATCAAACAAATAGTTAAATAGCACAATTTATACAAATCAGTGTCTGGTAATACAAGTCTTAAGCATTTGTTTATGACTCTAGATAACTTATATTTTTCTAAACTGCCATAATTTGCGTGTTAATTGATTGATTGATAACTAGTTTATCAGAGGATTTGAATTCTAGTAAAATAACAAATAATTGTGTCATTAGACAGCTGTTAATTGACGCATTAGATCAATAATCCTTATAATGCATAGGTTTATTTCTAGAGGTAGTTATGATAGTTATCTTGAATATCTGCATTCATTACCGTTACTTTAAATCTAGAAGACTCTTCATAAATATTAAGATCATAACCATTGATAAATAATTGTATTAAAGTCAGATTTTAAGTTTTACTTAAAATTTTTACTTGAGTAATTTTTACTTAAAAATTTTACTTAAAAAGTTTTACTTGTTTATAAAAATTTAGGCAACATATATATCTGATGTTAACATAATAAAGGACAACTTCATTAATTCTCAGTATATTTATTTTGTACACATTTACATTTAAGAAATACTTATTCAAGTAAATCCATTTAATTAGTACTTTGAATTAAAATAATATAAATGATTATTTTTTTAACTCTGATTAAGTGATTTGTTTAAAATAAGAAGAGAGGGGAAAGGAAAAGAGTTGTCACAAAAATTCATAATAATAATTCAATTCGTTTCTCTTATCAAGAACACAAGTCATAGTTTGATGATTGTTGAATTTTCACGTTAACCTTTTTCGCAGGAAGGTTAATGGGATCGGTACCTACAGTTTAATGCATTCTCTGAATCTCTACGATCACTCATTTTCGAGGAAAGAAATCGAACTCCCCAACTGCTAAGCTAAAAGTCACTGATGTAGACTTCAACTCCTAATTCCGTGATCTCTCATTAAATACCCCATTTAAACATTTATGTCATTCACGATATTACCTTGTTCTTATAAGGATTCTTTCTATACTATTCCTTTTTTCAGAACTCACTGAATTTGTTTTTATGCTTAACTTATCCAGTTATTTTTATCGACTTACAAAGGAAAAAAAGTATAATCACCACTATAGTTAAATTAATCTATATAAAACTGACATAAAACGAGCATTCTCTTCATTTTTAAGCTATTTTTTAATCGTTAATATGGCAATGAAAGAATTAATCAAATTTGGGAAGCTTGCCAAGGAGGATAAAATCCGGAAAACGTCCACGAGTAGAAGAAAGGTTGTTTAACAGATCCGGCTTAATTTAATGTTGGACGAAACGATGCAACTTAAGGAAGAAAAAAAACAAAATAAGGATTAAAGGAAAGCTCTTAAGAACTAAATTATCTTCTTCGCTAAAGAAGTCTTATAAGAAAAAGGCCTCATTTTCTTTTCAGTACAGTTTCCAGCATGCGACCCCATTTGACATTAAGGGCCGCCGATAAATTAGTCTGGATTTTTGTAAATAGTTTAAAGATTAAGAAGTACTGAAGATACTATCTAAATAGCTAGGTACATTTTATTCTATCTTACTTAGATTATGTTCTTTTTAAGTATACATTCAAGAATGGTACTTCATTTGCGATGTACTGAATGAATATGAGAAATAAAAGTACTATAAATTGATGGTGATATAAAAATAAATTTCTTTGATTAATTTGAAATTGACTCACGTTTGTAATATTTTAATTACTAAACATTAAATTATGGGGAAAAAATAGAAAAGTAAGCCAACAATACCTCTTGTATTCAATAAGAAACGTTGCCAGAAACCTAATGATATAATTTGTAATAATATTTAATGTAAAATTTAAAGCAGCTGTCATGTTGCCTTATTAGCTCAATTCAATGTCAATCGGCCAATGTTAAAAATTCAAAAAAATTCCTGCTTAATTTTATTTGCTTTTAATTCTTCCAAATATTTATTCCAATACAATAAGAAGCAATTTTTTTGTGTGTGAAGTGGTGTATTTCCTATTACTGGACATAAAATGTATATTTAGTTGTCATTAATGTCTTAGACTATGTTTCAAGTTCATTGAAAACAAAGTCTTGTAAAAGTTTTATTATTAGTTCTTAGGTATTTTATTTTTATACATATGGCTTGGAATTATCCTCAGATATAAGAACCTGCTCATCATTCAAAATAGCAAATTTATGTCATAAAGGCACACTGGAACCTTATGTCGAAGGACAAAAGATACACTGAGGTTTTGTGGTGTAGTTGATACATAAATATTTAATAACTTATAATATGAGAGGTAATTGGAGAGCTTATGGATTTCGAAACTGACGTTTGTTGTTGTAAATAATAAAAATTATTTTTAATTCCTGATTATGTCTTTTTAATAAATAACAAATATTTTATGGTTTCACAAGTTAAAATCAAATCAAAAATAATTATTTAAAAAATTTTCTCTGAAAAATAAAAAGTTCAATTATTAGCCTAACATGGCTGATTGAAAATAATGTGAATAGTATTGGGTGAGAATTGCTTCTTGTTTTCAGAATCAAATTGAAAGTTGTCACCGTTCTGCCCAGAAAGTTACATTTTATAAGAATGGGAAGCATTTAAGCAGTCAATCGAATTTAACTTCAGAGCCTGAAATGTAGCTGAAAATTGGAAACGTTGGCACCAAAAAATTCAAAAATTACATGTTCGTCAATGAAAAGAACTTAAAGCCTGTCAACATAACGATCGATATTCTGCTAAATCGTTTAGGTGATGAAAACTCTGCGATGTTCATGACAAGGGATATTCTTTGGAAAAGTATGAAGACACACTTACAAATTTTGAGAATTATTGAATGCCACGCCAAAATGTTGTGTTTGAAAAAAAGATACTAGTTTTTCTCATACTCACAGCAAGAAAAGTTTGGATACATATTTGACACTGCTGAAAACTCTCATCATGTGAATTTGCCGACTAAGAAGATGGGCTAATTCTAAGTAGAGCTGTGCTAACCATTCGAGATTCTTCTGTACGGAAACGACTGCTTGGAAAATCATATCTAACTCTGAAAAAAGCTGCAAAATTTATTCGAATTTTTTAGTTAGCTAGAAGTATTTTAAAACCATCAAGAAACAAGTAAGTACTGTGGCTGACATGGAATCTGTGAATTCAAACCAACATTGGAGAAATAATAACAAGAAACTGGTGATAATTGATTGTGGTTGATGTGGAAGACATCATGCCATACGAGAGTGTCCTGCTTACAATAAATTAATAATTGTAAGCAAATGAATCATTTGTCTTCAACGTGCAAATCCATTGCAAGAAGTAAAAGGGCCAATAAAAACAATATAGATGAGGTAGTAAAAGAAGATCCAGAACATTCACCTTGTTTGTATAATAATTCTGTGGGAAATGAAGAAACAGATTAAAAATCATGGAAAAAAACCAAATATGTTTGTAATAAAGGCATAAATTTTAAACTTAATACAAGAGCGCAGGTTAATATTTTGCCTTCATCTGTTTACAATAATTGTAAATTATATCGAATGTGTTATTTAGTTTCTATTAATCAGGTGTTAAAAACATACGTTAATCATAAACTGAAACCTGAGGGACAGGTAAATCTAGAGTGTAGAACAGATAAATGGTATTCCGTGAAATTACTATTTATTATTGTAGACGTCTCATCAAAACCAATTTTAAGTTTAGATGCATTTAAAAATGTAAATTTGGTTTAACGTATTAATGAAATAAAAATTCATAAAGAACAATATATATTGAATGAATATCATGAGGATTTTTTAGGATTATGTGAACCCCTGGGGAATTCTACCATATAGTTTTAAAGGAAAATGTGAAACCTATAATTAATCCTCCTCGGAAAGTATCATTAGCTTTATACTAAGAGTTAACATTGAGAAACCAAATGGTAAATATGCTTAGATCCTAGAAACTAGAATAGAATAATTAAACGAGAACATTACGTATTCCTTTTTAGAAAACATAATTAGTAGATGAAAAAGTAAAGATAAAATTTCAGTTCTGGACTTAAGAGAAGGATTTCTGCAAATCTCATTAGATGAAATTAGTTCTGAATTGTGAATTTTAATTCTAATTACTGAAGGTATAAGAACAGCCATGTACCTTTTGGAATTGTTTCCACAACCAAAATTATTAAAACAACTTCAAGAGAAACAAAAATCTTATTTTGAGAAAGAAACACTAAAATATTAAAGCATTTAAAAGTAAGTAATAATCTATGCATACGCAATTTTACGAATAAAACTAGAGAACCGTAATCTCTGTTAATAAAAACCCAAGGTCTTATAATGTGGAAGCATCCAATAATCGGGTACTCGCGAGAAATAAAAAATATTTAAATTATATCAAAACTTAAAAGAGAGAGATATATTCTGAATCAAATTACGTGTTGATTTATATTTTCCAATAACTAATGATGAGAATTTAATTTGTAACTCAAAATCATTATCTTGTTAAGAATTCATCAAACATTGTGAATTCTCAAGGTAATACATTATCATGACAAGGTCTGGACATGTTGCCAAATTTCTCCGTATTTAAGGAATTATTATAGATTTAAAAGCTAAAAGAAGGATGTGATGTAATTGATGTATAAATATTGTATTTAATAATCATTTAAACTGTATCTGGCAACAGTTGGTACTCGCTGTTAGAGAGTTGACTGTGGCTTGTGTGAACTGAGGAAGTCGGACTTTATACCAAATTACGGTTCAGTTAAAAAGTGGAGCAGCACACCCCATATTGCTAGCCTAGCTGGCACAAGACAATAACAACATATGGAGTAGTTAACATGTTCTGATATTTAATTTCAATCGCGTGAAGATATTTGCAGAAACGCTAATGTGATTCATTTCTGAAAATTCAAGTCCTGTTAATATTGCTTGGAACGTAGGCAATAAAATTAATTGCTCTTTTTCAAGAGTGAAGTTATTTCTCTCAAAATCTTATTGGATGATTTCATTAATCTCTACTAAGCAAGTATATTTTCGTTCTACTGTTCGATGAGGGTGTTATATAATCTACATGTTCAATATCTTGCATGTTTTAAATCAATGTGTTTTCTTCTATTTATGTGGAGTTAATTAATTTCCTTGAATTATTTTTTAATATCATTTTTATGGACAATTACAGTAAAAAATCCAACGAAAATTTTTATGTACATTTTTCTGTAATAATATCACAATTAATATATGTTATTCATGGGTGTTACTGAATGGATTTATAATCCTTTTTTCTTGTTTCATCGATTTCTTGAGTTGTGAAAGTAAATATTTACACAACTCAGGAGATTAATGGAACAAAAAAATAATGAAAAAATCCAACACGTTGTGGCTTAGCCTACAATTCTACTGTATATATTTCCTAACGAGAGATGCTTTTTTGAATTACTATAGTTATTTTTTTTATTTTGTTATGCTTTTAAATTTACTATTGCTCTCTTTACTTGTTAATACTGAATTATAATGTTTAATAATTGCATTTGAAACCACATAACGATTACAAAAGGTATTTGCTAATAGGTTATTTAATCACATATAAAATAATTTTTTCAGTTAATTTTTTCCTAATTGAGATAAAAAAAAATAGCATCCGTTTTATATTAGCTGCAATTTTGATAGTAAAATCATTAACTTCTTCTAATTATCAAAATCAGCTTAAAGTTAACTTTTAATTCATTTCTATATTTTTACTATTTTAGTAATTTAACTCTCAATTAAATGAACTCGAATTATGAATGGAATTTAACTAATGTTTAACTTTTTATTTTGAATTATTCATCCCCTTTATAATTTTGATATATGCATATATATATATATATATATATATATATATTTAAATAACTTTTATTTTTTTTCGTTTGATTCATTAATTTTCAATTTCAAGTCATTAATTTTCACTTATTAATTTGCAATCCTATTATGTTTCTTTTTATAAGCTTGTTTACCATTTCAGTGCCTTTCTATAAATCTAAACATGAATAAATAAAAGAAGGTGAAGTTCATTAATATGTCTTCCACGCAAGGCATTGCTTTTCAGACAAATATAGAATCCATGGATTCCATGCGAGGATATAAATATACTTTTCCTATTATGTTTCTTGACACATGTGGAAAGGTAAAATATTCGTTTCGATTCCTTACAATAAGTCTGCAGGGAAATCTGGTTATGCGTCTGAGTGAAAGAGATAAGCCGTGTTCGGCAGAAATAGGCTATAGATTCACAATCTGGTTACCACCAACTACCACTCACTTCCTAAATATCAAAACACATAAAATCATTCGACTTCATTCTAAGATTTATAAGTTTAATGACATATATATTTTTTATTAAAATGGAAATTTATTTCTTTTCACATCAACATATTAAAATATATCATTTTAACGCACCATAATTTCTGGAAAAAACACCGTGGTGCTTACTTATTTACATTTTAAAGCAGTGTTTCCCAATCTCTTTTGTGCCATGTCTCACCTAAGCTTTTCTAAAATTCTTATGCCCCACTATGTAATAGATACATAATTTTTAGTACTAAAAAATTGAATTGTTCACTTAAGAAACTTAAATGATAAGTTATGGGAAGAAATCACTAGGTAACTGTTAACGAAACACAGTAAGTAAATTCTCAAAACATAATGAAAAACTAAATTTAAATTAAATTAATTTTAATGAAGATTTTTCTATAAAAAATTAATATTTTAATTTAGTGAGATCCTTGTGAGCTTGATGCTTCCTGCACAAAGATTTTATGTCAGGTTCCAATTTGTCTCAAGCGTCAGTTTCAAGTCTCCACGTTGTGTTTTATCCATACGATTTTTTTTACCAGTAAATCATTTACTGTGCTTCATATTTGCTTCACATTTTTCTTGTACATTTGACTAAATTTGGACATTTGATTTCTATTTCCTCACAAAACTATGCCATAGTTTTTTTTAAATATTAAACAAAGTTTTAATTAACTCATCGTTTTTCATTTCTCTGAGTTCTTCGTGATACAACATATTTGATAATTCAGACAAATCCACTAACATTGGCTGCATCATCCATGTTGAAAAATCAATTTGTTTTAAATCAGAAAATCTTTCTTTTAAATCAACCGATAAAATTTTCAGATGATCGACAATAATAAGTAAAGAGGTATTATTTGCTTCACATTTTTGGAGCCAATAAAACTGTTCAAAGTTTTTGTTGTTAATAAATTTCCGACATAACTCAATATGGGTAATGAAACCAAATATCTTTGCTTTTGCATCAACACGAGTTTTATTTGTTCCTTGAAGCTGCTTATTTAATATATTTAGTTTTTCAAAAATATCGGCTAAATAACTCCCAAATGCTTTACCATCATCACGTATTAACACATACTTCATTTCAGGTTTGTCACTTAAAAAAAAATCATTAAGGTTGTCAAACTTTTCCATAAATCTTTTCAAGTAGTTCTTTTTCGAAACACATTTTATTTTAGTATGAAGTAAAAATCTCACATGGCCTGCAGTTTGTTCTTCACAAAATAACTTGAATTGAAGTTCACATTTGGCATTAACGTTAATAGCATTGATACACTTTATTACTGTATGTAGTATTTCATTTAGAACAGTCGAGATGTTTTTAACCACCAAGTTTTCCCTATGAATAACACAGTGCACAATCATTTCTGGATTTTCATTTTTCATCAATTTTAAATAGCCATTTTTCTTGCTCATCCTATTAGGGGCATTATCTGCAGCATAAGGTTTTATATTCTTCAATGGTTTATTATTGACATATAAGCAGTTTTTTTTAACTTATTACTGTTACTGTCAAAAGGAACCGACGGAGCACACCAACAGACCTGTTTCATCTTCCCTCTTGAGCTACCGGTATGACAGTTTCAAAGAAGACCGTGTACAGACGCTTAGGGAACATTGGTCTATATGCTCGTAGGGTTGTCCGATGTGTTCTACTTACTACAACTCACTGTCGCCTGGGTCATTCAGATACGAACAACTACGTTGTTTATCATAATTTTAAAACGTCTGAAGGTCAACCCTGAGCCTCAGGGATGTTAATTTGACGACGCAACAAACTCAGTTGATATTTTGGTTTTGTCAAACGTACTTATTTTTCTGCCCCAATTATTCGATATTGCTTTTTTCTTTCAATTTTGTCACCGAAATCTAGCATTGCATTTAAATGGCTCGGAGAAAAAGGATTAAATTCGTGTCGAGTGCATTTTTGAGTTGCCCCCTGTGGGGCGTGTTCCCCACGGCGGGAAACTCTGTTTTAAAGTATGGTGTTCCTACTAATGCTCCATATACACGTGCTTCAGAAATCAAAAATAATCTAGTTTGGTTTGAATAATGGATAAGAAGGGCGTAAAGAAAGCTGCGAATAAGTTTAGAGTAACATTAGAATTTAAATACACTGAAATCATATCCCTAGATAAGGAGATCATCTAACAAAAGATAAGTGTGTCAGCAACGTTTATTTATTTTATTCAAATCCTACTTTATAAATCAAGATTTTCTACATCATTTTAAATCGATAAAGAATAATTCTATTTGAATGTTACGTGAGGTTTTGTTTGCATTAAATATTTTTATTAGTAAATATAAAATTTAAGAACTCTTCCTTCATTCAATTTGATATCTCGTTACCTAGATATTCTTTACAACATAGCATGAGTAATGCCAATTTTAAATAATCAATAAGTACTTTGGTGAGTTTAAATATATTTTCAGCACATATTTCAAATGCAGTTTATTTTTGAGACATGTATTCATTTTATATATTTTCTGTAAGTGGTAGTCATTAGTCACTTGCACAAGTCATAAGTCAAGATTACTGGGATATACCTCAGCTACCTGGCAGTAATATATTCAATCTAACTTTGTGTGGTATCTATATTAATGCAGCATTTCTGCACAATTGTAAACTTTTTCGAACCATTTTTCATTAGAGTGTCGTTTATGCCAATGAGAACTTTTTGGAGAATTAAATATATTTAATTCACGCATATTTAGTATCATGATAATAGCTATTAAACTAAGTTTAGCCTTTAAAACTTACCATGGTCTAAAGATATGAACAGTCTTTTTCTGAGCATATTATCTCTTATTTGATCGCAGACACTTTTGAACACTGGCAGATGTGATTAAGGTAAGTAGTGACAATGTTTTCAACATGAAATTTATCTAAAAACCCATTTTCTTCAGGTCTTCTGTTTGTTGGAGTGTGTGCGTGAAAGTGTTCGAGTTTTCTTTCTTGCAATACGTGAGTATCACCCCATGAAATCTTTCTAGAAGGCAATTAGGTGATGGATATTAAATTGTCATATAATAGCATTCGGCAGTTTGGATATTTACTAAGCAGTATCAAAGAGAGAGTGAGTTTAGTCCATAAACTCCACCATTTAATTTTTCAGCTACTGTACAGTCATTATAAATTAATATGATTTCAGAATATTTTATATCATAAAACAGAAAACTTTATGAAAATTCCACTACTTATATTAAGTGTTATATTTTTTTAAAAAAAGCAAACTATCTTTCCTAAGTTTTTACGTCTGAGGACAACAACCACTGAGTTCTTTGCTGAATTTTTAGAGCTATTGACATTTAATTTAACATTGGGGGAAGTCGACAGTCCCCTGGGCTTAGAGTTTGTTAAAAAATTAATTGATTTTTAAAATTGTCTGCCAATTTCGCATTTAGTTAACCTTCCTGCGGAAAAAGTGACTGTCAAGCAACCGACCAACTCCAGCCATAAAATTGCAAGTTTATAAATTACAGGATATATTTTCTTAAAAAAAACTTTTCTGGTGCCTTCTGTCAAGTAAAGTTTTTAATAATAGGTAACTATACTTTACAGTATTCCTTCGAATGACAAAGTTGATCTTTGACTTGATTACTTTTCACAACGTACAATGTAAACGAAGGGAACATTCACCAGGTTTTGATCTTCGGCTGATTCAAATTGCCCAAATTTTATGCTTTTTAAAATCTTCGTCATGTACCATTTTACGTTAAGCAACTGCCTTAATATTTAACAGAATTTGCTTCTAAATCAGCATTAACAAATATAAGTTTCCTGAAAGACACCGCAGAAATGTAACGATTTTTTGAAATTTTTATTATTAGGCATCTTTTTAGCTATTCATGCTCAATAGGCTGTATTTACTTTTGCTTCCCAGAAAAGAAATTTGAAAAAATTTCATTTACTCAACCCAACAAGTATGCATGAAAAGTTAAAAATCATATTTGCACCTGTTTCCTTTCAACTATTAATGTGACAGAAAATATGATATTTAATTTCAAAGAGCCGAATTGGGAGAAGTGCTGATATCTCATCGAATACATATCATTAAAAAATTATTGAATAATATCATGTAAACGAAATTTTAACTTTGGTATTTTTCTGCCTGTTGTATTCAGCAATTAAAACTATGTTGTTCATAAAAGCGAACAAGTAGACTTTCTAAATAACAGAGCATAGATATCTCTATATCCTTACCATAAGATAATGGGGAATTATTATTTGTAGAAGTTAAGGACTTCGTTGACCAGAGCATAACTGACGTAACATTTGGCAAGCTTTTTCAATAACCATTGCATATTATTGCTTTTCAGGAAGATTTTCCTTGGGTAAGGAAATCTATCTAAAAGTTGCACAGGAAAATATTCACTAGACTCACAATCATCCACCCTTACAGGTATCATTCAAAAAGCGAAATTACGACAGCCAATTTTCTGTTGGTGTTGTATGATGGGAATCTAACCTGGGGCTTTTTACTTTAAAAAAGGGATAAATGACCAATAATCTACATAAATCTTTTTTGTAGAAATTGATGGAATTTATGAAGATGATCTTTAAATTGAGGGAGAAAAAATGTCCAGTAAAGAGAAGTCAGACTTTTCAATAACTCATTTCACTACGAGCACTGTTATGTTCAAATAAACTGTGAATATTCCATCATAAGTTCCCTTAACTGTTATAGTGACGAAACTGAAGTGGAAAGCACAACTTAGGTGTCAACCTGATTATTTTACCGGAGTACAAAACCTATAAGTAGATTGCTATGTTTAGCAGATTCATAATTCGAAATACTTAGCTTGAAAAATAATGAAGAAAATAAAAAATATAAAATTTATATAGTTAGATGGTTTATTTCACTTAAAAAAAGGATAATGAATTAAAAATAGCTGGAACTAATGTTTCCTATAATGGTGTTCAAAAAATCTTCTGCTGAAAATGTGTTCCAATAGAACATGTGAAAATACTTTAAGTCTTAAATGAAAAAAAAATTAAGCGACATTTTTATACAAAAAGATCCGTTCTATTCCTTTTCAAACTAATTGAGTGTGTGAAGAAATATTATTTAAAAAGTTTTTTATTCTAATTAATTTTACAATTAGGAACGCGATATTTGTGATAGAAATATTTTGTTCAAATTATGAAGTGTATTTTAACGTCACTGCATACTTTTACTAAAACAGTGAAATGTGAGATTATTATTAATTATTTTATAAATTATCAAGACATATTAATGTTTCTTTGAAATCCTTGATTCAAGTGAACGATAACATTAAATAAACAAAAAACAACAAACCTGTAGCAGTGATTTGCTGTGTTGCTAAATATTAGATATCAAATTCGATATTTTTGCTGGATATCTTTTTTTATTAAAATGTAAGAAAAAGAAAGATGTTAAAAAAAAATTACTCTAATGTGATATAGCAATAATCCTTTTTTATTTACAAATTAATCCCAACACCTAAGAGTAGAGATTTAGTAGTTTCTTTAAGCGGTTCCATCCCTCTATCATGAGTTATAAATCCAGAGATTGCGCTTAAAAACATGGGATAGACAAGCAGAGATAGAAAAAAAAGGAAGCAATCTGTCTTAAGACCTCATCTTCCTAAGCTTAAGAAACGTCTGGATCGCTCTTAAAGGCGTGACACGATGAGGGGGGGGGTGAGTGTAGGTGTGGAAAATCCAGGGTAAAAAAAAGTGAAATATAGTTCATTATTTAGACGAGCTCAACGTAGGAAAAGAGGCGCAAACTTTTTCTAGAAGCGTTGCAGCAATTAGGTAATGATTAATCCCCTACTAAATCCTACCGCGAGTTTCCTGATTAAACGTGGTAGTTAAGCGAGGTGTGGGGGTGGCATGTATTTATCACTGAAGGAAGGGGGAGCTCTTAACCTCTCTCACCCCCCTGTCTCCTACCTCATCTTATCACCGACCTTGCAGAGAAGTTTTAAAGCCCACCAATATTTCTCTCACTTTCTTTTTTTTTACCCAGAGAACTTTTTCGAAAATGACTTCAAATAAAGAGAGAGGAAAAACGAGAAAAAAACCCGGATGTATTTAATTTTTTTTTCATTCTGTTGGAATCATCAGCTATTGAAGATTATGGAAGGATCAATGGGAAATAATCTGAAACGTCTTTCCTCCCACCACTTGAGAGACTGTGCAGAGGAGGATTAGGACGATCCTCTACTACATCTCGGAAGAATTCGAGCAAAAGAAGAAAAGAGAGGGGGTGGAGGAGCAAAGTGAGTCGGAATCTCTAATACTTGAGCTGAAAGAAGTACTTTAAGAATAGAAGAAGGGGGTAAGAGTTAAGAAATTTTTAAAATTCCTTCTCAAGTTGTACTGAAAGTTCCCGCATGATAAGCCAACCAATGTTTTTCCTGATTTTTCTTTTCTTTATCGTGTTCATGCTTCAAGAAGATCTTACTCGATCTTTGCTTCATTCGGAACTGAAAGATATAGAATAAAAGGAAAAGACTTTCAAAGGCGATTCCTCGACAAAACTGAGACAAATGTTTTTGTCATCAGTGACTTTTTAGATTTTTTCAAGTAAATAAAAGAACAAAACACATATAAAATTCGATGCAATCTGACATAGGATTTTGAATTTTGAGGATGTCTTGCATCGAGAAAAAAATAATTAAATGTTTTCGTTTCATGTTAATATTCAATATTTTGGAATTTTCAAAATAGCACCAGCGATCACTTCAAAGACAACATTTAAGTAATAGTATATAAAAAAAAACTGGTATTTTAAAAAGTATCTCGTATTTTCTTAACTGAAAATATTTTTTATTTTGTTTATTTAAAGCTACTTAACAGAAATTTGCAATCACATTAAAAATATAAAAGTTTTATTTCATTTTTATTTTTTATTTTTTACTAGCTTTCTATTTGCTTATGATATTTAATAATATGGAATTTAATGTTCTTTTTTGTATATGGTACATTATTATTTCAATTAAATTTATTGAAGATATAAAGTTAGAATGTATTTATGATTTAAATACATAAAACTGGGCTTTTTATATATCAGAATATCTAATGTGTATTTAAAATCCTTATTCCCACATATCACTAAGAAATATATTTGGAAAACTACTAGGAATTGAAAAATGTTGTAATAGTTTCGCTTAAATTGCCTAAGAGTTTTTTTAAGAATCTTGATAGGAGAGGAAAGGGTCATTCTTTTAAGTTCACTTTTTTCACTCAGTAAATTAGGAACTGTCTAGTCTAAATCTAATCCATTTAGAATATTTTTTGTTATTTTGAATAGCATAATAAGTAATTCGGCAAAAGTTTGTCTGGTGAAAAAAACTTCTGTTACATATTTGTATTTTGACACAATGGCAAGTGGAAAGCTTAATGGCGTAAGTTTATTACAAGGCACTATAACACACATATAGCACACCATACAATAGCAATTGTAAATATTACTCCAGAAACTTTTCATGCATAATGGGCCATATTCATCTGTCATAAAGAGAAAGCAAAAATACTTCTAAAAATCCATCCTCCACAATCACGTATGCAAGCGGAGAAAGAGCAGTGAGTATCTCCTGTTGCTCAATAATCACGGGAACTGAACTTAATGTCTTTCACTCTTAACAGAACTGTCTCATCTTTACAACATAGGCACCTAATTTGCTTAAAAAAGATATTAAGGAAAATTCAAAGATTTCAAAGCAAATACTTTAACGAAGGCATACCAAGTTATCAGCTAACTGTTTGATAATCAATGGTACAGCTTATACCAGGTACTAATCTGAAAGAATAGAGCTCCTATATCTAAGGCATGTTGAACGTTGATTTTTACAAGTTTGCACGAAATAGTGAAAACCATAACAAGTGCAGTACTCGTAAAATGTTTCCCTTATCATATCCATATCCATGAAAAAACGATCCATGGATCTGGCATATTCACTTGTCCCAAGAGAAAGAAATCAAGGAACTTCCAAACAACAATCTGTAGTATGTTTTCAGGAATGAACATCAATTGTCTATTATTTAATAATGTCTGATGACGAATCTAGGCATTTTGACTCTGTAGTGTCGATTTTTACATCTGGATCAAGTAGATTTTTATGTTGCAATGTATGATATTTAAAAGCCAGCAGTATAGTGGCCCAAAAACAGCATGTCCTCATGTTGAAAAGTTTGACTATTCATTGTTAGTTGGTAGAAATGAGCTTTCTAGTTCTAGTTTTAACTTGATAATCTATTCAAGACTGAAAATAAACATTTGGTTTGCGTTTTTTAATCATTTCTACACTCCTGAATACATTATGGTGAAATGTTTATACTGTAGAGAAGCATGAGAATATGTCTTAAAAGTTTAGTAGCAGTTGACTTATTTTATCTAGGTAAAAAAATGATAATGCACCAGAATATCTTCAGGAAGTAAGTAATATTTCTCATGATGGTAAAGAATATATTTTATGAAAGATAGTTTTAAAAAAATCCGAGGTACAAATTTGTGTATTTTAATTATCATAAAAGCAAGGAAATAAAGAGACGTGATAAAAAAATTCTGTTTTGTGCCAAAATTGAAAAGGCGCATGAGAAAATGTTTATAATTCGTAAACGAGTGCATTTTAAATTTGGTAAAAAGTTCTTAAATAAATAGGATTATTGTAATAAATTTCGCATTATTAAAATTAATTGTGTTGAATACCATCTTTTAATTTTTTTCAATGGAGAATGTAATAATCAGTGGGTTCATTAAATTAAACATTAAATAAGCTTAATAAAAAATAGCTATTGATATTTAAAAGATTAAACACAGAAACTAAAATTTTATTCAAAATAAATTATTTTAAATAGTTGTACTTTTTTTTAATCACTTAAATGGCCAATTTATTTGAATATAAAAAGATAAGAGTAAAATGAAATATAAAAAATATTTTATTCAAATAAAATCCTCCTTTTGAAATTCAAGTTTTTTTAAAGCTATCTTTCCTAAAATATATTCGCTACCCTCATGGGAAAACACAAGTTAATAATGATACTTAAAATTGAAATAGTTCTTAATTCATTTAAATGATTTTTTTTCTATCATGAGATATAAATACTGACAATGTGCTGAAAAGGCAGGATATATGCAATCTAACATTTAAAGAATGAATCATAATATTTCTTATGATTTCATCTTCCTAAACATTAAGTAGCGTCTGGGTCTTTCATAAAGACGTTATTTGAAAATGGTTGGCAAATGTTATGCGTGAAATGCCGTATAAAAACGGAAATCATAGTAACGTTAGATTAGCAGTTCATCATTTACACCAAATTAGCATGAGTAATAGAAAAAAAGAGCCCAAACTTCTTAAAAAAACTGTAGCAAGCAATGAAGTAATGATTAATCCTCAATTAAATCAGGTCGCAGTTCTCTCAATAAACGTAAAAGTTAAGTAAGGAAAAGGGTTCTAATGCATTTGTCACAAAACGCAGTTCTAGCTCTAATCCTTTTCTACACCTCTTTATCCTGCTTCAACTTATCCAACACTTTTGAGAGAATCTTTAAGGGCCTACCAATATTTTCTTCATTTTTCTTTTTTCATCCAGGCAACTTTTCCGGGAATGACTTCAAATAAAGAGCGAAAGCAAAAATGCATATATTTTTTTCCATTGGAATTATTTGTAGAAGATCATGGAAGGATGAGTGAGAAATAATATAAAACGTCTTTCTACTATTGATTGAGAATCTGAAGTTGTAGGATAGGGGGATCGGGATGATCTCTTCTTACATTTTGAAAGTATTCAAGCAAAAGAATAAAAATGCGAGGTAAAGTGAGTGGGAATCTCAATGTCTTAAAGGGAGGGAAGCACTTTAAAAGATAGAAGAAGAGGAGAAGACTTAAGAAAATTAAAATTTTCTTCTCAAGTTGTATGAAAAGATTCCATATGACAAGCAAAAATAATGTAATTCCTGCTTTATCTTTTAATGTTTTTATGCTTTAAGAAGATCCTACAAGATTTTTGATTTTAATCACTTCTGAAATATACAAAAAGATGAGAAATATTTTAATAAATTCCCCAGCAAATTTGATATACGACAACTTTTATCCCCGGCAATACTGTATCCTCGACAACTGAGAAAGACTACATATGTGGTGGTGAATACAGAAAAGAAGCGCAAACTTCTTTTGAAAGCACTGCACAGCTCTCAGAAAAGGATTAATACCTTACTAAATCCAGTCGCGAGATTTCTTAATAAACGTAGTAGTTAAATGAGTTGTGGAGTTGGCATGTATTTATCCCTTAATGAAAAGGCGGCTCGTATCTTTCTACTACCTCGTATTATCTCCGACCTTGCAGAAAAGCTTAAAATCAAACTAATACTTTTCTCACTTTTTTCAAGAGAAATCCATTGGAAATGGCTCAAATAAAGTGATAAAAGTATCAGGCAAAAAATGGAGAGATACAAAAATTTCTTTTCTGTTGGAATCAGCAGTTGATTGGTAGATTATCGATGATCGATAGAATGGGAGATAATCTGAAGCGTCTTTTTACTTATAACTTGAGAAAGTGTAAAGTGTGGAAGATTAGGATTATCCTCCATTACATTTAGAAAGAATCTAAGCAAAAGAGGATAAATGAGAAATGAAGAGATTGGGAATCTCTAAGTCTTATGTCAAAATATTTTATAAAAGATGGAAGATGAAAAGTTTCGGAAAATTTTAAAAATCCCTTCTTATGCTATAGGAAAAGTTCCCGCAAGGTAATGTGTTTCCTGATTTATTTCTCTATATCTGGTTTATACTTTAAGATCTTTCACACTGGTTTTAATCAAATCTGAAATACACAAAAGAAAAGGAAAAAGTTTTCAAAAGAAATTCTTCAACAAAACTGAGGAAAATGCTATTATCATATGAGACATTTTGATATTTTTAAGTAAACACAAGAACGAAGCATATACCAAAGTTTCATTTATTCAAAATTAGATTTTCTCTTTTGATGATAACCCTTGCATTTAAAATTTTTTAAAAATATTTTCATCTTAAATTATGATTTCGAATTCTGATTCCTTCAAAATGTGATTAAAAGATACAAGGACATCGTCACAGTAACAGTGGAAAAATTTAATACTGAAATAATCAACCTTTATGAAATACTTTTGATTAAATTTTTTTTTACTGTATTTATTTAAAACTCAATTTGTAAACTCAAATTCTTAAATTTAATGAAAATTTAAGCAATTTCCCCCATGTTTGTTAATTATTTATGTCCTTGGTATTAATTAACTTGTGTAATCCAAATTTTAATATATTTTCCAAACAAAGGATTAAATTTAAAAATTTAATTTATAATTGAAGGATTATATATTTATATTATTTTCTGTGGAATATTGTCGTAATAATATAACTTCATTAATTAATATCTTTATTTTTTTCAGTAGATTAAATTTTTATTAAAACAAATTATCTGCATATTAATCTTAGAACTTACTACAATCATTTGAAATTTTACTTCATAGTTTTCTTAAATTAAAAATAAGATTTCTAAGGCTGGTCAGGAGAGATTTCATACCAAGTTTTTATCTTCTTAGCTCCTGGTACAATCAGTAGTTACTGTAAACATGTCTCCATCGTTATCACTTTTAATATTGAACAAAGAATTTTTCTTATAATTTTGATTCTAAACAAAATAACATTCCCAATTATTTGATTCAAACTAAATGTTCTCGTTAATTAGATTGAAAGACATGGTAAAACTTGAAAAAATTTCCTATAATTAATTAGTGAATATTATTTAAATGCCATTTCAGTAAGCAGTCGCAGTGCAAATCACTAATTTATTTTACATGTTAAAAAAAATAAAATTTTTACAAAAATTTATATGCAAATGTAATAATCATCCTTATTTACAACATGATACTGACTCTTAAATCAGAGATCTATTGGCTCTTTTAAGTGCTCCCATCTAGAAATTTAAATCCAACAATGGTATTTAAAAACGCAGGATATGCAAGCCAAAATATTTAAGTTATTACTTCTTAGACTTTATTTTCCTGTTGCCCCAGAAAAAAAAAAAAAAAAAAATTTTCTAATTTTTGTCATGAAGACGGGATCTGAAAAAAGAGGTACCGAATGTAGATGGGAAAAGTCGTGGGAAAAACTGAAAAATATAGTTCATTATTCAGACGAGCATAACATGTGTGGTGGTGGGAGAGAGAAAGAAGCGCAAACTTCTTCGGAAGTTCTGAAGCAATTAGGAAATGATTAATCCCCTACTAAATCTTGTCACGGGATTTCTGATTAACAGTAGAAGTAAAGTGAGTGGTAGAATGGCAATGTATTTATCACTTAATGAAATGATGGTTCTAATCCTTTCTTACCCTCCTTCTTATACCTTATCTTATCTCCGATGTTTCAGAGTACCTTAACTAATGCTTTTCTTAATTTTTTACCAATGGACTTTATTAGAAACAAACTTCAAATAAAGGAAGAAATATGCGAAGCAAAAAATGAATCGGTATAAATATTTTTGCTTTGTTGGAATCATCAAATGTAGAAGATTATGGAATGATCAATGAGAAATAATCTGAAACATCTTTCCACCAGCAGTTGATACTGTGCAGTGGAGAAGATTAGGATGATCCTAACTTAGATTTCGAAAGAAATCGAACAAAAGAAATAAAGTTATTGGAAATCTCTAACTCTTAAGTCAAAGAAAGTGTTTTTTAACAGATAGTAGTGGAAGATTGGGAAAATTTTAAAAATCTCTTCTCTGATTGAGTTAAAAGCCTCTACACGATAACTTAGGCTATATATATATACATATACTGGTTTTTCTTTTCTATCTGGTTCATGCAAGAAGATCCAGCATGATCTCAAATTTTAATAGGTTCTAAAAGGTACAGAAATAAAAGAAGCAATTTTCGATAGATATTCCTCCACAAAACTAAAACAAATACTACTGCAATAAGAAGCTTTTGGAACATTTTTTTAAGTAAACAGAATAAAAAAATATACATCAAAATCTCACTTACCAGCATTGGATTATCTCTTTTGAGAATGATATTTCTATCAAAACAATTCTTTAATGATTTCATTTATATCATGTTTCTAAACCTTGATGATCCTAAAATAGCTTCTAGTGATTATTACAGAGACAGCCATTTTACTAGTGGGAAAGATTAAAAGTAAAACTCGCAATTTTTATAAAATATTTGTTTTTGATGAAACCCATACTTACGTATTATTTAAATTTATTTATTCAAGTTATTAATAACTATCACTTTTCAGGGTAATCCTTGCAATGAAACATATGAAATATTTTAATTTTCAATTTTAATCCAAAACTTTGATACTGCCAAAATAGCTTTAGCCATAATTAAAGCAACTGTGTGGCAAAAAATAATATTACGGTGTATAAAATACTTTTTTAGTTGAATTCATTTTTTTATTGTTAGCTCAAGGCTACTTATTAGAAATAAATCTTTAATTTTTTACAATATTAATCTTAATTTTTAATTTTTTTGAGAGTAGCAAATTTGGTATAGCTATTGTCGAAATTGAAATTAAAAATTTCATAAGAAATTGCTTGCGAAAGTAATTATCTTCATGCAAGTCAATCCTGACCTTCAAATGGATTAATTTCCTGGTTCCCTTAACGGATCTTCATCGTTTTACCATAAAAATATGTTGTTGTTTATTGTTGTTTCCAATCCCCGTGATCAGCAAATCTAGATCAGGTCCATGAGTCCATTCACTCTAAAAAAGTCAAGCACCAGAAGGGGATCCCGAATGAATTAATCATGGTTGGGGTAAGAGGCAGCTTCTATGGTTAGTGACCTGGAGTACCGGTGGCAGAAGTCTGACTTAGCTCTGGAGCCTACAGACTTTAGCTGGGCACAGTGGAGTCGCCTTCACGCCTTGGGTGACCTTACCATGAGAATACCCTTCCGACGTACTTCGCCCACTCCACCCCCTCGCCACGGTGAGGCTGCCTGTAGGACTTGAAGGGGACCATAAAAATATTGTTGTTGTGACTTATCCTCCACCTGCCTGATGAAGTCAGACAAGAGCCATTAGACCCGCATTTCTAAAGAAGTCAAGGAGAAGAAGGGGAATGAATGAAGGAGAAGAAGGGGAAGGAGAAGAAGGGCCAGAGAAGAAGGGGTCTTCTCTGGAAAGCCACAAATAGTCCAAGACTTGCTAAGCAGAAGCTTGCCGAGCTTGACATTTTGAGCAGGCTGCAAAGTTCTTCCTGCCCATGAAAATGGAGAGACTCTTAATATGAACGCTTATCATTCTTTAAATTGCCATTCGAGAGTTTTTTCCAAAATTGAGTGCAAACGAAGAGACAATCTCTTTTCCCACATACCAGAAATGGCTTGGAGGTTCCCTCCATTAATTCGGGAATTCAGCGTTGACAATGGAATCCAAGAAAATATAAATCCACCTATGTTGTTCAAAATCCCAGGTCATACAAATCGAGATAAAAAAAAGAACCAATCTACCTTAAGATTTCATATTCTTGATCATGAGTAAGCATCTTCGTTATCCATGAACTTATGAACTAAATAGAAATGGTAAACATAGACTTGGAAAATATTACGAAAAAGGTGAAAAACACTTCATTATTGAGACAAGAACAAGCAGTGTTTTGGAAGTCATGAAAAATAAGAAAAAAAATTACCCAGTAAGTGCTACAGTAATTAGGTAATGATTAATCTTCTATTGATTCCTATCGCATGTTTTCTGAATAAACTCAGTAGTTAAGTGAGGAGTGAGATCGGCATGTATCTATCACAGAAAGAAGAGGAAGCTTTTACAATTTTTTAATCCCGATCTCTAACCTCATCTTATTTTTCCATCTTGCATTTCTAATATTCTTTTACCAGAGAACTTGTTTCTTATATGACTTCAGATAAAGAGAGGAATAAACGAACGAAAAAATCGGATTTTTTTTATTTTGTTGGTGTCTACAGTAGATCATGGAAATATCTACAGTAGATCATGGAAATATCAAAGGGAAATAATCTTTCCGCCATTAACTTACCAGTGGCAAAGATTGTACAAAGAGAGCATTCGGATGATTCCCTCTTACATTTTGAAAGATTTCTAGCAAAAGAAGAAAAGAGAAAATAAAAGTGAGTCTATAAGTCATAAGCAGAAAGAACTGTTTTAAAAGATAAAAAAAAGAGGTTGAGAGTTAAGATATTTTTTTAAAAATCCCTTCTCAAGTTTTGTGAAAATTTTTCGCGTTTGTGAAAATTTTTCGCGTTTCAAGTCAAGCGCTGCATTTTCTGATTTTTCTTTTTATCTTGTTCATGCTTAGAAATCTTATGTGATAACTATTTTCAATCAGATATGTAAAACACAGAAGAAATGGTAAGATTCTCATATGAAATTCCCCGCCAGAGTTTCGGCAATTGCAATCGTCATTTAAAATGTGCGATGTTTTTACAGTGAAGGAAAGTACAAATATGAGTTGAAATCTCGGCTATCCGACAAGAAATAATCTTTTTTGTTGAAGATGATTGTACAGAAAATATCTAAATGTATTCGTGTTAATTCTTGATTCCGAATGCTGGTATATCTAAAATGTAACCAAATATGTTGGAATATCTTATGTCATAACCAAAGTTACATAATCTCATTAACACAGCTTATAATCAGTATAAAATGCTATGTTTTAGATGGACTTATTTTTTATTGATCATTTTAATATATTTAATTTATATTCATGTTTATATTATGAAGAAAAATAGGAACTATCCCCAGTGTTTCTTAGCTTTCTTTATTCCTCTATGTATTAGAAATGATTCAAATTTTAATGTATTTTCCAAATTTTCAATATTTGAATTTCTGTCTTAGAATATTACGAGAATTTTTTGTGATATTTATTTTTAATAGGTTAGTTTTAATTAAATGCGGGTTACAGACTCTCCCAAGTGACAATTAGTCCCTCGGGAGTGCCCGTAATCCCTTGGCTGGCACGTCCCCTGGCGGACAGGGAAATGCCTCCCTCTGATGAGTGGTGGAAAAAAAAAATCTCACCCTTAAACCAACAGACAGAAGTCTAACTTTTTGGGGATCTGGCAACCATTTGTCTATAAAAAGATAGCAAATATTGTCAATTGTCCAGCAATACCAGCATCTCTGTAGAACATTGGGGAATATCCATTTGATGGCAATCTCTACACAGACAATATAGTGAAGCTAAAGCCATCATTGGCAGTCACAGATTCATTTGGTTTCCTCTGGACGTGTAACCAACCACCCAATAAATGTAAATTTGAAGCTTATGTTGGATATTTATCAATGCAACTGGCAGCACTGGCTCTTTTTTTTTGGACAAAATAGACAAAAGGCTCAAAGTTAGACCATACTGGGAAAATTAACGTCTAATTTTTAAATCTCGGTGACTCATTTGGCTATTATAAGAAACAATGAGTAAGCAGTACTTGACCAATCTAAGGCATTAAATTACAAGTATGTTTTGAAATTTAGTTTTAAATCGGTAGTATTAATTAAAATAGTTTTAAGTATTGATATTTTATTAACGAATGTAAATAAAGTTATCAAATTTATAGTAATATTTATTAGATGGAATTTATGCAGATCATGAAAAATAAGGATTTATTAACAGTTATTGATACTCTAATATATTAACATTTATAGTCCTGTTTAAATTATCTTACGCAAACAAATGTTCTGTTTCTTTAAACGTAGGTGTATATAGTTTAAAAGTTTGAAGATTAAAACTGATCTTTTCTTTTATTAAATGAACATTTAATATAACTAAATGTTCATTTCTCAAAATAATTTCTAGTTCACAAATATAATTTAATTCCGTTTCGTTAATAGAAATAAACTTTAAATATAAAAGGAAAAAATTAAAAAAAATCAAAATAACGAGAATTCGTCACAAGTATAGACCTGTTTTACCAGTAACTTTGTTTCTTAAACCACTAAAAATGTTTCTTAAAATATATTTTAGTGAAGTTATTCTCATGTTTAAGGTTTGATATAATTATTATTCTTTTTTTAATTGATTCGTAAATTATGAAATATTATGAAGAATTTAAACGTACATTGCATACCTAAATTTCATTTACAAAAACATTAAGATGTAAAATAATGGACTGCTCATGAACAATAATTCCGAACAAGCTCAATTTTATTCTTAAAATTTGAAAGTACATCCATTAATCATTTACTAAATAGTTTTTTAAGTATCAATACTGCATAAAATTCTGACAAAGATTCTATACCTGAATTTCATTTGTAAAACTGTAGAAGGATATATTAAGTAATGCATTGTTTATGAACATTAATTCTACGCAAGTTTTTATGATTAATTGTAACAATCCATTTAGATAAGCGGATGATTTTAACAGACATTATACATACAATTGTCTTTTCCTTTAAGTTTAGATGATTAATTATCGTTAAGCAAATTATAATTTCTTAAGAATGTCTATATAAAGTGATCCTAGAGGTCCTATCCTAGAGAAACTACAAAAAAATAACTGCATTCATATGCTCTTAGATACATCCCAAAAAAGATACGTGTAAGCTTGTAAGAAAAATAATAATTATCCTTTGAATGGGTTACTTCTGACGTCGAAGAATAAACTTATAAATATTTCAGTTTTTGAGGTGTGAATTGACTTATTTGTAATGGTTGAGTTTCGTAAATAAAAACTAATATTTTGCTATTACTTTTGGAAGAAATTTATAAAGTTAATTAAATTTTTCTAATAGTTATAATTATACAGTGAACTGTCTAATTTCGAAGTCTATTTCTGTTTCTTGCGAAAAAATATATACTTTTTAATATTTATTTGGTTTACTTGTCTCTCTGTTATAATTTACAATTCCCAAAGAGTTTCTAGACGAAAATCTACAATATTTGATGAATTCCAAGCCATTACATTATCCATAGTCAAGTAGAAAATTGAACGCCAGAATGATTTTAATGAAGACGAGATATCAAATTTTGCAGCTGATAGTTTTGATTTTGCTCTGAATAAAAACGCATTTGAATAATATTCAAAAAAGATAATAATTGTATTTTTTAAAACTAAGAGGTTCAAATTTTTATGCTTTCAAATACTAAATTATGCAAAAAATTAACAGTGAAATTTTTAAAAATAATGTAAAATCATCTTATTCATTTAAAGTAAAATCAAAAATTAAAACGATTCTTTTAAAACAAAATAAAGCTCTTATAAGCAAGCCTTATCAGTTCAAAATTCATAAATAATTTGATTTTAAAACTAATAATACTTATGTATGATATTTCACTATGATCATATAAAAAATTTCAAATAAAAAATTAATTGAAGAAAGACATCTGAGTCTTTACAAAAAAATTGTATACTTGAGTTTATGGAGAAGATTTCAAGGTTCTCTCTTCATTGCTGGAAGTCAGAAGAATATTTTCTATTCATGATATAATAATCCTCGTAAATGTTTAAAGCTTTATTACGTATAAACTACTTATTGTGGTATATTTAAGTGACATCAACACAAAAATTTGTTATTAATATTCTGAATTGAGGAGCGTTTTATTAAAAAAGCTTTAAATAAATTGCTGTCATGAAATACTCAAATAAAAACATTAAAATAACATAACAGAAGTATTTTCTAAAAGCTCTCTCCATTAGAAGATGCATTATAAATTGTTGGAATTTATGTTTACATTTTTTTATTTCCCTAAGAATGTTAATAAATTTTATAAAATTCAAGTTTTATTTCGAAAACTGATTTTATTGTTATTCTAATTTTTTTTTTAATTTTCATCATAATTTTAGGAAGAAAATAAGCAAAATTTGGATCTTCTCATAGTTAAATGATAAAATGATTAGAGTTTATGTTATCTTCTTTATGTACCTCTTTTCATAACATGTTAAACTATTCACAACAAACTATTCAACTATTCACGAAACTATTCAAACAAACAAAACAAAAACTATTCACGATCTAATAGAATGAATAGGCCTCCTTAATTTTTGCTGAATTAAATACAAACCTCACATATTAGAGCTCAAAATCTAATGATAGTAGCTATAGATTTAGATCAGATTTCATTGGCCTTTTTATTTATTAGCATATTTATGTATTTTCATTGCAAGTGAGATTTTGATTAAAAGTTGCAACAGAAGAAACCCGGAAAACCTTCCTCACTTACTTCAATAGGTATACATCAAATGCAGAAACAAAATACCTATCTCAGATAAAGTAGAATCTTTTTTTTTTAAATAATCACTGTTTTAACACTAGTTAATGGTGAAATTTGAATTCTTAATCTTTCATAATGGGACACTAGTCTTTGGATAAAATTTGAATGATTCGGAATTTTTACCATAACCTTGGAATGACGGAATCATAAACGGTGCAAAACGTGGAAAATTTGAAATTTGAAATTGATTGTCCCACTGGGACACGCTTGGCAGCATACTCGAGTAGAAAATCGTCCATTCATCCTCTGAATTCTAAAGAAACCAATTTGTCTGTAAAATAAATCATATCAAAATGCTAATCACCTTTTATTCCCATTAACGTGCAGTTTTTGATATATTGATTTCGTATATCACGTTTGCATATTTTTAATGCAAAAGGTTGTTGAGTGTTACATAACCAATTAACATGTTTCAAAATAATTCTGTAGAACATTATGGGCTCTCCAATTTATATATATTTTTATGCAACTTAATATTTTATTTTGGAAGCATAGTTTTCAAAAAGAGTGTGTTACCTAATATATAGGTTAGCTTTTAAATTTTTTAATGAAGTACAAGTTACTTTTCTTAATATTCAAATATATCCTTTATTGAAAAATATTTTAATGCAGTTCTAAAGTAGCATGAATATTAATTGCTTGCAAGTTCTTCTCTGAAATGCGAAAAAATTTTGGAGTTTCTCAATATAATTTTGGTTAGCTGGTGAATAACGCTCATTCAATTATCTACTTTGAGTGCAACCCTAAACCGTGAACTCAACAGAAAGTAACAAAGGATTCACTTTAATAAACACACACACAGATATATATATATATATATATATATATATATATATATATATATATATGCATTCAGAAAAAATAAATTCAGTATAGCGATTGTTTGTAGGAAGAATGGATTTGATTATTAGAGAAGTAACTAAAATTTCAGTATTGTAAACTTGTGTAACGCACATTTAATTTGTTATTTTAAGAATCTGTAAAAAATTTACATTTAGATAGAATCAGTCAATCATTTTAACGTAGGGATAATGATTTCTTCTAAACATATGAAAACTATCTTCAAACAATTTTCCCACTGAGCCACGAAAAAGTGCGTTAGTCAAAAACTTGTAACAACCAATATGTTTGTAGAAACGACTGCAGAACTTATCAGCGGTAGATCAAAGATCTGATCTACCGAAACAATGAATCAGGATTCAATAATCCAAAAATATATCAGAAAATGGAGAAAGCTCGAGAACAGCCACATGACTTAAAAATGTCACTATCATTTATTTAACTCTCTTTTCCTATTTATTATCATTTTTTGGTTTCAAGGCCTATTTATTTAGAGAATTCGTGTCTCAAAGTCCATTGAATTCTCTGCATACTCAACGCAGTAAATGTCCCCTATTTTAGTGTAGATTTCGGCAATCTGATGATTCTGATTTAAATAAACTTTCAATTAGACACTTCGAAACTAATGTTTAACTTTTAGTAATGAAGAATGAATGTTACTATAGGGTAAAGAGGTCAATGATCAAATCCAGTATTGGTTATTGAAGGGTATATAACACACGCACATACACACACATTAATCTTCTATAATAAATCTATACTACAAATTGCTCTAACTTAAGACCTCCTTTTCTATTCGCAAGCTACTATAAAAGTCTGATGATATTTAGTTATATTTTCAGCTGTTTTTACTATCAATATAGTCCAGGACCATTTTTAACTCTGAATTTACAGATGATCTGTCAGTGCTTTGGTTCTTAAATAGGTTTTTGGGTCTAAGTAAAAGTTGATAGCACTATGGGTTTCAATTGAAAAGTTTTCGTTTTCATTTCCTAACTCATAGTCTCAGTCTGAAGTGTTTCTCTAACTATAATTTCCCTTTCTCACTTCAGATTGTAAGTGTCTATCAAATTAATACTAGTACAGGAAGTGACTGTAAAGCAACAAACAAAACAATTAACACACATTTCGTGGAACAAATACCTATTTTAGGTGTAAATAGTAAAACACTAATTCAAAGGTTCAAGATAAATGATTCTGATTTATGTGAAAATGGACAGTAGAATGGTGGTATAAGCATATTAACAAAAAATAACTCATATTTTTTTTTTATAAAATCTGATAATAAATATTTCATTATCTATTGAGGGATTCAAAAATATTTTTTTTTCAAATTCTTTTCGCATATTATTTTAGGATTTTGGAAATAATTCCGGGAATTAAAAGTCAATAATTTCATTAATTTTATGTAAACTTAGTAAGCTTTTCATTTTTTACTTTGATTCATTTTAGCAAAAAATACTTTATTAATTATAGTAATAATTTTAATCAATAAATCTAGCAAAAAGCCAATTTATGTATGAAAAATATTACTATCGAAATTGTAACTTTATTAAAAAAAATGAAGGTCTCAGATTTTTCCACTGAATGAGATTTTTATGCATCATTGCAAAATTTTACAAAACCATCTTTTAAGAAATCTCCAAACTGCATACATTATAAATAACACTTTATTAAAGTTATTTTAATAAATTTACACAAGATACTCTTAATAAATTTTTACACATTATTCTATATTAACTACCTTAATTAAAAAAATATTTTAACCTTTCCATACTACCATCATCTTCCGATTATATCTTCTTTGAATAACCAATATTATATAAATAAAATTCTTGAATTCAATTTTGTGAAATAAATCCAGTTTTATATCTCAGGACATGTGAAATTGCTGACCTAAATTATATTTCAGATGTTTGCTGTTAGAAGGGAGATAAATTAAATTAGAAACGTAATTTATAGCATGCAGTCGTATTTAAACAATGTGCTGGAAAATTATGCTGAAGTTATGCTTATACGCATGAATAAATTGTTTAGGATTAAAAATTCGTGATACTAAAAAATTTCTCCTTTTCCGAATCGATATAAAAATATAAAGCCCACCATTTTGGTATCAAAGCTTAATAAGATAAGACTTCATTAATTAAATAAAACTAAGTGATTAAAATTTTGAGTATCTTGAGACGAGAGAATTCACTTCCATTCTAGTTACTTACATTAATTAAGCCGGTTAAACTCGTGGAGACCATAAAAAACAAAGAATAAGAGAAATGGCAACACAGTCCTTTTAATTTAATTAATAATTACGATGTAAGAATCGCGTCAGATTTTTTTTTGTTTATGAAAAATAAAAATAAAATAATTAATTTTGGAACATGCATTTTTATTATTCGCATTTTTTCTAATCATTATTATGAAAGACATAATTAGGTTCATGCTTTATAAATTTAGAGCCATTTTGCGCGTTCCTACAAAAAATGGCCTTTGTGTTTGATGAAGAGTGTTTTGGTTTTTCTCATTCTTTATCTAAATCAAAGAAAAGGAATTATATGATTTTTTTTATGATTTTGTCATACTTTTTTGGTAAGTTTTTTAAACTAAACTTTTTCCCTAGTTAAAATTTCATAACTATAAGAGATTCTAATAAAGGAATAAAAAATTGTTTATTTTATGAAAGATACATGAATTTATTTGCTTAACTTGTTATCGTCGTATGCGTTTCATTTTGCACCATCTGCAATCTGAGTTCGAATCTCGAAGGAACATCTGCAAATAAATCTTTGTGACAATTTTCTTATTTGGTCTTAGAAAAAAAGATGGAGGAATATTGTTATTATCCTGACAATTATTTCAATAATTTTTGGGTCCAATTTCCACATCCAATTCGGATATCTGAAATGATCCAGAATGATCTTTAAATTGTATGCCCTTTTCCAATTATTCATCGTGCGCAAGTGTCCACAGATTGACAAATAACGATTTTAAGAATTATTTCTCTGTGATTTTTTTCAGATCCTCTTTCCTTACAAGCTACTAACTTAAAAATATTCGTATACTTCTTATTTTAAATTTTATTTATATTTTAAAGAAATATATAAAATTTGTAATGATATAAAATATTTAATACTTCTTTATATATTTACATGTATTAGAAATATTTTCTATATAGTGTGCTGTTGAAATGAAAAGTTATAATAAATTAATCGCGTTATATTTCTACAGACAGAAATCTCATATATATATATATATATATATATATATATATATATATATATATATATATATATATATATATATATATATATATATATATATATATATATATATATTTATATACAGGGTGATCCAAAAGTCAGGACGAACTTTAGAAATGAATAATTCGAAAACGAATCACGATACAAAGATGCGGTTTGCACCAAACGGATGGAAAAGAAACCGGGTTTTGTGTGGCAATGAAAAGAAATAGTTCTGTTGGCGACCAACAGATGGCGCTGTCAGATTTCTGATGTAGGATTATGCAAAGCAACAAACGATATAAAAAGAAGCAACTGCAGCAGGTAATGGTAGTCGAAGCTGGTATGCATCGAAATGCTGTCCATAGTTGAGAAAGCCCTCTTAGTTAAACTGTTTTATAAGAATTCGGAAAGTGCCATTGCGAGCATATCGCTACATGAAGGGTATGCGAGATAGCAAAGGACCAATAACGTCTTCTGCATTGAACAAAACTGTGAAAAAATTTGAAGCTACAGGTTCTTTGGCGTCACGTCAAAGAAGTGAACGTCCCTCAACTGCAGCTGCTGTTGCCACGACAGGGGAGCAGACGGTGCAAGCCATGTCGGCGGTTGCTGCACATGGGGAGTGCAGTGCTCGAGAAATTTCGAGGCAGACAGGAGTGTCGTACGGAAGTGTCTGGAGAGCGCTGCGAGTAACTTTGCAACGGTATCCCTACAAGTTGCAACATAAGCAAGAACTGAAACCTCCTGACTTCGACTCTCGCCGACATTTTGCGAATTTGGTCTTCAATAAGATGGAAGAGCAGCACGACTGGCTTCACACTGTGCTTTGGATAGATGAAGCACATTTCACACTCTCTGGCGCTGTTAACACCCACAATTTTCGAGTGTGGACCACAGAAAATCCACATGCATTTGTTGAGGTACCCTTGCAACAGCCTAAAGTGACAGTCTGGTGTGGCTTCACTGCTGATTTCATAATTGGTCCATTTTTTTCGAGGAAGTCACACAGACAGGTTTCCAAACAGTTTCTGTCACCGGTAAGCGATATCTAGCACTGTTACAGAACAGCATTATTCCTGAACTGCAAGCGCGACTGGCACTCCAAACAGTCACCTTTATGCAAGATGGAGCACCACCTCATATTGCTCTGCCTGTGCAACGCTTGCTACGCTCAACATTTGGGGAGGATCGCATTATCAGTCGCTACTTTAATCACGCATGGCCTCCAATATCTCCCGATCTCACACCCTGTGACTTTTGGCTGTGGGGCTTCTTGAAGTCAAAAGTGTACCGCGACCAACTGGCATCACTAGCGGCACTGAAAGATGCCATCCGCCAAAATGTGTCTGCCATAACGCAAGAAATGCTACTAAATGCTGTGAATGGTGTGGTGACTCGTCTCACAGCTTTACTTCTGAATGATGGACAGCACATTGAACATTTACTGTAGTAAGTACTAATTAACTGTAATTAATCTGACTTCATTAATCATTGTTTCATTTGTAAATCATCTTTTGTTGCAATAAAACACTATAGCGCCATCTGTTGGTCGCCAACAGAACTATTTTTTTCATTGCCACACAAAACCCGGTTTTTTTTTATCCATTTGGTGCAAACCGCATCTTTGTATCGTGATTCGTTTTCGAATTATTCATTTTTAAAGTTCGTCCTGACTTTTGGATTACCCGGTATATATATATATATATATATATATATATATATATATATATATATATATATATATATATATATATATATGGCATAGTTGCACCTGAAGTATGATAAATGTTTGATCACAAGAACAAAAACAAATTCAATGACAGTGAAATATATGTTGAAGATTGCGAAGTAATATGTTAGAGTGTTAAAATGCACATACTTATACACACGCGGAAAGAAATCCAATGTATATATATGTATATATATATATATAAGCATTCTCCTTAAATATAATCTAAATAATATTTAAAATTTTATTTTATTTTAAAAAGTTTTCATTAAAAACGACGTAAAATTCATACATATTTACTTAATACCTTATTTTACAAATCAAAGAAAAATTGCATTAATAAACTCTGCTAGTAAAAGTCTCAGCTGATTTACGATTCCGCGAATAGTTTCGGAATGTCTTCCGATACATCGTGTTTCAGCATATCTTAGGGAATGTCCGAGAAGATGCATTCGTGTTCTCAATCCCCACCGCTGATTGTTGATTCTGCTCATGGATAAATTATTCATAGGGGTAGACGAGTTCACGAAAGAAGGACATAAAATATACATAGAAACTGACCTCTGGGCTACCATAAATCTAGAGGCATTTTATATCTCGAGATTAGAAGTATTGTTATCTTTGGTTATGGATTAAATGTTGAAATTAAAATTCTTTTAAATTTTAAAATTTATCTCTGAACACAATAGTTGCAATTGATGTATTTAATCAAAGCTATTTTGTAAGGAATTCCAAATGAAAAAGAAATATTTGAAATACATTTTCTGAAATCACTGAAAGTTTTTCATTAACTTAAGCATTTACATGGATTTCACATAGGTTAGTGGCTGACATTAATTATTCATAGCATTTACTTGAAATATTTTATAAATTTCTTTAATTCTCAAGGACTCAGAAACCACATATTTTTGGCTTTAATAGGCTAAATTAATGCAAAATTTTTCACCTTAATTAGATTTTGAAATTGATTGTTTGGCTTCAAGAATTTTTCAATTCTGAATAAAAAAATCTAGATTCAAATGTTAATATTTAATCAATTGAATGCTTGAAATTTGTCTAGTATAAAAATTTTAACATGCCTAAATTAACTATAATTTACAAAACACATAAGAATACACGTAAACAAGATTGATAAATTTTGAACTCAATATTTTAAAGTGCATCGATTTCACTTGAGAATATAATCAATGATATTTTGAAAAAAAAATACCAATATGTGTGTTGTGTATGCTTAGTGATTAGATGCAATTTCGAGAATAACTTTGCAATGAAAAGCTGTTGTAATTCTATTTAAGTAAACGCAGTGAATTGCTCCTAAACTTTTCTCATAGATTAAAAGCCACATGTATGCATCGCAAGGGAGGAAACCTGGAAACCAACCACTTATCAATATCGGGAGCCATTCTTCGTTGTTGTTACTTGTAGCTACTGCACTGCCATTTTTCGCACTTAAATTGTTTCAATATCTATAAAACGCCTTAGGTTAAATTTGAATTTTGGGCGACAAAAAAAAAAATAACAAGCTTAATAACATCTGGAGAATGGTGAATGCTTGATCTTCAGAGCAAATTTAATGCCACAAAAATGTATATTGAAGATTGTAAATTAATATTTTAGAGTGTTATCATGAAATACTTTGTCATGCAGAGAAAAATCCTATGTCCCATTGAAATATGTACGTAAATTACAGAACTATTTTGTTTAATTTTGTTTGATACATAATCAACGATGTTTGTAATGATATTTAGAAACATTCTTGATATCAATACATCGGCGTCGTTAATGCCATGTTTATACTGTGAATGAAAATCATACTGCATAGCATTGCTGTAATACCACTAGAGACGAATTCCTAATGAGCATTCAAACAATTATTTGAAAGTTTCATAAATTATCAAATTTCTGTGTTAGTTATTCTTGACCCATTGTCTCTCCATTCATTAATAAATTTTGGCATGAACAGCATTTGTAAATTTATTCAGTTGTTTCAATACTTTGATTATCTTCTTCATTTAGTAAAGATATAAAATTTTATTTAGTTATTTTATTCATTATTTATTTATATGTGTTTTAAAATTCTTATCCCCAATTTACTGAGTTGATGATATTTAAGGAGCGAATTTTTATGTAGTAAATTTTCAAATGAAGCATCACTGACCTAAAATTCTTGAATGAGCGAAAGATTTGTGTTCCCTTGGATTTATTCATCAAGATTTATATATCCTTAAAAAATTCGTGAAGTATGAAACTGTTGATCAACATGAAAATCTGGGATTGTAATTTTGGTAAAAAATTTATTTGTGTCCGTCTATTTTGAATAAATTATCAGTATCTTGCACTGATTCCTCATATTTGCTTCCAAAAAGATTATCAAAATTTTTTATTTGACTCGATTGACATATCCTGCAGTTACCGTTAAAACGATGTCATTAGTTTTAATAATTTAAGTATCTCTTTCTATACCATCAACTTTTGTAGAACGGAGCACTAAATTAAATTTTAAGCGACTTATCATTTAAAAACATTGAATATTTCATTTTTTGATTATCATTTCGATTTCCACATCGAATATTCCTTCCTTAAGCTATGAAGATGCTTAATCTCTTTTTTAAACTCAGTATGTTAATATTAACTAAAGAATTTCAAGCCTATAACTACTCTAAAACAGACACCGACCTACTTCAATTTTGGTATTGTGCATATGATTTATGTAATTAACCAATTTATACTCTCTACCATCAAAGAAATTTTAGATGTTCTTATAAATAATCTGAAACCAAACGAGGTTTTAATTGAATTTTACACTAATCCTGACTCGTCTAATTCTTCAACAAATTATATCAATAACAAGATTTCTAAGACTTACCAGTTATTATCCTAAAATATAAATACAGATCTAATTATTTTTTGCATTGTACTATATTCATGTACAAAATTGATTAAAATTTAAGCAAATGAACTAGAAGCTGAAAAATCTCTCAAACAAACGGTATAAAGTAAATATTCCAAAAAAGAAATCGAACTCAAATTCAAATTATATAAAAAAAATCCATCGAATAACTTAATAACTTAAACAAATTTCAATATTAGTTATTAATTAAAATATCTCGAAATACAAAGCATTCAATTTATGAAATACGTATTTAACTTAAGTTAAAAAAAAGTAATCTCCATTAAAATCCAGAAAAAGTAAAATTCGTATCATGGCGAGTAGAACTGTTTTAATTAAATGCAGTTTGTACGCCGGCACAAATATCTTCAAGTCGAGTGATTTCGAAATAAAGTTTATCTCGAAGGTAACTGGTATCAAAGCGGTTTTAATTGTCGCCAAATTTCAACACTATGAAAAAAATCACTTTGGTGTTACTAAGATTTACCTGGATTTTGCAAATAGCGAAATAGAAGGAGCTTCCACGTTTCATGAGAACTTTAATTAAAATGGTTTCATTATTGTAGTTTCTTCCTCTGGGTTGATAAAAAAGTAACGTAATTAAAAGAGAAGTTCGCTTCCTTTGCAATAAAACATAATTAATGCTCGAGAAAGCGGGTCGTTTAGGATTACTGAAAGAAAATAAATAACTCTAAGGGGTATTTTTTTTAATTTTATAGATAAAGATATATTTTTATTTGCCTTTACTTTTTCGGTACTTTAAAGAAAATCTTGATATTATAGTATATCTTAATTTCTTTCTGATAAATTAGTGAATAATAACTATTTACTTTCACAAATTGTTTTATTAAAAAACTAAGTGTAAAATCATTTAAAATTCTATAAGCGCATATATTTTTTCATATTTAAGGAACACAGAAGACATTCAGTTGATATCAACAATATAATATTGAATATAATCTAAAAACAAATTTGCTATCTAAATATTTTACTCCACAGTCATTGAAAAGTTGCAAACTGAGAATGGTTTTTTTCTATCCAAGAGTCTACATCGGATATATTGTAATTATTAATTAATTATTAATAATTATAAAATAAATATTTATATTATAACATTAAATGTCATGTGACTTAATGTAATGTTCTCTCTTTACTCTATATATACTATTTTATTATAGTTAACACATATGCGCTATTAAATACTAATTCTAGTTGCAACAATATCTTAAATTAAGTTTTATGCTTTATAACTTCTTACGGAAAGAGAACTTTAAATAATAGAATATACAGTGTTTTGAGTTGGCGATCAGATTTAAATATTTCTTAACTTTATAACCTTTTTTTCCATCGGCGGGCACTTGAGGGTTGAACCTTATGCCACAACAGGGCCAGAAACTGCTACTCATTTGTCAATACCCAGCGGGCACCAGATCGATAGCGATCAGATTTAAATATTTCTTAGCTTCATAACTTTTTTTTACAATGGCGGGCACTTGAGGGTTGAACCTTATGCCACAACAGGGCCAGAAACTGCTACTCATTTGTCAATACCCAGCGGGCACCAGATCGATAGCGATCAGATTTAAATATTTCTTAGCTTCATAACTTTTTTTACAATGGCGGGCACTTGAGGGTTGAACCTTATGCCACAACAGGGCCAGAAACTGCTACTCATTTGTCAATACCCAGCGGGCACCAGATCGATAGCGATCAGATTTAAATATTTCTTAGCTTCATAACTTTTTTTTACAATGGCGGGCACTTGAGGGTTGAACCTTATGCCACAACAGGGCCAGAAACTGCTACTCATTTGTCAATACCCAGCGGGCACCAGATCGATAGCGATCAGATTTAAATATTTCTTAGCTTCATAACTTTTTTTACAATGGCGGGCACTTGAGGGTTGAACCTTATGCCACAACAGGGCCAGAAACTGCTACTCATTTGTCAATACCCAGCGGGCACCAGATCGATAGCGATCAGATTTAAATACTTCTTAGCTTCATAACTTTTTTTACAATGGCGGGCACTTGAGGGTTGAACCTTATGCCACAACAGGGCCAGAAACTGCTACTCATTTGTCAATACCCAGCGGGCACCAGATCAATAGCGATCAGATTTAAATACTTCTTAGCTTCATAACTTTTTTTACAATGGCGGGCACTTGAGGGTTGAACCTTATGCCACAACAAGGCCAGAAACTGCTACTCATTTGTCGTTACCCATCGGGCACCTGTGAACCAAGTCACGGAGGCGAGTAGTGTTACCCGCGCCATACCACCACAATCCCGTTTATAGGGTGGGGCACGTTCGTACCACATCACGGAAGAAAGAACAGAGAAACACAGAGAGAACAGAAAAAGAAAGTAACATGCATACCCGAGCCGGAATTCGACCTCAGGACCCACAACTCAGAAGTCAGGAGCGCTAACCACTCAGCCATCGGTCGGCAACTTCATAACTGACTCACACAACAATTGTAGTTAAAAGAATCAATAGAATGGTAAATATTAATAAAAACCTAAATTAATGCTGGTATTATGTTTAGTGCTATTTTTGATACCAAAGACGTATTTAAAAATATCATTATCAAGAAATTTTATGAAAATTCCTTTTTAAGCTAATATACAGTGCTCATAAATATTTTTATTGAGTAATTTTCCTTCAAATTAATCTCAACTTTATGTACATGTGCCTTTACTTAAAATCATTTTAGGAAGTATAATATATTACAATAATTTTATAATTGCACTAATACTTGCCATGAAAACTCCCAAATTATCAGAATTCAGTCATTCTGTTTTATCGTTTTTTATTGAGAATAATGATTTTTACTTTCGTAGGTTATTTATACAATTAAAATTGGATTCACACACACATAATTGGATTCACATTGTTCAATATACAATTAAAATTGTAGTGGCTCCACTCAAACATCCAAGTCTGAAGTGACATTTGAATCCATAAATGATTAGTTAGAGTGCCAATCATTTAACAATCAGTTCAGTGAATCAATCATTATATATTTGTTATTTGAAAAGCCTTACTATTTGAATCTAAGCAACAAATTGCGTATTCTTTTTTATCCGAAATCACAAAAAACTTAAGGTATTCGCTTCGCTAATTATTTTATATTTAAAACTAGGAAATATTTAAATCAATTATTGTATTGTTTGTTCCCAATTTTATCAAACAATGAGATCTCAAACTCTCTATTATTTAAATTTTCACCAATAATTCTGCATTTTGTATTTGAAATTAACAAAATTTTTAATCTAATACATTGATGTGTACTAAATATTTTCACTATTTAAATTGAAACCAATCATATTATAAACGGTTTATCATTTAAATTGAAACCAATCATATTATATACATAAACGGTCCATCATTTAAATTGAAATTAATAATCAAATGTGTTTGGCGCTAAAATTTATATAAGTATGCATTTAAATCGTATAATTTCATTTTAAATATCCAAAATTTAAAGCAATCATTTTGCAAGTTTAAGACTTTCCAGCATTTGGAAATAATCCACCCATGGTATAATTCTCGTAACATTACGCAATAGTTGAAACGAAATCAATTATTATTTATTCTAAAGCCATTTAACATTTGAACTAAAGTGACCCCTTGTGTATTTTGTACCTAAAAATTACAAACATTTTTGAATCGATAGTTAACAATATTTTATATAAAGCAACGAAACATTTAATTATTTAAACATTTTATATCTAAAATATGCAATTATTTGAATCTAAGGAATGTTTACTTTTCATTTAAAAATGCCGTAGCTCCTGCTCATAATATTTTCCCCCATGTCTTTCCCAGCATCTAGCATGACACTAATCACAAAATTTAGTTTCTGAAACTGCCTAGCATTTGAGTTTAATCTAATAATTGTGTCTTTTATATTAAAATAACTATCTAAATTATATCTAACGTGATTTTATGTTATTTTCTTCTTTTATGTTTATATTTAATTGAAAACTTTTTCTCATAATCAAAAAGCTTGATGTCTAACTTGTACTTATATAGTCAAATGTGAAACTTTTCTTTTTATTGTAAGAAATACTCGTATGACAACCTTTAGATATTTTAATTTTTCTAGAAAAACAGTTGTACATATTTCACAAGATAAATGTTTATACATGCAAAAGATTTTGTTCTAAGTGTAATTTTCTGATATTGGTCATTTATCATTTGGAAGTATTCTCTGAATCATGCTTAGATTCTAAAACTAAAATTACTTCAAATATAATAAAAAAATAAAGGCGATGATCAGTATTGGTATATTTTAATATTCCCCAAGCTATAAGTTACATTATCAAGTCATTTTTTCGGTTACTTCAAAATTATTTTAGCCTTACTTCTTATACGTTTTTATGTATGTATAGTAATTGTTCATGAATGCTTTGTAAAACTAAAAAGAATATTCGACGAAATAATGATTAACTGAAATACCACAATAATTATTTATTACAATGATAATTAAACCCTTTTTAAGGCATCATGAATTTTGTTCCATAATTTTTAATAGTATTTATAAAATTAAAGTTTATTTAATTTTAAAATATATAATGTTGTTTAAAAAAGTAATTAATAAATGGTATTAAATATTTATTACTGAGGAAGTCGGACTCCACACCAAAATATGGTTCAGTTGGAAAAAAGGAGCAGCGCAACACATGTTGCCAGCCTACACTCTAAAAAAAAGCACTGTAATTTTACAGCAAAATGTGCTGGCGTTTTGGGCGCCAGTACAATATGCTGTAAATTTTACAGCATATTCGTAAAACTTTTACAGTTCTTTTTACTGTAATTTTTACAGCAGTTTTCACTGTAATTTTACAGCCCTTTTCACTGTAATTTTTACAGCACTTTTAACTGTAATTTTTACAGCACTTTTAACTGTAATTTTTACAGCACTTTTTACTGTAATTTTTACAGCATTTTTTACTGTAATTTTTACAGCACTTTTTATTGTTTTTTACAGCACTTTTTATTGTTATTTTACAGCACTTTTTATTGTTATTTTTATAGCACATTTTACTATGCATTTTGCTGCATATTCTACAAAACCTACTGCAATAAGCTATTTACAGCTATCATCATGTTTTGTAAAGATAATAGTAGAGTATAAATCAATTTTGAAAACACATTAGCTAATTTCCTAATTATGGGCCAACAATTATTAAGCAATTTTTTATATAATATACAAAGTACAAAAACATAACTAATGTTATATTGCAGAAGATGTCATTTTTAGAACATTTTGAGATCAATAGTTTAACTTTCAATACCTGACGAGATTGTTTAACTTTCTTACCTCAAAATCTTGGATCAAATCGTAACTTAATTGAATAGTTAAGAAGGTTGAAATTTTTATTACATATTTTTTTAAAAAAATTAAGAAATAGCAGTTATATTGAATAAGATACAAAGCTTAGCATAAAATTGATTTTTGATATATCTGTGATTCTACAGATTTAGGATAAAAAGAAACCTTACAAAACATTCCATTTTACTAAAAATACCAAAGGGGAATTAGTTAATGATGTAGTATTTTAATTATACTGTAAAAACAATAAAAGTTTTCTTTTTGATATTGCTTAAAGTAATTGATTTTTTTCTATTATAATGTAAGCAAATTAAGATTCTGAGAAAAAAAGCAATATAGTTGACAATACACAAATAATTGTAAAGAATTTTTTTATTTACATTTTAATAATTATAGCCATTTAAAGTTGTATAAAGTATTTAAAAGTGACAAAAACACGTGCTTGGATTCCTTCCTTGACATATTTTTTAGATTTCGTTCCCCGCGAGTGATTAAAGTTGAACAAGCAAGCACCTGAAAAACAAAAAAATAGACACATGAATAACTAATTTGAAATTTCAAGAGCTGAATATTTCAGAGGAAAAGTTGTTTAATAGTTCAATAAAATATTTAGAAATTTTTATTGTTTTATATTAAAATATACTTCTCTTAATAGTTAACAAGTGGTTGTTACATTTATGCAATCACAAACATTTTGATGATAAAAATTATTTCAAGGGATTTTAGCAATTTCATGATAAGAATTTTTGGTAATGAAGGTCTCACTTTTTCTGAAAATGATAAAATCTTTACTTCAATTAAATCATTCCAACTGATGTTTTCTATCTCGAGAAACTAATTTGTAATTGATTTAATTAAAAGAGAATATAGAATTGGTTTTATAAGAATTCATTCATGTTATCGAAAATTATATCCTCTAAAAAGCAAATCATAACACTTCCAATTGTGAATTACAAATTTTTAGAAATAAAGTGCGAAATATGAACTTTATGCCCACATTTTAAAGATAACATACAAAAACCGATTTTAAGTTAAAAAAAATTTATTTTGTAAAGAATATGGAAACATTTCTTTTACATGCATATATATACAATTTAAAAACATTTCCATCGAAAATAAACAGAAAAATTAAAATGCTATAATGTGTCAAAGTAACAATAATTTATGAAATAACATTTTATAAAACATTTGCTTAAAACTGAATTTATGTAATTCGTAAATAGTTACCTCAAAAATGAAATCTAAGTTGTCTTAGAGTGAGATCAAAGTTGTATTTCCCGCTAAGAAAACTTTAATTTCAATAAAAAATTACATGAAATAGTGCAAAATTAGGAAATAAAAAAAAATTGCTGTTCATTAAGTCTGCATATTTACGTCATTATATACGTACTTAAGATAAATAAAGAATACAATTGAAGTTGTATCAAAAAAGATGTTTTTAACTAAAACAATTTATTTAGATTTTTTTAGAACTTTATATATTCATATGATTTATTTTAAATAGAATGTAAGCAGAGTAAACAATTTTTGATGAGGTCAATAAATGTAACAACAAAATTTTGCTTTTGAGTTAAAACACTTCAAACCTTATGAAATATATAAATAATACATACCACAAATTAATAGACATGGTGTGCAAGATAAGTCTGTAATATCTATTGCATCCTGAGAAGATGCGGAAATCTAAAACCAATAAACAAATTCCTGATTAATTTATTTATGATTAACTTTTATATTCATTTCTAAATTTCTTATTTATAATTTACTAAGCAGTAATTTTTTTAAAATAAAATTTTGAGTACTTTACTGCAGTACTTCTAAATATTTTTTCAAGTCTTCTCTGATAGAAGAATAATAAACTTTCCAATATCCTCTTTTCCATCCAATTCCTCAATGGTTGAAAATTGTATTTTACAACCTCCAGGAGGAGAAGTTTTTAAGAAATTAACAATTCTTTTAATTTTGTTAGCTGATGCAAACTTAAGTCTTTCGTTTAAATCTACAGCAGTTAAACACTTAAAATTTAAATCTACAGCAGTTAAACACTTAAAATTTAAATCTACAGCAGTTAAACACTATCACAATGAAGGATAAATAGAAAACTTTTAAAAATACACGTGCTTACAAAAACACACTCTCTCTCTCCAAATACCTATTCTATCTTTCAATATGGCTGAAGTCGGTAAGAAGAGGCTTTACTCTAAATAGTCTTACTACTAAAAGTTATTTGTGATTATTCTATTTTTAAAACTTCCTTTACAAATCAAACATTTTCTTCATAAATTCTTATTTTCTCTAAACATAGGTATATTTAAAATTTTTTTTAAAAAGTGTGACTATATTGGAAGGTAGTATTTAATGTGCACAGTAGTATTAGAAAAATCTTGAGCACAATATGTTTTAAATATGTTAAGCAAGAACAAATTACAAAGTTTTCACTCATGTATTTGTTTCTTAATTATAATTTTAAATTAGCTTTTATTTTTATGAATTTCAGATTTCTTCACTAACATGTAAATAAATCATAAATAGCACTACAAATTTTGCAATTTTTTAATAAAATAAAGTTAAATTTGCAGTAATAATGTAATTTTTTTCAAAAAAAATGTGTTGCCAGAAATTTTGTTTTATAAATATCAAACTACCAACAAGATTTCCCAAACAGATTTTTAATTAATGTTCTAATTAGTAATATAAATTTAAAAAATTAATTATGGTTATAAAATAATAAACTTTACATTTTCTAAATAAATCACCTTAATTCGAATAGTACTTCTTAATATGTGTTTAAAAATGTTTCTTATACATTTGTTATAAAATAATGATTTTAAAAAATAAATATTTTAAAAAAACATTACATTTTCCATTGAAATGCATTTTTACATTTCATGCAAATTCAAAACACAAGATTATTTATTCTAATAAATATCATTAATTGTAATATTATTTTATTGAAAGAATTTACAAACATTTATGCCTAAAAAAATTATTATTTTAATGCATGTTACAAAATGGAATTGAATTCATGATAAAAATTAGAATGCAATTTAACAATCTGTATTAAAAAATAAACATTTTTTAATAAAATTCTAATCAAAAAATTATTAAAAATATAAAAATTATATTTAATTAATATACAATAAATTATATCATTTTACAATGACAGAAAAATCAGGAATTTTCCACACCGAAATAAAATAGAAATTCCGTTTATATATTTAATAATATATATCTAAAAGAATATAACAATAGATGATTATTCAATTTTAATTTCGAAAGAAATATAGGTAAGCAATTTTATAACAATGGAAGCACTTAAATACAATTCTAATTTCATCAAAAAATTGATAATTAAAATACTAATCAATTATGTTACCAAACTACTATAAAATATTTCAAATATTAATAAAAAGTAAGTAAAAAAATATTGACACTAAATTAATACTAGTAAATATGATCGTTTGTAAATTCAGCTTAGAATATTTTGAAATGTTCAGTCAAATTTATAAGAATTTATATATATCAAAGTTAGCTAACAACTTGCATAATAAATAATATGAAAAATATACGTTACCTTATATTTGGTGGTTAAATTTCAATAGAACTTCAACTAAAGGAATAATTATTCTCAAAATATCACCTACTTCACTAAGCGAAAACACGGGCAAATAAATGGCGAAATTAATTTGATTCATTTGTCACAGGAACAGAAGAAACTTTTATTCCACCAATTCAATGCGCATGCGCAATAGCAAACGATTTTCTGCGGCTGAATTTAACAGTAAAATTTACTGTAATCATTAGTGTTCCTATGATAGCCATTTAAATAACAGTGATTTTTACTGTATTTCTTCCGTTTTTTTTACAGTGTAGCTGGCACACGATAATGAATGAATGAATGAAAATATATAATAAAATACCATTGTAATACTTTTAGCCTCCCGCTCTGTCTAGTGGTCAGAGTCCCTGACTACGGATAGGGAGGTCCTGGGTTCGAATCCCAGTTCGGGCATGGATGTACTATCTCTCTCTGTCTATCCTGTCTTTGTCCTTTCTGTATATGAATGTGTTGTAAATGGTTTCCTACCCTATAAACGGGTCCCTATAGCATGTGTGTACTGAAGAAGTCGGACTCCACACCAAAATATGGTTCAGTTGAAAAAATGGAGCAGCGCACCCCATATTGCCAGCCTAGCTGGCACACAACACAACAACAACAAATATTTATTAACTTAAAATATGAATTCTTGCTAAAACATATACCAATATTCCACTGAAATTTTTAAGAGCGCAAATATATTTGAGAGCTATTGCTTCTCTGTAGAATATTTATGTTTTTCAGATAATACATCTTTAAATAGTTTTCTATTTTTCATAAAAAAATATATTTTTATAACCTGGTTTCGTAACAAGTTCTATATATACTGAAAAATAATAAGTAGGATAGCTTTTCCTAAAATGTAATTCAAAGGAGAAGGCATTGGAATTTCTGCGCCATTTTGAATCTGATGACAAACGATATTTGAGAAGTAAGTCATTGTAAAGCTAAGGAAAAAAAAATAATATTCCGCTAACGTCTTCTTTTAATTTCTCGTTCAGAAAATTCTCTTTATTCAAATACGATTCTGTTTGGAAAACGAAATGTCTTTAGATTGAAGAGGAGGGTGGGGGAAAAAGCAGATCACTTCCAAACCTGCAAACGAGAATTCCATAGAGCATGCCACTTCGAATTCTAAAGAGCGGTTAGAATGAAAAGAAAGCAGCTCTACATTTGCTTAAACGATAGTGCGAGTAAAAAGAATTTTTATAAATGTAATGTGAAATCGATACAAGTTTCGCATTTTAATATATTCAGATATATATTGGATAGAACACGTTTGGGGTGTTTTTTAGGGTTGGTAGAAACCTCTAAAACATTCTTTCGTAGCAACAGATTTGCAGGAAAAGAAACGGTATATATATTTTTTTTTGATCATTTCTACGGTGTTACGAGATGTGAGAGACTTGTAACTAAATTGAATAATTCAATTGAAGAGCAAGGGGGAAAAAAAGGAGAGGATGAACTTCCCGACATTTGAAATACGTTTCTTCTGGTTCACTCTCTGCCACCAATGCGAAATTAAATTATTGAGTTTGCGGAATCTATCTCATATGCTATACATTTTGCATTTTGCTGAGAAAAGACTTTTCCAGCAAAGCGGATGGAAGTGGGAAAAAAAAAAGTACTGTATTGAACTCCGTCGCACATTCAAATAAGGTTAGCAGCCGCGAAGCAGTTCTAAATTGAATATAAAAAAAATAAATAAAAGCGAAATGCGTCTGCTTATCTAGGGATACGCTTAGGAAAATATGGAGAAGTTTTCTTTTCCTTCAAACACCTATTCCGCTTTGCCAACATGACGAAAACTATTTTATTCCACAGAAGTTAAGCTTAAAAAGAATTTAAATTAAGGCATCATTTGAAACGGTTTCGAACAAATTTCAGGCGGTATAGATCTTTGATCTTTTGGATAAGTAGTTTCTTTGGAATCATATAAAAATGCATATTTACATTTCCATTGGGAAAGAAATATTTCCTGATTTTCATACGGAATCCTATAAAGTTATTTTAACAGAACTGATAAAATATTTCATATTGCTATAAAAATGTATTGCTTTAAAAATAGTTTAATTAAATTGTAAAAATTTATTTAGAAAATCATTCTAATAATAAAAAATATTATCAACTTCAAACAGCTGTTAAATATAGTTTTATGCGCTTGAATCAATGTTTAACCTTATGCAGAATAGAATACGTTAATCTATGTTCTCAGATAATCTTTTTTTATTTTATTGCTATTTTTACTTTATTTTATTATTATTGTTGTCATTTATTGGTTTCCTTTTTTCCTAAATTCATAAAATTTTTAAATGCATTTAGTGGCTTTTAAACGCGATTTAAAAAATTAAAAATAATCCTATGAAAGAAGTTTAATTAAAAGTGAGATTAAGAACATCCAACAATTAGAACATTTTCCATTTTTTTTCATGGAAATTTTTTTTCATTTGACATACAATTAGCTTAAATATATGATTTCTGCTTAAAGGGATTTTAGAATTAAACATGACAGGAATTATTGCTTCCACGATTCAAGCTGTCATTAATTACTGTTTCCGCAGGTTTAATTAAAAAAAAAAGTTTATTGTTGATGCTCATTTAGCAAAATCTATGATTTTGAAGATAGCAAATCTGGTATCTCAAAAGAGGAAAACACATCCAATGTTTTCAAAATTTGTAATCAGACCCACAAAATTGTGGTTAAAGAATTGTGGTTCTAAGAGCGCAAGCGGCAATATCTTACACAAATTGTAGGCAGAAAATTAATACTACTGTGCTGCTTCAAAAGGCAAAATTCGTAAACCAAGGCTCTTACCATCTGTTTTAAATTTGAATTAAGAGTAAATAATTGCAGAAGATAGGAATTCATAGTCTGGAGTCTGTCTGAAGCCTTTCATCTTTGCCTGAAATGCAAAAAATCATTTGAAGTGGTATTGTGAAAAAGACACTGGATATCTGAGTATTGGAAAAGGATAATGTGGCTAGATAAATCCCACTAAATCTTATTTTGCACTGACTGAAGCTGCTGAATTAGGTGAGAATTATTTGAAGGCAGGAATCCATCTTGTTTTACTGGCTCTATGCAAATTCTGTTGAGAATATAATATGGAGCATTCTCTGTTCTGCCATGGGAGTGGTTCTTTGGTTTTCCTCAAGTGTAAGCAAACAATCCTGTGGTATATGGATATACTGGCAGGTCAAATGCAGGCTGTAATGTTGCATTTTTCTCTGATGGTTACGAATACTTCATGGACGATAATTCAATTATACATCGTTAAAGAAGTTTCCAAATTGGCTCGATGATTATTGCTTTGACTTTCATTAGTTTCTCTGGCCTTGACAAAGCCCATATCTCAAACCCTTTAAAGTGTCTGTAATTCAGTGCAAAAAGACGCATCTGACGGCTTCTCCATATAATTCATTAGACTGAAAAATCCAGATACCTAATTCTTATTATTTTCAGCCCACAGTGCTTCTCAGAAATATGTACACTCGATGCTATAACAAATAATATCCCTGGAAAACATTTCCTCGTGAAATATTGATCTTGAATTTATAATTCATTAATCAGTTGCATGTATACCTTAGCCATAAGTTTTATTCTTATTTCTTAAGAAAACTTACCTTTCAAACGTCTTATGTATTAAGTTTTAAATTATAATTTTTATAGTATGCAGAATTAAACAAAATGTAATAAACTACCATGCTTAGATTTATCACTAATTTTTACCACTAATAGTTACTAAATATAACGTACAAATGAGTATCATCAAGCCATTTTTTTTAAAATTTTATTTTCCTTTATTTTTAAAAAAGACCATAGAAAGTGAAGTCCCTCTTAAAACATTTCATGCAGAGAAAGAGTTTTTTTTTTTTTTAAGAAACACTTCAATGATTCATTATATAACAAGACTAATTAAAACTCCATGAATTGATTGGAAAAAGCAAAAAAAAAAAGGTATTTCTTTGAAAAACTAAACAAACGAGTGTACACAGAGCGAGTTCCTTATAACACACTTACTTCCAAAAGTTAAGCTTCGTAAAATATTTCCAATAAAAAGTAAGTGTTTTACAAGAAATAAAGTTTATTTTTAACTGTCCGCGCGCAAGAGCAATTTATTCGTAGTAAGTTTGATAGACAAAAAAAAAATATGCTTGAAGATAAAAATTATAGTGGCACCTTTTTAATTAAAGAAAAATAAGGGATGGAAAAACCAATTAACGAAACCAGTCAGATGCCCATAAAAAGAGCTTAAGGTTTTTAATTAATTTTTTTATATTTGTTTTCATTAATTAACGGGGATTTAAAGTGTATTCTTTCTTCAAAGAATATATATATATATATTTAATATATGTGTGTGTGTTTGATATATACATATATATGTATCCTTACGAAATTTACACCACAGAGAAGAGAGGATTCAAGAAAAAGGAATATTAATCACATCTTAGTTGTTGTCGAAGTCAGTTAATAACACGTCAAGCATTAAATAATTTTAACTAGACTTAAAACTTTGAATTATAAAAAGTAACTTTGAAGGTGGAATTTAATGAAAGCAAATAATTTTTGAAACTTTCACTGGAAGTAATTATGTTGGAAAGGGTAGGTTTTATTTGTTTCGAACTCGAGGAAAAGACTAATTGCTTATAAAATTATTGATGATGAAGGGTTCAGTTTTCTTTCTCAATTTTTACAAATGTATGCCGCTCATTCTGTAACTTTAATCGAGTCTAGCTGAAAGGCTTGTGATTTGCAATTTTCCTAAACACATGTTAAGTCGGCCGTTTTCGATAATTAGAATTAAATTGTTATTTTGTGTCAACATGATGTTTTCTCTTGTTATTTTGAAGGGAGATTTCTTTCAGCCAAACTTTCTAGAGAAAGTAATTTCTTTAGATAATTTGCTTTTGAAACAACATGGAATGTTTTTAATAGAATTATTGTTCCACGTAATTTCTATGTTTGAGACGCTGCTTACTGTGACACAAATAGTAATTTGACGCAAATATGACTATCATAAAAAAAACTGAATGCAAATCATGCCGTATTTTTAAATGTTAAATTGTTATTTTTCTCTGATGGTGCTATCACTTTGCAAAATCTCTTTTCATGCACACTTAACATTTACATATATGCAGTCTTAAATATATATGTTATTTTTGTTATAATTATTATCAACTTATTTAAATTGAATAATGTTTATGCAAATTGGTGAAATTTAAAATATATGCATATTTTATTTTCCAGAGATATATTTAAGTAAATCATATATTTTATTAATTTAAATTTTTGTATGTTCAAATATTTTCTACAAAGCTATGTGATTTCTAGTTAAACCAAATTTTTCCAAACACTAAAATGATGTTAACATAATTTTCTTCTAGATAAATTCAAAATAGTATATCAGTATCTTTTAAGAATTGAGATGATTTTTCAATGAATTAATCAGGCTCTCGTGCAATTAAGGATTCTGTTGAATATATTCAAGATAACTATTTATAACCCCTTTGGAGTTTAAATCTGGAATATCATCATACCAGCTTAAAATGTTGATTATTTTTTATTTATAAAATAAACTATTAGTTCATTCAGATACATAGTTGGAACTTCTAGTTTAGTCCCCTTAAAAATGAAATAAAAGGTAAAAATTGCTGACAAGATTAAACTTAAAAGGCACCATAATATTTTTTTCTTCATAACCTTGCTATAAATCACATTTTCTTTCATACGCGAAAGCTTTCGACGGCATTATAGAACTACCAGCCATCTATCACTGAAAATTCCCTTTGTAAATTATATCAGTAATGAATATTATCGCATATCATCTGAATTTAATTTTTTCATTTAAAAATAATTTTCAGATGGCATCATATCATAAAATGTTTAGCCATTCTTTATTTTACTTTAAATATGTTTTAACAAACTTGATTTTATATCTTATATTCAGAAAAGAAATATTTGAATTTGATTATTAATTGATACAATTTTTTTTTTTAATTTGAGACATTTATTTTTCTCAAACAAAAATCAAATATTTATATGTTGTGTTGTTTTCCGAGTAGTGAACTTAAAAATTCTTCTATTATCACGAATTGATAATTTTTTTCTGCTTCTTAGATTCCTATATATTTTACATCGTTTGCATTAAATAGTTTAATTTGTATTCTTCAAACTTATAAAGACATTTATTTCAATTTTCGAGAGCAGTCATAGAATAAAACATTTTGAACTTCTAACTTAAAATTCTCTTCCATGTGGCAGTAAGAATTCTCCAATAAAAATAAAAGAATGAAATTTGAATTCCCCGTATAACATTATTTCTTTCACTTTTCCTTTTTAAAAAACTCAAAAGGGTTTTTATAGGTAAAAGTGTATCAATTTATGCCACACAGAGATTCAAAAATCTATTTTCCTTGTGTAAAACTTATTCAATTTCTTCAAATTTAATCATAGAATTTTTTAAATACAAGTATAATTTATTTTGATTGTTTTAATCAAAAACTTTTCAGTTTTTGCTTCATATATTATTAATAATATATATATATATATATATATGTGTGTGTGTGTGTGTGTGTGTGTGTGTGTGTGTGTGTGTGTGTGTGTGTGTGTGTGTGTGTGTGTGTGTGTGTGTGTGTGTGTGTAGCTGGATAAGTACTTGTGTATATGTTTTATGTGTGTATACAACATCGGTACGCGTATTTTTGAAAAATTTATAATCACATAACAGTATCTATTTTTCTTTGATGTCAATTTTTTATTTGTTTAAATAAGATTATTTATCATAATAAGTAAAACTCAAATACAGATAAAATATAAAGATCTACATCTAAAATATGATTGGTCCGAAAGAAAATGAAGACAAAGTAATGTCTGTAACAATATTTATTATTCTAGATAACTCTAGATTATTGATCACACATTTCTTAAAGAAAGATATGAGATATCATTATCTGAAAGCATTGAAACTCTTTGTATTTTTCGGTAATGATTATTCTAAATGATACTCTTTTGAATTTGAGATAAGGAATGTTATTCTGTACGCACTTATGAATGGAGATTATACATTAGCAATAGATATTTCTATTAAAATATTTAACCAGGCTTTGGACGACTTAATCTCAAAGCGTTGTAATAAGGCTTTTTAATATTCACGGAGCATTTACCTTTAGAAGATTTAATTCAAACTCTGAAATACGCTATATCATTCTTGTAGCAGGGTGCTGTTTTTATCATTTCTCTCGCAGCATAAATCCAGTTGTCATACTATTATTTCCATTATTATTTCTAAGTTGACCAATAATATCATAAAATACACTACTGGCCATTAAAATTGCTACATCAAGAAGGAATGCAAACAACAGAACGATATTTGTTGGACACATACATTATAGTGCAAAGAACAAGTGATTAGATTTACAGGAAATTAGAATGTATAGATCTTGAGAAATCAGTACTCACAGCAGCCACCTCTGGCTGCAATAACAGCATTTATCCGCCTAGGCATGGAGTCAAACAGAGATTGTATGGAATGTATGGGGATCTCAGTCCATACAGCTTCAACACTATGCCACAGTTCATCGACAGTAATGGATGGTGAGTGATGGCGTGCCAATCGCTCGGCAACCATTGACCACACGTTCTCAAATGGTGACAGATAAGGAGAACATGCTGGCCAGTGTAACAGTCGAACCTGTTCTGTATCAAGGAAGTTCAGAACAGTACGGGCAACATGCGGTCGTGCATTATCCTGTTGAAACAAAGTATTAGGGTGGCCTCGAAGATAGGGCAGAGCCACGGGCCGTAACACATCGGAAATGTAACGGTTGCTGTTCAAAGTGCCGGTAATGCGAACAAGAAGTGATCGAAACGTGTATCCAATGGCACCCCATACCATCAATCCAGCAGATGGGCCAGTATGGAGATGTCCAATGCTAGCTGGCAATGCGTGTTCTTTACGATGCCTCCAAACACGGATGCGGCCATCATGGTCCTGTATACAGAACCGAGATTCATCTGTAAAGATGACGTGATGCCATTCCCGCGTCCAGGTTCGTCGCCGATCACACCATTGAAGGCACTTATGTCTGTGACGTAGCGTCAATGGTAGCCGAAGCCATGGTCGCCGTGCAGTCAATCCATGCTGCTGCAAAAGTCGTCGAACTGTTCGAGCAGAAACTTGTTGCCTTGCAAATGACTCCATTTCTCGACTCAGGGTTTGTGACGTGGCTGTACGATCCCATGTGACCATGCGGATAAGATGTCTGTCTTCTCTGCTGTTAGTAATGGGGGTCGCTGAGATCCTGCATGACGTTCCGTATGATTGTCCTGAACCCATCGATTCCATATTCTGCTAACAGTCATGGGGTCTCGACCGACGCGAGCAGCAATATTACGCTACGTTAAACCGCAATCCCGGTAGGCTATAATCCTTCCTCGATCAAAGTCAGACACGTGCTGATAGGCATTTCTTCTTCTTACACGAGGCATTACAACAACTTTCTTTGCCGAAAACAAAATTGAAACGGAAATTGAGTATGAGAAAACTGCTGTCAAATCTTTGGTTTTATACACTTTTTAGATGTTGCTATTGTCGCCTGCTTTGTATGAATGGGCTGAAAATCTAGTCATTTGCATATATCAGCAAGTTCTACCTGTCATGCAAATTTCACGTGTGTGGTGTGCCGCTTTCCTGGTGTAGCAAGTTTAATTGCCAGTAGTGTAGATATTTAAGATGAAAAAATCAATTGTGATTGATAATTATTGTTAGTAACAATAAAAATGGTTTATTATGTTATAGCAATGCTTTACTTATCCTGTGGTGTTTAACAATCATTTTCTAATAGTTCTATCAGAAAATAAATTTAAATACTTTTGCAGATTTGTTCCTAAGTGGACTAATATTACCATGGTACCGATGATTAATGTAAAAGGTCAATTCCAGATATAATATTTCTGATAGCTCAATGTAAACTTAAAAATAATGGAAAAGATTTTTAAAAAACAATTTAAAGGCAAAAATCAATATATTTCGAGCTGTATATTTATTTTTAAATGAAAGTTTACAAAACTACTAATTGCAACAATTCACTGGATATTGCAAGTAATTCTAAAATTAACATGTGAGTACAATGGCGTTGAGTACTGTAATGCAATCTAGAGATTTCAGCCATTAGCATCACAACTACATTTATATGAATCACTTCTTAAATTTTAATGACCAGCATTGTACTATCATTTATTCTTTTTATCAACCTTTTGCTCTGTATTTGATGATTGAGAAAATTTTTTGAGTGTTTTGTGACGTTCTTACTTTTTACTTATGCGTGATGTTCTTACTTATTCTTTAGACTTGAAAAATCAATGTTATATCCATGTGGACATTTTTTATTTTAATAGTTATAAATCTTTTATTATTTTTTTCCAAAAATACGTCCATGAACAAAATATAACGTATCGTATACAACAATGCAATGAAACAATTCATTAAAAAATTTTATAAATTAATAATAACACTAAAACTGCAAAAAGTAATCTTACAAAATAAGAAGTTATAGATAATAATGCCACAATCGCACTGCATTACTAAGTTTCTCTTGGGATTAAAAATTAGATTTAAAATATAAACTAGAAAATATTTCTTCATAAAATTTAAGCCTTTTAAACATACTCCAACTCAAGAATAATTCAAATCTGATATCTCCTTTTATGCATGAGACTAACTGTAACTTTAAATTTATCGCTTACAAAGCGAACAAAAGTAGCCAACTTTTCTCTGTGACATTGCATAAAATTAAATTCTCTTAACTCTAAATTAGACCAATGCTTTCTCAGTTGTGCTTCAGCTGACATTCAGAGTTATAAACGTCATTTTAATGTTAGACATTTTAATTACTTACACCGCTTAGAGTTGAAGTAAAAACCATCAGGACGTATTACGTAGGCGATAAAATCCCATCCACACTTCAGTGAACTTCGCCAAATGTGACGAGCGGCTCGTGATAGAAGTATTAAATATTTATGAAACTAACCACATTATTTAGCGTGGCAGGAAACAGTGGCGACGTAAGACGGAGAGTGAAATGCCTAATTAAAATGCATTCATTACTCGCTGAAAACTCGCCAAGTAATTGCTTGTGCGGAGTAATTGTATGTGAAAAGGGAGAGAGAGCTTTACGCAGAAAGCAAGCTGTTACTTAAAATTGAATTATAGTCTACATGGAAGTTTGAAGTTAAGACTTCAAAGCAGATATCGAAGGATTATGGGACCGTTTTCGACTAATCCCTGCAAATTGATTTGTGCCTCAAGCAGTAATGTCTTCCCTTTTATCTTGAGACATATTACAGTGGATTGCTGATTCTTGTAAATATTTGGTTATCTGGATGAAAGGGTTATCACTTGAATTAACTTGTTAATGAAATGACGGCTGATTTTTACATATAAAAGTTAGAAGCCAAGTATCAGTTTAATGTAATTCATATCAATTATCTACATCTCCCCACACAATTGATATAAAATTTAGTGTCGTTTTGTTATAGAAGTAGCATTAACATTTTTAGCGATTTTGTGCTATTTAGTTTTAAGAAGTCAATATTTGCTGCCACATATATGAATTGATTAAAAGAAAAAAACATTTCCACTTTTTATCAAAATAGTTATTTTTCGTATTTTCTTCAATATATTCTCCATCAGCGCATATAAAAATTTTAAGGAAATACTTTACCTGCCCCTCGAATCATGAAAACTGTAAGCAGAAAACTAAACAAAATCTATTTATTTCTAGAAATTAATAAAGAAAATAAACAAAACAAGAATAATTGAGGATTTTCAATTTTGTTACGTACATGTTTTTAAAAATACGAAATACTTTTATTGGTTCTCTCGTTTTCTTAAGTAAGAATAAAACAAGTGAATAAATAAATTTTCAAAAAGTATCAAAAAATAGATTTGATACTTGTAAGTTATGAATAGTTTTAGTAAGTTTTGAAGGGTTTTTCCCAACTTTTTCCCGTGTTTGATTATATATTAATATTTATATATCAAATATAGAAAAAATTTGTATTATCAATTTATTTTAACTATAAGTCTTAGAATTTAATAGACTCAAATATTCTGTAAAACTAAATTTAGGTCAGTTTCACTCCAGTCTTATGAATGTGTTTCTGCAGTTATTAAGAGATAAATAATACATTGTTAAATTAGATTTTTATCAGAAATATATACAACTCTTGTTCGAAGGAATAATAAAATTTTCTACATTATAATCAGACATTGTAGTACTGAAATATACAATTTCTGAAATGGTTATTTTTAGATTTTATGCCAAAGAATAAACGTATTACAGAACTTTCTCTTTTGTTCCACAAGTAACCAATTTATATTTTAAAAGCAAATTTTTGGACTATCACGTTCCCTTTATCTTCAAGTTGGATCTAATAAAATAATCCATTGGATTCAATTTTAGAGATGCACTTGGCTAGTTTTTTAGTTAAACGAAGACTCGAAAACGCTTCTTATCCAATGTTTAGTGCCTTAAACACTAGATGCTAATGTGAAATTTTGTTAAAATGAGTATCTTTGTTCTTTTTAAAATACATTTATTGATAAGAAAGCAGATCTACCAAAATGAATTTACGATGTTTCTATTGATTAATCTTACCCCTCTTGATCTATAAAAACATTTAGAGAGTTTTCAGATTACACATAACATTCTTCAAACCAAACCAGGATTGTCATGACACCTTTAAACAATGCAGAAAGATGTTTAAGAGAGTTTTTGTTTAACAAAATTCTATATGGCAGCCACTGTAAATTTGCTTAATGGAGAAATGTTTCAAACTTGTGAAAACAAATTCCAACCATTGATCATTCGTAGTCTTGTTTGAATAGTTCCTTACATTTCTGAAGTTTAACTTGCTCCTTTTTGCTGTTAGCAACAGACTGGCTGGCGAAGTTGCTGTAAGGGCATAGTCCACCACCATTTTCTTCGCAATCAAACAAGCTGCTACTCAGTTAAAATTCATTTGATGCAGTATAATTAAATCCAAATAATAATAAATGATAAATAGTCCAAATAAAGCCTAATTTTGCGAAGAAGTACATAGTGCAGTAAAACCCTAATGATGCCAAAAATGATATAAAATGCAATTAAATCCTAATAATGATATTATTATTAAATTCGTAGGATTTCCTAAATTCCTCATTTGTGATAACTTTCGTGTTTTTTCGATCACTTACTTTGCGTATACTTCTTGTTGCTGTCATTCAACATCATGGTTGACGAATTTAAATCTTTTGATTGTGTAAATGTCACCTTTTTAGGAAATTTCAGTAAATAGCTGGTTCCGTTTTGTCTCTTCTTTGCGTATATAATTCAAGACGTTTACTAACTACAGTGATATACAGGACTAATTTTTATGTGCATGTTTGGATGCTGATTAGGATAATTACTTAAAATAAATAAGATTACAAATTCGGTAGCAGATAAGAATATTTGGTTTTAATCTTTTTCAGAATTATTTCTTTTTACTCTGTCTTCTTCCTGTGCGTAATTGTGTTTAAGCACATTTAACTTCTAGCATTGCAGCATTAACATGCAGTACAAGATTGTCTCATTATATTTCTCATGAATAAGCAAAATTATTATTAAAAATCCTTAAAATCATGTGATTGCGAATGCTTGAAACGAATAATAAAACTTTAACGTAATCGAATTATAATTATTCAAATGTTAATCAGTTCGTAGTTTTGCCGTGCGAATTTATAAAACACATTGTTATATCTGAAACTAATTATTCATTAAATATATTTTTTGTAAAATAATGAGAAATATAATTGTATATGGTGCAATAAAATTTTAACAATGAATAATAAAATTTAGTTCAACTCCATTGAAAATATTCTTATCTCATTTTTTCCTTGCAATTAGAGTCTCTTTGCAATGAATTAAAATGCTTTATTTTAAATTGAGAAGGCGTATTTTCTTTCTTTTTCACATTTTCATAGTTAATTAATGTGCTATATATTTACTATATGTTGTCTGTTAAAATATATTGTTTACACTCTTAATTAATGGGCTTAACTAGTCGAGTTGTCTACTTTTAATATAACCTGACTTATAAATTTAAACAATATTCTTGACTAAGCATAATAGTTTAATTGGAATTATTTAAAGTGTTGAACTTATTAGTAGTAACGTATAAAACTATTTAAGAGTATTCATTTTGTTAAACAAATTAATCTTTATATTTATTAAGGGACGTATTTGTTAAGAGGCTTTTCGCTGATTGTATTATTGAAAACCCTGAGATCTTTACAAGCAGGCACTAATTTATTTTCCGAACAAATCATTTCCTAAGATAATTTTCTGGAAAAAGTTCTTATAAATATGAGAGCAGAAAATGTATTTTGGAGATAATGTTTGTACATCTCGAATCTTTTGAAAAATACTGAGCATTTGCAACTTTATAATTGTTTGCACAGATCGTGTGTGCATTTTTTTCAACTGAATTTCTAGCTTATAGGACATGTAAAAATATGCTTAACAATATGAAATCACTTATATTTGACCGAATTGTATATCCCCATTCTCAAAAATGTGATGTTATAAATTGTAGTTAAATATTTTTCTAATTTATGGTTAATATTTCATTATATTACTGACTAAACCTGTTTGTTTGTTCATAGATTTGTTCATTTGACACTGTTTATCGGACAATTTAACAAAATAAATCTGTTATTATGCGTTTTGATATCCACTTCATAGTTTTCCTCTGGGGTATTTTTTATATATACAATTGTTGGGTAATCGGTTAACAAACACAATCTGTTACAAAACTATGCTCGCTATCCGAATTGTCCTTTAACCGATCATGGATTTATCATAGAGTTTTTCGTGAAATCAATTAATTTGCTCTGCAGTCCCAAAAAATGAAATTAAAAAAGGATGTATATTTTTATAAAAAATATACATATTCATCTTGCATATTCATCAGTCCTTATCATTTTTATAGGGCGCTAAAGAACACGTACAGTCGATTGTTTTGATCTTTTTTCAGGATTTTCAGATAAAAATTAAAAGCATTGCCATTGTAAAGTGACTAATAACAATATTGTTGTTGCCGTCTGGATTTCGTTATTTAAGACTACGTTTAAGATAATGAATCAATAAGTAGGGAAGGAGCTCAAAATGAAATCAGTTTCGGCTTTAATTAAATCAAAACCGAAATTTATAGACTATTTTGGCTATAAATATTCTATTGGAAAATTTTATTTCCAATATGAAACTTTGAAGTTCAATAGTAAAAAAACATAGTTCAAGAGAGATGAAAAAGATTTTTAATCCCTTGTGTGGATTTAGCACCCTGCACATTATGCTCCCAGAAGTGTTCGTTAGAATTCGTCTCAGTTCTTTATCGGAATATGTGTTCGTTGTCCGAACTCAAAAATTTTCGTGAAAGAGTTCTTTGTCCAATTCGTACGCAGTCCAAACTTTTCGTTAATCGATTACCCACTGTAATGGGCAATATTTACATGCTGCAAGAGAGGAAACCCAAAAATTTTCAGTGACACATTCTGAAAGACAGAAACGCAATATCCATTTTCTATTGTTCATAAATGACTGGGAACGAACATGAGACTTTTCACTTCAAAAAACGATGTCATAGTCATAAGCCACGTTGAGTTCCAAGACGTTTGAAGCTTTTTTTCCCGAAATTAATACTCTCATAGTTTATTTTAATGCAATACATGACAGTATTCTAAGCATTGTTCGACATTTAGTAGAATGCATTTTTTATATTGTATCTTTCCCTTTTTTCAATTTACTTAATTTTCCAAAGTTTTTGATGAACTTTAAATTATCAATTTGATCATTTTTTTTAAAGATTCAATTATATATGAAGCAGAATATTTAAAGAATCAAATGTAATAGATATATATTGAACATTATCTCGCAAACAGGATTTCTACTAATTCTTCATTGTTCCAGTATTATATGAAACTAATATTATCTGGTGAGTGGGTGAATGGAAACTCGTTCGAAGTGTCCTTGTTTATATATTTTTTAGAAAAATTTATTTCTTATTTCAGCTAAGCTCAAACAATTTAGTTATAAAATATTTTTCCTTTTTTGTATTTAATTTTATAAGTTAATATAACAAAATGTTACTAGTGTCATTAATGTACTATTGATAAAAGTTTCCCGAAAATAAAATTTCGAATTAAATTGCAATTTATTTTCAAACTTGGCTATTTCAATGAGAAGATTACTAAAATTATTAACTATTTAATTATTATTTATTACTATTTAAATGAGAAGATAACTAAAATTATGAATATTAATTAAAGTATAATATATTTTAATAAAGTGTAATATTTTATAACCTATAATATCTTTTAATTAATGTAATTTTAAAAATACATTATTTTGTAATTAATTATCAACAAAGTTGTGTTAAATAAACAATGTCACAATATGACAAATTTATTTATATTACCTTCAAATAGCACATTGAAGAACAACTCAGTACTTTTTATTTGACCTTTTAGTAAACAAAATGTAATAAAGAGTATATCAACATAGTCCTTATACTGTTTGTCTGCTGAAATATTGTTTTGGATTGACCTTTAAAAGGAATTATAACGAAACTTAGATCACAATAGTGGTATCAAGCTAAATTTTCATCTGAAATTTCATGATTATATCATTTTTAACTGCTTATGCCACGATATAAGCAAAGTGGTGTAACATTACACTCAGGAACATTTCCCGCTTCAAGAATGAATCATGTGGATTCTTTTTCCTCTTAAGTTTGTCAACTAAAGTTTATCGCTAGAAGAGCAGAGAAAAAACATTTACAACACGTATCCTCTAATCTTTCTACATATCTAGAGTGTAATTCAACAATAAAATAACGACATAATATTATATAATTAATACACTTTCCTTTTTCAATTTTCAAAAAACCATTATTTTGATTTCTTCAGCGAATGCACTTACGTCTTTCCTAATACGTCGCTACTCGGAAATACATTGAAGCGTGGATGAAAAAGTTCTCACTTTAATATTTAATAATTTAGTAACTAAATATTTTTCAATCTTTATACATCTCATTCGATTTGTTCATAGTTTTAATATATACAAGAAACTTCACTTTATGATAAAAAAAAAAGTTTTGGTAAGCTTTTAATTCAACCATTTTGTAATGTGCACACTCCTATGTGTTAAATTTCAGAAATTTATCGTTTTGCATTTAATATGAAAAACCAGTCAGAAGTAATTACTTTTACTTTTCTTTAGAAAACTATTTCTGCTCTTTTGGATCCTTTTTTACTGTAAAATGAATAAAATCAAACAGCGAAACTGGTACATTTAGCTAACTATAACATAACAGTTTTGTTACTTCATATATTTTTATACATTACTTTGCGTTCATTTTCTATTCATAAGTAAAATTAAATTGAAATGCATTTTAATTAAATATTTATTACCTATACAAATGTGCTATCAAATGCACTATAGATTAAAACAGATTTAATGTTTATGAAGCAACAAGTTCAATACCTGAATCAATCTTACATTTTTGTGCTGATAGGTTTATTAAAAGTTGTGTACAGTCTATTGTGTATCACAAGTGTATATTAATCCGAAGAAGAGGGATGTTTGCTTAGAATTCGATAGCTTTACCTAAGCATTATGCAAAATTTTGAAAAGTTGGTTATGTTTGCGTATCAGCTGGAAATAGTATGTAAATAGAAATAAAAATCCATAACCTAACCTAAAAAAATAAATATGTTATTTTTTTAGAATATAAACTATTAGATAATGGAATAGTTTTTCTTGATTTTATTAGGTAAAGAGAATGTTTTGTACTATTAGGTTGGTGCGTATGAAATGTTGGATTCTCTTTACATGCGGACGTTTTCCTCCCTGTTTCCGTTATACTTTTGTATTTGGCATAACTTCATTCATACTCGTATTGTCCATTGCCAGAGACTCATTTCAGCAAAATAGGTTTTCTCGAAGGTCTTCCCTTTTTTATTTCTTTTGAGTTTATTGCCGATATGAATTCTGCCGACATTCGCGTCATTTTCTTATATGAGTACAAACTTGGTAATAGTGCTGCAAAAGCTGCACGCAACATAAACCAAGCGTTTGTGGAGAATACGGTTAACGATCGGAAAGTGCAGCGTTGGTTCGAAAAATTTCGGACTGGCGATTTTTCACTGCAAAATGAGCCGCGCGGAAGACCCAAAACGTCTGTGAAGAATGATGACCTGAAGGCTCTAGTGGAAGCGGATCCAGCCGTATCCACGAGGGAACTTGCTATCAGGATGAAAGTTGACCATACAACGATATTGAGACACCTTTCTGAGATTGGCAAGGTTAAGAAGATGGACAAGTGGGTACCGCACGCACTGACAGAGCGAAATAAGCTGGATCGGTTAAACGTATGCTCATCATTGCAGCATCCACCATATTCACCGGATCTCTCGCCGACCGATTTTCATTTTTCAAGCATTTAGAGCTGTTTTTAAGGGGCAAACACTATGAAAATGAAGACAGTCTAAAAAACTCGATATCAGAGTTTATTAATTCTAAAGACCAAAATTTTTTAAGACAGGCATCTACGCTTTAAAATCTCGTTGGGAGAAGTGTATTGAAGCGAATGGAGCATACTTTGATTGAATAAACAGCTTTTGAAGAAAGATATGCAGTTTTATACAATCACTTAAGAATCCGACATTTCATACGCACCAACCTAATATTAAGTAACGTAATTTTATTTTGATATTGTTTATTACTAATTCATATCTAGCTTTCAAAATTAAATTGAAAATTAAAGCTTCTTTTAATATTCTTGCTCTTAAAGTGAATATTAATTCATTCTTATCAGTGAAATATAATTATTCATATTAAATACTTAAGTTTTCATTTTACAATATGCATTTAATAATAATAATACTATTCAATTATTTCTAATTCCTAAATTCCAAGGTAATCTATTCCCTCAAAAATCTTCAATCATTATAAATGAATTTATTTCTAAAAACATTGTTTTATAACAACTCGCGATATTTATAAAAAATAAAACGGGTTCCTTTTTAACATTAAATTTAAGAATAATTTGTTACATAAGTTTCAAAATAAAAGACATTTTTTATAATATATATAAAAAGTCAAATAAAGTTTTAAAATATTACTTCAAAACAAAAATAATGATTTTATAATTTTTCAATAAAATTGTGTAACAATTTTTTTGTTAATCGAAACATTTATTTCAATTAATACCTTTTTACACATTGAAACATTCATTTTATTTCGATTCAGTACTTGTAGGGCAAGGAAATTTATTCCCAAAATCATGCAAATTAAATTCTTCATACATATAGTAAATTTTTTTCCTTTGTTTTTTCTAGGAAACAATGATAAGCCATTCTTAATTAAGCAGAATTGTTTTTTAAAACGCATCTCATTTCATTCCCTTTTTCTCTCTCTAATTCCCTTTGTCTTCAGCATATCACCATAAACATTTTCCCTCTCTGAACCAACGTTTGCATTGTACCCAATTATATCTTCCGCTCCGGTTTCTTCTAGTCGGTCTCGCGAGAACAAAACACGCAATTTAAATTTAATCCAGCAAGGGAAAGAAAATATCTCCCTTTGCAGTATCTCTATCGCTCTTTAAATGAGTTCCCTTTTTCTTTTTCCCTATTTTTCAACTGCTTTTCTTCAGATTTTTGAATAAATATTTGGATTTAAAAGTTGCGCAATATTATTCCATTTTTGGATCAGTCAACTCATGCATGCATGAGGAAAAAATCGTCTGCAGTCTAAAAAAAATATTAACTTATTTTGATAAAAAATTAATCGATATCTGGAATAAAAGAAGTTTAAAGTTCATGAAAGATAGAAATAGATATGCATTAAAACTTTTCATATTTATTCTTATATAGTATTTAAAAAAATTTATTTTTAATTACTGATTCAAAAATTCTGCAAATCTTGCATATATTAAAGAGCAATGCTAAAAATTGATTTCAAACATAGTTTATTGTTTCAAAATGACTGAAAATTGTATTGTAACAAAGGAATCCTCTATTTTTTTAATTTTAAATTGTTATTAATAAATAAAACATATTCCAAAAATGTTTTAAATTAGTTTATGTGTGATTGTAATTACTAGGAAAACTTTGATTGTCTCTGTAGCTTCGGTTTTTGTACTAGAACTAGTTAATCCTTGGTCAACCTATTTAAATAAATTCAGAGGCATTACAAGTTTCCACACCCAAAATGTTCATCAAACTCACAAGAAGGTAAATTGAAGATGAGAATGCAGACCATTTAACTAAAAATTTGGTAAAAAAAATTAGTTAAATTAGTGTAAGCTATTATTTTAAATGAAAAATGAATAGAAAATAGTTCAAAAGACTACCATTAAATTTAGGTATAAAAAATTAAAAATTATAATATTAAGTTAGATTACCTTAATATTAAAAACAAACAATTTTATTCTTCGTTTATTTAAATTTTTAAAATAATAAAAGTTTCACTGGCGAAGAATTCAAGTATGCGAAGAAATTTTACTGGTGAACCATTCAAGTATGCAAAATTTTAGAGATTAATAATTTTTCAAGTAATTTTTAATGATTTAAATTTATAAATATAAATATATCATGTTATTTTTTGAAAGGAAGTTTTGATTGTCTTTCTTCACTAAATGAAAGTTGAGTCAAGTGCAACAGAGTTTTTAATGAATGTTTCAAAAGAAATCTTATAACTTGAAAAATGAAATAGGAATTTCGTTTCTTAATTATTATTTTATTGACTCTTATCAATTTGATGAAATTTTTGCTTTCATTGAAAATTCATAATTGTAAGGCTTGAAAGAAAATTTCTAACGTGTTTTAATTTGTAACTCACTTTTCAATCCAATATAAATTATAATAAATTTTTGTTAAGTATTTTCACCTCTAATAAATGATGGCAAAAATTAGAAGACATACTATCATTATGCAATGGAATTTTGAAAAGGAAATTTCATGCACGATACGTCTTCAAATAAAAACATCACCACATACCTTTTGAAGAAAATTGCTTAAAAATTTTTACAAACTAAAAAGAGATATTTACTAATAGCATAATATTGTAATTTCCGGTACTTTTTTTGTCATAAATAATCTGAATTAACCATTATTTGAAGTGGATTACTTGGTAATTAAAAATCAATTCAATAAATTTACCATTTAATCATTTTCCATATTTTAATAAAATCTCCACACTTATATCACATTCAAATAATTTACGTTTCAATATATTTTTTATGCACAGCAGCATGCCTAAAATACCAGTATCAGTCATTTGCGACTCTAGATCATATTTATAAAGCAACCATTTCTTCCTTTGTTGTTTTATTTGTAGGTTAGAACTCTGAAAGATCATTAACAGAGGAAACAAATTCGTTTATTGGATCAGATTTACTGTACAATCACCCCCAGCGCGTTTTTGGCGCCAAATTTGGCGAACATTTTTACTGGAAACCCGGCAAACTAGTATTTTGGTAACCCTATTTGTCACTAATTTCTCATAAACATTTACCAATTTAAATTCATTAATATAAAATTTAATCAAAAGATTTTATGGATAATTTCACATATCAACTTTATTATTTTACCATTGATGTTTGAAGTCTATAAATCTGCGTGTGCCAATGTGGTCAACACCCCTGACGAAGCTGGCCATATTGGTACTTTATTCCATTTTTATTTATCTTTCTTTGATATTTTCTTTGAAATTTCTTCCAAGTATTTTCAATGTAATTCTTTCCATTTAGTATTTTCAATGTATTGTTTTCATGTATTGTTTCAATGTATTAATTTAGATTATATGTATATATATATATATATATATATATATATATATATATATATATAATCTAAATTAATTACAACTTGCTCAGGTATTCTTTACCTTTTCAACAGACCATGGTTCTGTGAACTTTACAAATTTGGTTGCCAAAAATGCACAGCCTGAAACATAACACAATGATTTATCAATTAATTTTAAAAAGTAAGTTTAATATAAAGACTTATATATATTTAAGAAAAAGAATACAACTTTTGAAATTTCACATTGAGCATATTTTAACAAGTGGATAATATTATTTTATAGAATAGATTATTTTCTCAGCAATAACTACCAAGTCAAGGATCTTATAAGTATACAAATGTTTCACTTATAAATATTCAACAAGATATCTCGTGGTCTGCGCTACATAAAAGAACATCGCTGAGTAGTCCAGTTCAGCGACTGCCTGGATATGCGATTGCAGTGAATAGGAAATTAGCCGGAGTCAGAGACAACAATGGCATACTGAAGCATTAATTAATAAAATGGAAATATTATGGTAATCAGAGTTACATACAAGCTCTCATCAAAGACCTCATAAAGCTTAATTGTCACTTACTGAATCCATTAGACTGTCATATGAACTATGCACTCTAGTACCAACCACCACTTGGAAGATTTTACAAAAGCTGTTCCTAATCTCTCCACACAAATTGAAACAATTTCAATAGACATAAGCTTTACTGATTTCATCGGATATTAAAATATAGCTCTCAGTTTATTTGAAAAAAAGATTTATAGTTAATTTTCATCTAGTTGTTATTGATATTAAATTGAAGTACTCATTTAAAGTAAAAAAATGTTATTACTAGTGAAAATAATCAACTTTTAAGCAAATCAATTTTCTTATACAAAATAACTCTTATGTACAGTTATATTTATTTTGTAGGAAAAATTAAATAAAATAATTTCAATCAAAATTAGCTTAATGTCCTTTATATCAAATAAACCAAGAAGTATGAAATAAATTGCAAATTATTAAAAAATATATTCGATTTGAATGAATTAACTTGTTAATTTAGTCACTCAAATTTTTATTTAATTTACTATTTCCAAATCACCCCATAAGAAGTTTAATTATAGCTTTTTTTATAACATCTATATCCATAGGAAAAATCAAAAGATTTTAGCATCATTTATTGAATGAAATTTTGCTCAAATTGTCTAAATACAAATTCGAAAATATTTAGAAATTAACATCAAACAAGGGATAAAATTTAATATGTAAAAATCATAGTATCAAATATTAATGGGATTATAAGGGTGTTAGTAAAATGTGATATACCCTTATTTTTTAAAAGGCTAATATTCCTAATCTTTTTACATCACCATGAAAAGTTTCATGCTTGAAAGCTTGGAAATTAATTAAAAACATATTTTCATAAATCCACAAGATTTAGAAAACTAAATGACAGTGTTTAATTCACTTATGAAATCAGATTATACCACTAATATTAATCCTCTTTTCATTCAATAATCGCCCACAAAAAAATTTGAAAATAAATATATGGAATGGCAGAAGACGATTAATTATTAGACTTTTACCACGTGTTTTTCGCAGAACCTAAACCTCTTAAAATCATATTTAAAACTATAATAAAAAAATAGATATACGTTCACATGAGTTTCATCTGTGAAGAAATGCTTAGTAGTTAAAAGGTAATCGTCAAATTATTAATGATTCTATTTAGTTTATATTAGTTTGCAATTTTTATAGATTATTTAATTCAATATTAAGTATTTTTACTTAATCCATACACTTAGTTATTCGTTTAAAAAACTACAAGTTATTATTCGTTTATAAAACTATATTATTTTTGATAAAAAACATTTATTTTGGAGAGAAATTTAACTTATAAAATTATTTTATATTCATTTCTAATACATCGTATAATTAATCTTAAGCGAGAAAGTGAATTTTCTTAAAATGTGATGTTCATACTAAACAATGCACAACAATAAGAATAATTAGATTAAAGATTAACTACCTAAATTACTTATATCAGGGATTTCTCATTAACTTCGTAGTAGATGAATTAAAAAGTTTTCAAATCACAGTTTTAAATTCTATTTCTAGATAAGACAAATATATAATATGCTTAACATCTTCATATTTAACAACATAATATATTCTATTTGTTTAAAATATATGGAATATATTCTTTTGTTAAATCCTTAAATATTATTATAGATATCAATCAGTAAAACATATTCATTTTCCAAGCATCTTCTTTTTATTAATTTTCATTAAACCTTCCTTATTGCTTATTAACGTCTTATTTTAACAAATCTGAAGATTCAAAATATTTTAAAGCTAGGTTTTTGTTATATAGGCTTATATTATATTTGTGAAAAGTATTTTCGCTGTCTAAAAAGAAATATAGAAAATGACACTGTCATTTTAAGTCTAATGATTGCAATACTTGTATTGTACTCAAACCTTTAGGGGTAATCAAATAAATCAGTAAAAATTATAAAATCAAATCCAGACACATTATTCAGCTATAAAAGTAAGTACAGCTCAGAAAATAGCTGCGCATAGAATAAATTTTGAAAAATCTTATCATTTTTCAAATCAATGCTCGTTTTTGTTTTACATATGAGTATTTACATGAAATATATTTGCAAGGATATTATGCTTCAAAATGTTTAAAAAGAACTACTGTGTTTAAATGCTTACCTAGAATTGGGAAGAAGAGATCAATGTTAATAAAAAAATGTAAACAGATTTATATTCAAATTTTTTAATGGTCTACGCTTTCACTTTGTAAGCAAAGATTTTTCCACAATCACTTTTAAAAATTTATAAAATTTGTTTTAGTCGTTTTCTTTAATCAAGTATTTTTACATAGATTAATCAATAACTCCGATAATGACGGGGTTAAATCCTTACAGATTGGTTAGAGTATTTATTAACTCATTTATCTCCGAAGGATCCTCATCAATCATAATTACCTATGTTTGAAATTTCCCGTTTTCATCTAAAAAGACTTTGATTCTATCCTCATTGGGTATCATATCTGCCCTTTCTATGTCATGCCTCTTCCACATTTCAATAATTTAACTCATCCAGTTGTTGGAAATATATCTACAGCAGTACTTTTCAATTGAGATTAAAACATATCATCAACTAAAATCATTTCTTCCGTGTCACCAGTGATTTTCCAATCAACTTAATCTTTCATAGTTATGCATCTCCTTCATCTGTTTGTACTTTTAACTGAATATGGATAGCATTAGAAATGATATCCATTGAAAAGCCTTTAAGCATATATTAATCCATTAAAAGGCATTAAACATTTGCGGAATACCTTCGAGAAATCTTCTCAAAGATTTTGTATTGTATTACCTTGTCACAATAGAGGAAATACCTGAAACACATTTCCAATAAATGTGCATGCAGAAAGCAAAAATGTAATATTAACCATCTGATGGGTATACTATACTGTACATGTTGAAAATCTCACTGTCTCAGGGTCATCAAACTTCTCAATTCGATAACCTAGAGGAGTACACTGTTCGGTCCCACGTCAGTGAGTACCCCATTCTTTGCGATTTCACCTGATAATTAATTATCTTGCGCATTCAATATATCCGATGTTTGTAAATCCAACTTGCAAGATTCAACCCTTGATAAACATTAGATATAAGAAAAGATAGTTCTTTAATATCAGTTATCAATTTATGAATTGAATTTTTCTAAAGATATCTATGTATATTTGTTAAAGTTTGATGAATCTTCAGAGGATTTACAATTTACTTAAATGGGCTAATGGCTAGATTCTACTTTATTTGACACTGTGTATTAGTTTATTTTAAACACTTAATCCACATTTGGAAACAAAGTTGCTTTTAAAATCTATTATGTTGACATATTATAGAAAAATGCATTTAATAGATTGAAAGGTTCCGGATTTGTGGCTCATTTACAAAGAGTGGGAAGGGAATGGCGCATTGCTTTTTTATGTGTATCCATTTCGTTGAATGCCTGGAAATTTTTCTAGATTTCTTCGCCCACTCCTTATAAGCAATCTTTGCACAAGGTAAAAGAACCGGATGTGCAAATTATTTACATGTGATTTGACATTATAGAACTTTACAAGTAAAGAACTGAATAAATATTATTTTATTTGGGGCTCTTGTACAAAATACAGTCTTATTTCCTAAGCCTTTTAGACTGTTCTTTATAGGAAATCGAAATAATATTCACAGTACGCGATAAATGTTCTTTTGCAACAAATGGTCCATATGTTCGAACTCAATGATTGATGATTTCCTCATCCGGTTTAAGAAATAGGTAAGCTAAAGACTCAAATTGATGCTGAACAATGCTATAAATATTTTGTTTTCGACATACTAAATTTTGCATTTTCGTCGGAAGCATATGAGGACGATCAATTTAATAAATACAGATAAAAGAAAATTTTAATATTCAAAGCTGTTCTCTGATATTTTTTTCGAATTTCTTCTACTAAATTTTATTACCAATTTAGCTTTTGAAATCTTATTTTATTACTAAAAATTATAAAAGTTTTCTGTAAGTAAGTAATGATTTTATTACAAAATAAATGTATTTGCAGAAACTATACTTTTAAGATATATTTATCTGCAACAAATTCTCATTATAATAAATATTTTTAAATTTCGCATAAAAATACTTTTGAGAAAGAAATAGTTTGTTATATTTCTCTATTAAGAGAAAATGGTTCTTATAATGCTTTGAATGACCTGATATGTCTGGCTAAACGTTTTTATTTATTGTTTTGTGTCTAGACGAATTGATTCGAGGTAGGCGGGGTGATCAAATATTTGCCTAGACTTTAGAATGTGAAATGAGGTACTTTTTACTATGTGAAGCATCACTGAAAAGAAATAAGATTTATACATTTTTGTGCATTTCATGTTTCGATCTATTTACTGTAGCTATTTACAGCATATTATAATAATTTGGATTTTAATCAAAAATAAACAACGCTAAAATTCTATAATTACTTTAAGTAAATAACTGATTAAGTTTCATTAATGCAATTTTTGAGATTTTAACTAGTAAACGTTATGATACTATATATGAATACATTTTATCTATATTATTTATAAACTCAACTGATACTGTTTATTCAATTGTCTTTTCAAAATTATATATTTAACTGGATTTGGATACCCATCCCATGAATTTTTAGAAACTTACAATGACTTACTTTCTTGAAACTAACATTAGGGTAAAAATTATTAGATTCAAAATTTAAAAATTAGTTAAGTACTTATATATAATCAGGAAAAATATTAAATATTATCTCAAAGTTCTGCACTAATAACGGAAGAGACTTCGAGTAAAAAAAAAATTATGTTCATTAAGAAATATAATTTAATTCCTAGTGCTTTTATAAACTGCTTTTATTTTTATCTATTAAGAGAAATTTTATAAAAGGTTTTGTAAAGGGATTTATACACATTAAAGGTTTTAAAAATTTACTAATCCTTTTTAAAACTTTTTAGGAAAATATTTTATAAAATTCGGGATATGCATGAAATTTATCAATTAATAAATTCTTTATAATATTATAAAAGTTTTATTTTTGAAATTTATAAAATAATTATCGATTTTTTGATGAAGTTTTACAAATGCCTTAGAGTGAAAAGAAAGACTTACGTTGCATAAATAGAGACCATAAATAATTTACCATCATTTATTGTAGTAAATTATAGCAATTATTCGTGCTTTATAATAAGCGTTTTGAGTTGTAAAACAACTCTAAAATAGGATATTTACTGATTCTAATTACTTTCTTTTAAAATAAAATAATTTAAAAAATATTAAAACATTCTAAAAAATTTTACATTTTAAAGTGTGTTCAGAGGTTTACTTTTCGCAAAACTAACATTTAGATAAAAAAAAATTTAATTAAAAACTTTAAAACATTTTGTACTTTAAGCAGAAGAATAGAACATGTAACATGATTTAAGCTAAATATTTTCCTTCATTATGTCTGTTTTAAGCTGAAATATTAACAATATTGTTATCATTTATTTGAGGGTAATTTAATATCAAAATTCTTTATTTAAAACTTCTTTACGTTTTCGTACATTTCTAAAGATTTTAATTTAGAAGGAATTTGTGGCCCCAAAATTTTGATTATTGAACCAATAAAAAGGTTTTAAGTAATTAATAAATTAAAACACATTTTTATTCGTACTACGCTATGTTATATAAAATCTTAATTCAAACTTGTAAAAACCTTATTGTTGATAAATCATTTCGATGAAAAGTATTTCTTGGAGAGATCTATGGATTGATAAATTAAAAAAGAAAATATTATCATACACAAATGTAGTTTTATGAACCTATATTGCTCAGAAACTTTCTTGTCGTGGAAAATGTAAAGACCAAAAAGACTAATACACTTTAATCTGAAAACATGATTTTACTTCTTACTCAGAACACACAGAAAGACATATATAAAATTTGAATAGTGGTTTACAAAAATCCAACTACCATTTGTTTTACAAGTAGTTTTGTAAAAAATATAAGTCGTCAAACAAGAAAATGGAGTTTGCTAATGGCGTTGAAAAGCATGATTATTAAAAGAAAAGTGGGGCATGAAAATTGATGATAGTGATTGGAAAAAAGTCATTGCTATTTGAATATAAATGTAGAAGAAGCAGAACTTAATTTACAAAGAATGCTTCTCAAACTGACATCTGCTCAATCCTTTACATTCTTGAAAACTGTATTTTGGTTAAATTATATGATGCCAGAAGCAAACAGTTATATAGTTAGTGACATATACCTCAAGGAATCATGTGATGAATTTATAAACATTTTTTCTATCACTCTACACATTGTTATGATTTTCTTCTTGGCGAAGAGGATGTGATGATGTAGAAATAAAGAAGATTGGCTTATCCCTAAACAAACAATTTTGTCAAAATTCTCTCAGTCATAAATTGAATATTAATATATTCAACACCACAAAAAATTAGCTCACCAAGAAAAATTCGACAAATAAAAACTGCATTTTTATTATGTAAATATACTTTGATGTAAGTAAATGATTAGAAAATCAATGAAAAAGGATCATTTATTACAGAATTTCTTTTTAAATTAATGGAAGTTTTATTACTCTGCTGGACTCCCTCTAGTGCAAATGCACGAGGTGATATGAGTGGTCGTTAAGGCATTCAAGCTACGTATGATGTTATGAGACATTTCCTTCCACGGTTGGTGTAAACAGTCGCTGTAATTTGACCAAACTCGTAGGCTGTTTAAATTGCTGTCCCAAATGATCCAATATATTCCCGATTGATGACAAATCTCGGGATCGAGAAGGGCAGGGAAGGTTGGTAATGTGGCATAAGCAGTATTGTGAAATCCTGCCTGTATGTGGGCGAATATTGTCTTGTTGAAAAATGGCTTCTCGAAGCCATGCCATGAGTGGAAATACATTTAGCTAAAGGATATCATGGACATACTTCTGGATGTCATTGAACCATGAATCAACATTAGGGGTGATTGTGTATCATAAGCAATGGCTTCTCATACCATTAACCAACTGTGAGAATGGTGTGTCACTATAAAGAGAAATCAGGATTGAGGCATTCAACAGAAGCCCCCTCCACTCACAAACACTGCTCAATTTAAGACTATTGTCATCACTGCTCATGCTGAATCAAGATTCCTCTCTGAAGACGACCTGGTTCCATTCCGTTGCAGATTAATCGCATCGTGCACGACACCACTCCAAACGAAGTTGTAGGGGGGAGGGTGTCTTTAGCAGCACACATGTTAGGCGACACGGTAGTTTGGAAATACATAAGGGGCTGTAATGAAGGTTCTATCTGTGTCTGAATAGCAGCCAAAGGGTAGTCAGCTGCGTTTCGTATGTGACGGTTTTATCGACGACTGGCTTGTCTAGAGCGTTTTGAGCCTGATCGCCATATAAACGACATCTCTTCTGTACACTAATGCCAACAACTACTCACAGACTCACAGGAAAATCAGAACGGCTTGCATGACGAGCTACTAACCTGTTAACTAGCCAGTTTCTAACATCCCGATGATTTTCCAGTCTCGAACTCTGACAATTACCGATATTGTCTACAATGGTAGCGCAACGGCATATCTACACCAGCGCTCCCTTTCTAAAAGATTCAATACACTCAAACAAATTTTGCTTACTTATTTTATACTCCAAGGAGAATGAAGTTTACGCCCTCTCATGCTGCTTTTCTAATCATTTGTATACCTGTCCGACTTGTACCTTCATGCAAAGTTCCGTTACGGTCCTACAATTATTTCTTGGAGTGCAAATATTTATAGCAACGTGTGTACTTTATCTTGAAGTTTTTACAGACACACAGCCTAAAATAAATTACATAATCCCTGCAATACAGAGACTAAACGAAGTACAACTTTCAGAGCTAGAGATTCCGAGATCAAACTCTTTGCTTCACTTTCTACTTATTTTTAAATAATTGCTGCTTGGCTGTGTATCATGCTTCTTTAGTAGTTGCTAGAATATTCCTCCGTGGAGATTTCTAGAACATTTCTATAATACTCTTATGGGTTCTATGGACGTGAAACTTCGAGAATATTGATTTATTTTAAAACCGAAGATATCACCGAAGTCACAAAATATCACCAATAGCCTTAGATTTTACCGATTTATTTCCCAGCCCTTTAAACTTCTATTTTCAAAGAATAATCATTGTTTAGATAATAATTTACCGTAAAACTCTAATAGCATACTAAAACAAATAGCTAATTAAAAATTCAAAGCATTCATACGAATATTTGCAATTTTACAATTTTCGTAACAATATGTCTGTTTCGATTAAATTATACAAGTTTCAAGTTTATTCTTTTGTGCAGTAACGCTTGTTTAATTAGAAGAATTTACTTGTAGCCTCAAAGAAATAAAAGCCACCTGTTGTTTTGCAATAAATATGCTAACCCAGAGATTTATTTGTGCATCGGTCATTTGAGTTTTGTTTCGATTTATGAACTCTTCCATCATGGGTGAAATGTGTAATTGTTCTTTCCAATTACTCTTCATATTAGATATCTTAAATTCATGAAGATTTACATATACAAATCTGTCTTTCAAGTGATTTATAAATCAGTGCTTCATATTCCATTTTTGTTTTAGAACACAACTCAATGATTTGTGATGTAAATTCTTCCTCTTCAGAAGGTAACAAAGGGGTTTTGCCAAAATAAACCAACTTTTAATATAATTTGTTAAAATAGTCTTAGAAAGTGGCTTTTGGATTTCCCATTTAATTAAAAAAGTAAGTTTGGTCTATATACATTACATTTTTTTGTCTTTGAAGCAATAATAAATTCTTTGGAAAACTTAAGTCTTGTAAGAAAAAGTTGGAAAGTTAATTTCAGCTGAAATTATTAAAAAATAATTCCCACATAATTGGCCACAATGGAATGTAGCCTATAAATTTCGTTGGGGTTTATTTGATCAAATAAATAGTTTTTCATTTAATCTAAACATGAAACATTATATAACATTATCAGAAATATTTGACAGATATTAATAGTAGAGGTTGTTTATGATATTCTTTCTTGTATCAAAATTGGCAATGAAAGTTTTACCAAATTAATAATTTTTCAGTACAAAATAAAAATATTATAATAATCACTTAGATATAAAAAATCATACAGAATAATTTTTTTATAAAATATCCAGGACGTAACATTTTTTACAAGTAAATAACATTTATTGTTTTACATATTTCAATGCATTTTTCTTTAAAGTTACTATAGATAAAATAAGAATATGTATACGAGTTACTGTGGAAAAATTATAAAGCTGGAAAAAAATGAGAGCGTTCTTATTATAAAATTTTAAACTTTCAAACCATCAAATTTTTTTTCAATCGGAATTATTTCAGTCGAAAAAGTTGTAGTATTTTTTATTATAGTTTTCACATGTAAACCACGTAAATGACAACACATTTTCCATAACTTTTTTAAAAACCTTTAACAATTGATAGTTAAAAATACAAACACATTTATTCAACTGATTGAAAATTTTTCAAACTAAAATCTCTAAGCAACTACAACTAAAAATATTTACATCATTATTTTCCAATTTGAGTTTCAAGAGCAATAAAAATAAAAAAAATATTCTAACTGATTCAGTTTATAATTTTAACATATCATTTTATTCTATGAAAGCTATTAAGAGACATTGAATTTTAATCCTGCTTGCGTTGATTCTTGAATATAATTATTACGAGAATTTTCTATTCAATAAAAAACAAATAAATGCATTAAATGTAGTCCAGTCAATTAATATAATTTCTTTTTGGGCTTCATTTCACGAATTAATTTCTAAATAAACCCTTTTCTGTTGCTCATTAAAACGTAGGATTATAATTGTGTGTGTTAGAATTGATCATAATGTTGAATTTACGGATTTTTAAATCTCATATTTAAAAAAAATAAATAAACACAAACAATACAAAAATTAAAACAAATGTGGTAAAAACAAAACCTTTTGTTTTCAAATTTTGATACGATGCCACTTATCAATTGCAGTAGCTATTTAAGAAAAAATATCTAAGGTAACACACAAATTGGCGTCTAGTATTCTTGTTTCAATGTTGACGTGTTATTTCTTTATCTATAATTCAAGCACTGCATAAACTATCCATGGCTGGATTATAGTAAGGTATGTACGATTTTAAAAGCGAAGACATAAATATCAGAAAATTAATCTCTAAAATTGCTTGAAAATTAAGAATAATTCATATACCAATTACATATAGATATATGTACTACTTAAGAAATCATCATCAGAATAAATATATAAATTATAGCTAGGGAAGAGAGTGTCCTACAGAATGAAATCAGCTTGTTAGCGTCGATATCTGTATTTATCAGTTCATATTCATCAGTAAATTTTCCTCTGTATTGCATTAATAGTTAGCTTGTAGATACTTGAACATTGTCCAGATTCAAGTGGTCTATATGCAGATTCAGAAATTTATGCGCTATTGTCACTGTATCAGCGAAAGTCTTTATTTCAATAGTCTAGATTTTATTATAATTAGTTTGATATTAATATTCGCTTCAGTTATGAATTATAATTCACTCAGAAGAGTTTTTGTTCACGGAAAATGATCTTAGGAATACCAGAAATTTAAATTACAGGTACATGATACATTCACGTAAGATACAGTTACAAACGTACTCAATGTGGTGGTATGGGTAATGACTACTATCGTCGAACCAATTTATAAGACTTCATACTAATGGACAAATATTGACTCCATCGATGTTGACAATTTGTTATAAAATGCAATTTTTGACTTATACTGATTTAAAGAACAGCAGGAACAAAGCACGTCACATATGGTATCTCCACTTGAGACAAAGTCACAAACATACTCAGTGTGGAGGTTGAGAAAATAAAATCTATTGATGGTAATTCATGAAGTTCTACTCTTTTCATAGGTGAATCAGAATTCATTTCAGAAAGCAATTCTTTATGATTCATATTTTCAAGACTAACAGAAACTTAATATTAGATTATAGTTTTATTTACTTAATACTAGATTATAACATTATATTTTAATTTTGTTCATGTAATACTTTCGTACTGTATGCAAGAGTTAAGTTAGAAGGAATGCAGTCTAAGATATAGATTTTTAAAATCAAGTTAATTCTTCAACTAATAATTGTTACTACAGAAACCTTTAACTATGTGTCACGTAAATACACTATGAGTGTCCACGTGACACACAATTAGAGATATATTCAGTGGGTTAGTTACCGTACTAACTACTATTGGGTGAAGAATTAACTTGACTTCGTAAATTTATATCCTAGACTTCATTCCTTCTGGCTTAAATACTACATACAGTACGAAAATGTTACATATAGTAAAATTATAATTTAATGAACTAAACGAAAAATACAGAAATTTATGGTGTCATATAGTTCAATTACTCTGAATGAGACACCAAAATAAAATTGTTTAAAATTAACATTTGTTCTATATAATTACAATTAAAAATTTTAAAATCAATCCAATTATTTTATATTTTTTCAGTTATTTTATTTTAACTGTTTTCTTTAATTATGTATATTTATTGCTTGGTTAAATTTCATGAATAGATTACGCTTAATATTTGTTAAAATTATAAGTATTCAGCATTATATTTATAGAAGACCCATACTCAAAACTGTTGATTGAGAGTTTCGAAATTAAGTTAAAGCTGCGTCTAATCAGAACTTTTAATGAAACTAAACCCAACTTAAATACACATATTTTATAAAATCTCGAGGATTTGAAAATATTTGGAAACTTTTGCAAACCAAAATATATTTAACTTTATATTACTCTATCGATACGATACTCTCTTTTTGTATACCTAAGAGAAAATTGTCAAATAAAATAAATCGAGAAGACCTTAGATGGCTGTTTGAGAAAAAGTAAGAGAAGTATAACTCAAATACAGGAGTATATTTCCTTCCAAGTATTAAGAGGAAAATAAAAATGTCAAATGATCATACCAAGTATTTGAAATTAAAGCTAGGGAAATAGAAAAAAGAAATTTCTCGACACCAGTAGGTGTATATAATATAAAGTTCATAAAAATAATAAGTATTTATCTGATTTATTATATATAATGCTCCATATTCTCTTAAAGATTCATATATCTTTTCAAATTTAATTTATCGATTAAATATTAATGAACTGATGACACTTATTACATTCTTTAATAAGTAAAATTTAATAGGAGGCTGAAAGGTAAGATAAAGGACACATTTAAGAGCATAAAGATAAATGCATTTAATTGGAATTCGTTAGAGTAATTAAATAAACTATTCGTATTCATTCACAAGACTTAATTGTAAAGTATTATATTGAACCCCTTTATGTATTTTTTCAGAAAAACGGTCACAAAAATTAAGGTCTGTTGATCTTAGCGACCCAGCTATTTAATTATGGAAGTTATTCTTGTTCCGTGTGTAATGTATTTTTTAACTATTTTAGTTTGTTTTTGTTCATTTTATTTACTAATTTCAAACAAAAATATTTGCAAGCATAAATAAAGTCGATTACAATTAAAAAATCTACTGCTCGAATAACAATTATATAGAAGTCCTTTCCTTAAAAATTGATTGCATTTAAAGCTTTCACTTTATGCCCTTAAAAAGTTAAATATATAATTAAATAATTCACATGGTGACTTTAATAAATCAATAATTAAATTAACATGAATAAATTTGTTCATTTAGTAAAGTTTTAAAATAAATGTAAAATATTTCTATAGCTTTCTTTTTCTCATAAAACAAATTAAATTTTTTTTTTTGTTTTTTAAAAACATTTTTTTCATATGAAGTTATTATTTATAATATAGAAAAGGAAGTAGCTATATTAATTGGCCTTTAATACACATTATATACAAAAGCCATTTAAATTACGGTTAAGTTATTATTTTAACATCTAGCCTTTATTAATATCTATAAATTTAATAGCAATTATGGTATATCATATTTTTTGCGTATATATATATATATATATATATATATATATATATATATATATATATATATATATATATATATATATATATATATATATATATATATATATATATATATATATATATATATATATGCCATGATGAGAAGGATGGTACATGAATCATTGACATAACTAACTACTTGTATCTGTTCACTGTATGAGATCATTAAAGGCTGCTTTGGTCAGAGGAATAAACAACCAATTCGAAAAAAATATCGCAGTAACACAATCTATGTTATCTTTTTTTTCTCTATACTAAAAAATGTGCTTTTACTACTTCAGAATTTATAATGCATTCATTTTAATTTTTAATACATTATTTATAATATTTAAAACAGATAAACTATTTTCCGTACATTGCTATAACATGCTAAGTTATTTTAAGCTTGGAATTTGCAGCAAATTATAAACTAATTTCGTTTTAATTAATCTTACCTGGAATATTTTATTTTAATTTATATATTAAGGGTTTTTTTGTTATCTCGTTGATTCAAAAACAACTGTGTATAGTATAAAAATGTAGGATAAGTTCTTAATTGAATAATAATTAAAAACGCGTTCTTAATTAAATTTAAATCATGCAAAATTCTGTGCCTTTAACTTTTCATCTTGAAATTAATTATTTAATTTTACATATTTTAACTCCCGAACAATGCAATAGTTTTGTTTTGATTAAAAATGAGAATAATAATAAAAACATTAAATTCAATAAAAAGATAATCTTATAAATGACTCACACAGCATGAAAATTTTAAGAAAAGAAAATATAAATTCAATTTATTAAATTAATCGCATTTTATCACAAATTTAATCAGAAAAATTCACTATTTAATTTAATTAATGTATTAATATTATAGGCCTCTTTCGGAATAAAAATATATTTAATTTTAGTTTTGAATATATGTGCCTTTTTATTACAAAAAAATAATAACTTTCGAATTTCCGATGCATTTTGTTTTAATGCCATAAATATTTAAATGCTATAATAATTGATTTCAATATGACAAACACAAAACTTAAGTCAATTTCCGAAGCTACAATTATAACTGTCAGTTTTACGAAGATTAAAAGGTATATTTTACTGTATAAGCATTATATTTTATGATGAAAAATATAAGTTTTTTTTATTTCATGAGAAGGAATATTAGAATGGCATGTGTTTTTTAAAGTTAAATAAATCAAAAAATATAAGAAAACTCTGTTATGAATAAGTTGAAGAGTGAACGCTTGATCTTCGGTTAAATAGTTCAGTCGATCAAATTTCAACTAGTTTATTTAATGTTTGTTGGTTTGGAATCCTATTTAAATTGATTTCCTGATCGATCATGGATTTCTTTAAAAAATTAGCTTATAAAGATATAAACAAAAACAGTTAAGCATAATTAATTCCAATAGAATATCATTACAATAAATCACTCAAAATTAATATTCATAAATTGAGTCCCATTGAAAAATAATCTATACAAGAGAAATATAATGATATGGAGGTTAAAACTTTATGCAGCTAATGAAAAATCAAAAATGTTTTAAACTGCAAATTCCGATGCATTTAATAGAATATTTAACAAACATATTTAAATCCAAATCAAGCATAAGTAGTTTAATTTCTTTTATAGTTATATTCTTATAAAGAAATTCTTCACAGAAAATACTTTAGTAAATGAAAAATACTTTGCGGAAAAAATTGCAAATTTTGAGAATATGGAGGATACAATGTAATCAAATATTTAGTTATTTTTCCTTTAGCTAAATTTTCACGTTTCAAAGAATACATTGAAAATCGCATTCAATACTATTTAACCCACTTTTAAATTTTTTAGCTATTCTAAATTCTTTCAAAATATGAATTTTATGATTATTTTCTCTCTTTTCAAGAAACTCAGAGTAATCCCCTTTTTACATCTAATTATTCAAAAATTTAATTCTTTTCGATATCAATCTTTTCAACTTAAGAGTTCAAATTCTCTTCAGTTTTAGAATATATGCAAAAGTTAACAAATCTGCATTTATTTCTAAAATGTCAAAAGTCAACACATCATTTTTTTTATCATTTCATTGAATCTTTCCATCAAATACGATTGCATATTTCTCTCTATAAATAATTTAATAATAATTTAATCTTCGGTATTGTTATTCCAATTTAAACTTTCTATTAGTGTCTGCTTCCGCAATGAAAAACTAAAGCAGCTAAAACCTTAATAGTCTGGTGGTGAAAAACTTCCTTTTTTGCAGCCGGGTGGCAGCTGGTTTTACATCTGACACTACTAAAAACGAAATAGAAGAAAGGAGAGTGTCATCAGTTGTCCAACTCCTTATTCGACCTTGATTCAAAATTATGAGGCATTTGGCGATGTTTTGGAGTTTTTCAATCGGTAGAAATAGTCAACCAGGCGCATACGATAAAATATACAAACTAATGTAGATGCAGATGGAACAGAAGTGTAAGTGGACACTTTATATAAGAACTAAACGGAATCTTTATAATTGAAAATAAAATAGACTCTTTATATAAAATCAAACATTTTCTTTAGAAATAATGGCTATAATCTGAGGTACATTTTGTTAATTAGCGAATCTTCCTTCAGTGATATTCCTGTTTTATTTATAATTGAATATTTTATAATAGCGCAAGCTTTTAAGGAACTAAAAATTTTTATATTCTTCAACATAAATTATGCTATTTTTTGTTAATTTTACAGATAATACACTGATAAACAACATAAAAATTCAATAAAATGAAATATTTTACATTCATAATAACATTTTTCCTTTAATATTTTTTTCAAAGTAGAGATTTAACCATTTCGAAAAGGATAAATATATTTAGTATTTATTGTTGATTATTACAATTTTTAGGTTTTAAATAGAAATATTATGATATAAAAGATAAAATTCAGTAACATAAAAATAACTATTCACTCGCAAAAAACATTAATTAGCATTTCGAAACAGCTATTAAAACATTTATGTTAGATTCTACGCGAGTTTAATTATTAATATATAAAATGCATTTAACATTGTTAACTAAAGCATCAACAACATTACAGTTAAAATAGCCTCTTTAATTAAAACAAAATAATTTAATTCTTGAGGAATTTTATTCAAAGGAAAAACTACTGATGTAAACTATTAAAATGTTGCTAATTTATAATTATCAATCAAAAGCATCCAATTTTACAGAAATTTAATTAACGCTTCATCTAAAAGAATAAGTTTGTTATTAAATTAAAGTAATTTTTCAATTGATATATTAGAAAATAATAAGAAAACAATAATAATGGTAAAGATATAGTAGTCAATTTTTATTTTTAATCAATACTTTGTAAAAATCATAATGAAATTTTACAGTAATACTTATATTCATTGATGTTTTTGTAAAATAAAATTCCAAATTTCACTTTGGATTTGTAGAATGCACAACTAAAAACATCTAACATAAAATAATTACTTAAATTGAATTGGATACTTATCAATTCTCCTTACTTACAGATATTTTGTTAATTTTCGATTTACAGAAATATTGAAAAAAGATGTTATTCTCGTTTATATTCCATTAAATGAAACAATATTAATAATTCCTTTTGTTATATGACGCATTGTTACCTAGTTCCCTGAGAAGACAAACCAACTCTATTAATTGTCCAACAAAGTTGGCAACAGTTGCAGAGCCCTCCAATCTTCCGATGTCATTTGCTTTCTTACATGTAGAGCACAATAAGAGCCTGCAGGGAAATTCATTTCCAAAGTCGGAATGACGTCGCTTTAGTTGCAGGCTTTTTCTTCCATGTACTGAATGAGCGTCCTGGAATACCAGGAAGCGAGCAATGAAGGCCTAATAGACCTCTAGAAGCGTGCGCTGTTCCCTAAACGACCGATCTACGAGTTGGTGACTATAATTGGAACAGGACTCTGAACGATTCGGTTCTCTGGAGACAATAATTCCCGTGAAAAACGATAATTAGGACTTCTCTACCCATCTTTAGAAGTGATCTGCCGTAATTCTCAATTGCGCTCGATTCTTGCTAATTATATGCTAGGGCGCATCTTTTTCTTACGTTTAGTTAACATTTTGATAACATAATTAAAGAATATTTAATCTGCTCTCATTAATAAAGCACATTTTTAATATCAATAACGCAACAAAGTGGGTAAATTCTCTTTTCACGTGTGTCAGATTAAGATTTCATTGTTAAATGCATCGTTTATTGCTTATCATAAATTGCTAAATTAGAGTGAAATCTAATTTAGTGATTTATAATAAATAAGTGAGAGAATATTTTTCGATATTTTTTAATTAGGAATAAATGTAACTGTATCTTTATGATCAAATTGAATATATATTACCTTTTTTGTACTTGTTGTTGTTTAGTAGACAAAAATTAAAAAATGAATTTGTGAGAACATACACAATAATTCGTTCACCAAAAGCTCAATTTCTGACGAGCTTTAACTCTGAAAGGCAATATTTCATCACTTTTCTCCAATTATTAAGTATAATTTTGCATATTAATATTCTTCATGTTTAAATTTAATGCTATAAATGATATATTTCACACCATAGTGTTTGATTTTTTCAGACAAAATTACAGAAATATTTAATTAATTTCTGTGTCACTTGAGGTTTGAGAATTAATTGAAGATGGCTTTAAATATATAATCTAAAATACATTACATGCATAAATAATTCTACAGGAAAGAAATTTTAGTTAATTATTTATTAATAAGTTAAAATAAATATCATGAATAAGGAATTTTTAGTACACAATTAATTTGATAAATTAAAATTCATTATTTTTAATAAATGTTGATGGAAATTAGAATTGTAGCTCAACCAGTAATTTGTTTTTTTGTCAAATTTGTGGTATCTCAAGATGATTTTTTTAAAAATTGAATCAAATATTTCAAAAAATCAAAGTTTAAAAAAATCAGAGGCTGTTTATATCTAAACTTATCAAAAAATGCAAATACAAACATAAACAGCGCAATAGTGAAATTGTATATTAAAATGTAAATTCATATTGTGACAAGTTGAGACACTTATCAATTTGAACTGATGCTTAACTATATTTTGATTATATTGGTAGGATTTGTTATAGCAGTTTGTTGACATTATCTGAATGCCTACGTTTAGCGCTTTAATATTTGCATCAATATTTACGACAAACATTTGATGCTATTTCGACTGTCATACTACTTTGACTGATGAGAAATACAAAGAGAAAGATTTTAAAAAATTGCAAATTTTTTATATTTCGATTTTTATTTACATATATAAGTTTGAATTTTTAATATATAAATCAAATAACCCTTACTTCAGAAGTAACTAACACTTTTGAGTTTAAACCATATTCTTCTTTTAAATAAATTTGTTTTTACGGGATTGGCTCTTAATATATTATTAAAAGAAACTATATATTTCTTATAATTGTTTGATAACTGTAAAATATTTTCCCTAGTTTGATAAAATGCTCTAAAAATGCTTACTATTTCTGCTTTCTAGAGCGATAAAAATAAAAAACAAACATTTGTGAAGCAACTTTTAAAAGCATTAATTTGACTGAAATAATTATGAAATGATATGACATTTTCTTATTCTTTTAAATCAATAAAAGTGGCGATACGGTTGAAGAAAATAACCTGTAGCAAATATTGCAGTCATTATTCAAACTTGAATTAATTGGAAATGCGTGACGAGCTGACTTTTCTTCAAAGGGTATCTTCTGTTCAAGTTGCTGTACGTTGTTCGCTCTCTCCTGCCTTAAGTAATGAGCGTGAATGATTAACTTAGAAATGATTAAATTATTGCGTGTCCAAGAAGGACTTATTCCATGCGCCATCGCGTGCTCAGAGTGCCAAACTTTGAGATCCAAGTGCGACAATAAGTGGAGCCTTTTAATTAATATGTTCCAGAGCAATTTTTCTCCACTTAAGAAACTCTTTGAATATAAGAATGTGTTTCAAGATGCTATCAAAGAAAATGAAGGCCTCTTACGCCTTGTCAAAAATTTGTTTTCGGAAACTCTTCAAATAAAACTGAATATTTTCCATTTTCATAATTATGCTTGAGAAGAATATTCATTTTTTTTATCGAAACGAACACATTTTAATATATTTTAGAATATTGCTAGTGGATTGGAATATCAGAATTTTGTAATTAATTAAAAGACATTTCTGTCATACAAAGGCATTTTACACTATGTTATGCGTATGGATATTTTTGAAAAATATTTATGCAAATTATTAAATGAAACCAATTCAATTTATGAAACACTTATTATTACCTGAACAATCATTTATTATATTTTTTATTTCTTTATATTCATTATTTTTCTCAATCTATCATCAATAAACTATACTTCGCAAAATATTATAAACAAAGCTGGAGTTATCAATGAGAAAAACTCTTCATTTATATATAAAGTTCAAAGTTTGACGTTCATAGTACCATTTTCTATGAAACTGGTAAGTAATATTATATGTTTTCCATATAGAAAATAGGACATTGGATTAGCACATCCTAGTCTAGGACCATGAACTAGTAGCAGATTAATCAACGTCCTATTCTGGAGTACAATAGTTTCTGTATGGAACTCCCAGCTTTTGCGTTATGGTTTCAGTAGTTTGAAATTCAGTTTAAAATTTCCAGTTTTGCTTTAATAAATCCTGAAAGGATGCTGAATCTTAAATTGTTTGTTGATTTATGTTCATTTGCTTGCATAGGAAAATTAATTAGACAGAAAACTTCACACTTTAAAATAAATTCCAAACAATGACAAATATATATGTTAGGTATGGGAGTCGAATGCCCTCATTATTGATACGAAAATACGATGGAGTAGTAATTGAATTAATTGAAAATAGTGGTACATTGCTAGATAAGAAAACATATACTATATTAGGTATTTATGCATTATTATTACATAAATATCTAGTGTAGTTTTACAGTACACTAGATATTTAATCTACGCATTTTGATAACAGCTCTGGACACAAGTGCTTAAAATGCTTACTAGAGATAATTAGCAACAAATTCATTAGGTAGGAAATTATACATTAATTTTGCCTTAGAAACACGGTTTATCCTGGATTATTAAGAAATAAAAATTTAATTAACTATTATAAAAGTTAAAAATTGAAAAAAATAAGAAAAGTTAAAGATTAAAAATATAGTATTATATAAAAATATACCATGAGATATCTTTAAACACTTTTTCAAATTTAAAGTGAAACTTAATGTTCATTTTATTTTTTTATTTTTTTATTTTTATTTATTTATTTATTTATTTTTTTGAATAATCATTTTAATTCGCTTTATAAAATATTGTTAAATTTTTTGATTTTATACCCAAGACTTAAATTTTTTATTGTCATTAGCATCGGAACCACTAATATAATTTAAGATTCATTTTTTATCACAATTAGACTTATTAACTAATTTCGAATTTTGTTATATCGTGGAAATTTTACATTATTGTAATTATATATCAATAGCGTGATTCCAAAGTGGATTTCATTGAAGAAATATAAAAAAATTAATCAAATCAATTTAACTTCATATAGATTGCATTATATAAAAATTAATGAATAAAAATGTATTCTTTGAATATTTTAATTAAAGTATTTCTGAGATGAATTTAAATTATATGCTAGAATTAAACATAGAATTGCATATAAATTAAAGTTATGCTCCCAACTGACAATTTCATGCCCTCGAACTAATGAAACTGTGATTAATGGTTGCTAGAGTAATGCTGAATAATTGCAAATATCCATCTATGAATCGGGACTTGAACTCATAAGCTATTGAACCGAAGGTCCACGCTATAAATAATCAGCTTCCATATCAGAATTATGCTGTTTGCTTTTAAGAGGCTTAAAAATATATAAATTTAAAACTTTCCAACAAAGGAAATAATGATTAATTTCGATTAAAATTCCAACTAATTGAATTAAAATTAGTTATATCTCTCTGAATAGTTATTTTTGAATTTTTAACATTCTTATGGTTACAAAATCAAAGGATTCTCTCTTTTAGTACACCGTAATTAAAAATCTTTTAAAACTATACCAAAAAAAAAAAACTTACTTAAGCTATCGAAGTATTTGAATAAATGAAAGAATGGAATGTTTGGCTAAAACCGCGAAATATCTCGCGGTTTTTCTTTTTAAACGAGAACCGATGCTTAATAAAGAGAAAATGTCAGGCTGTCTTACAAATGATTTGTCACGTGATCCAGTAGCTCGCCAACAGTTTTCCTTCAGACGATCTATCCATCTTGGCTACCACTGGCAAAGAAACATGCTTTCTCCAAAAGTATATCCATTTGTCATCCGAGTTACTTGCAAAAGGGAAAACGATATCGGACCGAATCCCCAGAAGCCCTTCCTTTCCTTTTGATTATCTGCGACTTCAGAAACAAGTAGCCTCCGAAGACACTAGATGTCCACTGGCCAAAAAAAAAAAAGAGACGTTGGCAGAAATGAACGAGCATCGCTTTTGTTTAACACCTGCAACAGCCTTTGTGTACTTTTTAAAGAGCAGCATATTTTATTTTTTACGACACACTCGCGAAGAAAGTTTTCTCTCCCTGACAGCCATTCTCAAGCTCTTAAATCTCTCGGACGTTTTTTAAGAGTTCCTTGAAAAGTTTAATCAATGGAGTAGAAAGAAACTTTCCTCTTAACTGTAGGGAAACAGTGTCTTCCGTAGAGTGCTGTTCAAGATGGATGGCCCAATTTATCTAATTTCTTTTAATGTTGGTTGTGTACTGCCTGGGTAATGCTCGTAAAATGTAACGGTTTGAAGATGTATGTGTTTTTGAAAGTTTCAAGCGGCAAGAAATTGACTAAAAGCTGCTATGATCTAGCGTTTTCGGTCTTATTTTCTGTGAAATAAATATGTTTAGAAACATTTGTAAAATTGTGGCAATAATTTTTAACAAAATGACTGTATCAAGCTCAAAATAATAAAATAAATGGGTGATTTAAAGCCACAATAAAATGTCCACATTTGCTGTTGAAATATTTATCTACTTTCTATTTCAAAAAAAAAAAAACATTACACAGTTTAACATAAATACCAGATTGGATAAATACTTTCCTTAGCTTAGTAAATCACATATTTGCAAAGAAAACACTGTAGTAAGATTATTTAAATTAATGAATAAAAAAAGTACTAATATTTTCTCAATTGCTTTCATTGAATCCTTAAAAAGTCATGGAAGCCTAATGAACAAAGGTATCGAAAAGTAGAAGGTTTTATACCGGCATCTGAAAAATACCGTTAAACAGAAAAGGACTAAACAAGTTAAGATTTCCATGAGTTCAATATTTCTCCACTAAAATGTCATATCTTAAAAGAGGTGAACACCAAGTCAAAGGTTGATTTTGTCACTTGTCTAGGGCTCAAAATTACGAAAGAGTTGATTATGTGTCGAGTTTCCAGTCAACAGAAACATAATTACATTATTTTATGCCATTGAAAATCATAAAATGTTGTACTCAGAGCTCACATTTACATGTATTTTTCGATTTTTTCTTTGTATTGCGCTATTTATTAAATCATTTCTCTTGAATTGTTTTTTAATTGCATAGAAGACAAATCGAAACACACAGTAAATGATTTCTTTAATTTTAACATCCCCACTTCTCATATAATTCTAAATAACCAACTGAAACAATTACTATGCGGTTCACTTTAAAGAAAAATATATATATAAACCATAACGCTAAAGAAGTTCAAATACCTTTAAGCAGGTTTCTACAGTTAAACTATCCAGTAATTTGTGAGGAAATGGCACTCGTTATAAAAAATTTTGAGATCCACCATCAAATTTTTTTTAAAAAAAAATCTTTGCTGATAGCTTTAGAATTTGTTAATATTTTCTTTTTTTACTGATCATGAGAACCACTGTAGTCAAATATTCAAAAATATTTTAAATATTTTACTATTTAATTTAATAACTTGATTATTTGTTTTGTGTTAAATTGACAAGCATACAAAAATAAATCTTTTCACTTATATATATTTTTGGGAAAGGGGAAAGGTTTGTTATACTTATGTGCGTTTCAGTATCAAAGCCATTTCTTATTAGAAACTTGATTACCGGGGCCAGGTTCTTTTCCTGTTTATTTTTCTTTCCTCTGCAGGTTTCCAACTATTGCTTCTGGTGAAAATATAACTTATTGAAGCGCCATCGGCCAACATTTTGCTCTCTCCACCCCTGCAAGGCAAAATCACACGATATTTCTTGGGTCCTGTTGTGAGGGCTGTCACCAGGAAGCTCCCATTTCTGGTTCTGGTTTGCCCGAGGGGGAGTGTTAAGGGAAGAAAATGACTTATATCCAATTTATTATTGCACGAGGCAGTGTTCATGATGATGTATTGACCCCATCCGTTGGCTGTCTTCTTGAGACACGTGCAGATTATGGCTCTATATCTCAGACCTTCCGCTCAATTGACAACCACTTTGTTCTTGTCTAGCCATCCTGACACGTGTCGATAAACAATTCACGTCCTGCAGCAGCGCCCCCTGCCAGCGATGACAGGGATGAAGTCTGCTGATGGAAGGAAGTTTTCCCTCTAAGGCATTTCCTCCTTTCTCTCTCTCCAATATGTTTACGTAATGAAATCTTGATCACTCTGAGGTAAGAAAGAGTGATGCAAAACTCTTTCTAAAAATGGACGAAAAATATTTTTTTTTAAAATGTAGTGGCTTATTGACTATGGATTCATTTTTTTTATCAAATTACATTTTTATGATTATTTGAGATTTTTTTTTTTTGGTGGAAGTTTGCTTTATACTTTTTCAGTACCCTAGGATATAGATAAATTCAAATTTTAAAGAAACAGTTTACTCTAGTTGATTTATATAATGATCATTCTTTTGTCCTGAATTTTATTCTGTTTTTAAAGAAAAAATGATACTAATAAATCTTGTTAAAAAGTAAGGTAATTTTGTGCATGCTTGTCTGTGCTATAAAATTCATATATTGTAAAGCAAATGATTATTTTTAATGTAATTTTATTGCGATGCGGAAAGTGAGAAAATTTTTAAAGTATAATTTTTACCTTGAAGCAATCAAAAAAATTTTGCATATTTATACTAAAATATCTGGTTAATGAATTCATTCTAATTAAATTCTATTTAAAGAAACCATTTTTATTCACTTATTTCATAGTTTAATTTTTGCACTTTTCAGAAAAAGATATTTAAAATAAATGGCTTAAAAAATTTTAAATTACACAAAAATTCCACATCATTTAAGCAACACATTAAGTCAACTTAAATTTCAAGTGGTATCGAAATGTATAATAGAATTCTAAAATTTTGACTCATGACTCTCATATTACATACAAGATATGTATAAAATACAAAATAACGTAAAACAAATATAGGTGAGACTAGATGAATAATATATTAGCACATTCTCTTTCAAGTATTCTTATATTTACCCATACTAGTTAGTATACATAATATTCATACTGCATAATAAAGAATATCGCAATAAAAATATGTGATTGCTTATACGAAGTGACTATTTCTATATAGTATTTATTTAAAACTGAAATGTAATAAATGTAAATATCTCATTTTGATCAACTTGTTTCATGCATTGTGTACATAAGCCGTTTTGTATATCCAGAATTAATTTATTAAATCATAGTGACTGTTTTTAACTTGATAGTTGAATTTTGCATGATTTTTTTTAATTATAAGACTTGAATTTGTCAATAATTAAAAACAATGTTCTACCAGAGTTTGTGGATTTTCTTTCTAAAAACAAATTGAGACATTATCATTGTCTGCAACCTGATATTGCTGAATACCAAGATAGATGATGTTACACAAAAGACTCCTAATCCTCTACGTGAAAGATTTACTAAGATTTCATTTCTTCAGTAAATATAACGTAAAATCTAATCATTATTTCGCAAATACTATAATTGTTTTTCATGATAAAAAAAATATCTGCAACAATGAAAAAACTTTATCAATTAATAATAAGTGCTTGAACTAATTTTTTGTTGCTCAAAATGGTCATTTTTTGCGCATAATGACTAATTAGAGAGGAAACTTAAGCTTAAATGGAATTTAAAACCACGCAAACATCTAAATCCAAGTGGGTGGAAATTGAACTCTCGAACTGTTAAATCGCAGGCCAGAGTGCAATTCATTTGGCTGCCATCTTCAATATACAAATAATTAAAATTTCCGATAATTTATTCTGCGAAAAAAGTATTGCATTGCTAAAGAATTCGGTAAATATATTCAGTAAGATATAAAAAGTCAATTGCAATCAAATGAGATAACTTTATCACCCTCTATGGTTAGTTTAATTAATGAGACAGTGTCAAAAATTATACGAGATATTTTAAATCCAAGTCATTTGCAAAATTGTTGAGTGACGTTAATTTCGTACAAGACTTTATTCACTTTAAATACCAAAAACAGTACGTGTATTTGCTTCGTAATGAAATCTAAATTTATGACATAAAAATGAGTAAAATTGGCAATTTCCTGGCATAACATTTCATTTTTTCAATTTCATGAATATAATGTACACGCTTTAAAATAAGTCATGATAAAGACTGTTTTTCTCCGAAATGCAATATATGTTTTATTTTCTTTGGCATTTTGTGACATTATTACTTATGATATCCTTCTATGCAAGTGTGATTTTTATATTCTGATAATAGGAAGAGAAACTGTTGCTTTTGAACATTGGGTAGATGGTAAGGGGTAATTCTCTTTCCCTCCTCACCTACATGATTCATTATCTATAAAACGTCTTTAGGTAGGGCAGTTTGTGACATTATTTCTTATGATATAATTCTATGCAAGTGTGATTTTTATATTCTGATAATAGGAAGAGAAACTGTTGCTTTTCAACATTGGGTAGATGGTATGGGGTAATTCTCTTTCCTTCCTGTGCTACATGATTCATTATCTATAAAACGTCTTTAGGTAGGGCAGTTTGTGACATTATTTCTTATGATATAATTCTATGCAAGTGTGATTTTTATATTCTGATAATAGGAAGAGAAACTGTTGCTTTTCAACATTGGGTAGATGGTAAGGGGTAATTCTCTTTCCCTCCTGTGCTACATGATTCATTATCTATAAAACGTCTTTAGGTAGGGCAGTTTGTGACATTATTTCTTATGATATAATTCTATGCAAGTGTGATTTTTATATTCTGATAATAGGAAGAGAAACTGTTGCTTTTCAACATTGGGTAGATGGTAAGGGGTAATTCTCTTTCCCTCCTGTGCTACATGATTCATTATCTATAAAACGTCTTTAGGTAGGGCAGTTTGTGACATTATTTCTTATGATATAATTCTATGCAAGTGTGATTTTTATATTCTGATAATAGGAAGAGAAACTGTTGCTTTTCAACATTGGGTAGATGGTAAGGGGTAATTCTCTTTCCCTCCTGTGCTACATGATTCATTATCTATAAAACGTCTTTAGGTAGGGCAGTTTGTGACATTATTTCTTATGATATAATTCTATGCAAGTGTGATTTTTATATTCTGATAATAGGAAGAGAAACTGTTGCTTTTCAACATTGGGTAGATGGTAAGGGGTAATTCTCTTTCCCTCCTGTGCTACATGATTCATTATCTATAAAACGTCCTTAAGTTGGGCAGTTTGGGATGCATTGTAATGATTTTGACGAAACGGAGCTGCGGAGGCAGTAAAATCTAGTTTCGAAAGAGAAAAGCGGGCTGTTCGGCTGGAAAATAAAAAAAGAAGGTTGTAGAACTGGCCTGTTGAGAATGTTATTATGTGTTTTCGCTTATAAAATATTCCTGTAAATTTAATGTTGTCAATCATCGAAGATAATAAATAACTGATTGCTAATATGTCACGTGATAAATTAACGCCACAAATTTAATTCAGCGTCTTAACAATATGATTAAGAGTCTTCGGTTGTTAGATTATTTGCTATGGTATCAAAGCCGCAGTAATAGAGTTTTGAAATCATAACTATTTTATCATCTTTTCTGGCAAATAATACATGCAAATTTGTTGTTGCTTATGACACTTGGACAAGCCAAGCTCGCTATGCCTTTGGCAGTACGAATTAAGTCAATAGAGAGCGTCTTTCGTTTGGATCAGAGCACCACGAAGGTGAAAGTACGACTTTGCTCTTTTTAAGGTGCCTCGTAATTTTAAACCACGGTCAGGTGACGAGACTACATCTGAGCTGGCACCCTCCTCTCCACATCCACGCCACATCAGCGGAAGGACTTTGGACGTCACATATTAACGTGGACACGTCCCCAACCCACGGAGTTCCAGCAACCCAGTGAAGGAGATTACGGCGTGGTCACCCTCCCAACCACTGCCCGCGGCAAATGATACTTCACTTTGCTGAGCTTACGGGAAGCGGCGTGAAGTTACTGAGGCACTGGAGCTCACATACAAATTTATTTACATATAATGGATGATATATTAAACTTTATTACGTCAGTCTCTGAAACGGTATATCTCGTCTTTTTTAGATCAGTACATTAACAATGGATGCTGAATAAGAAATAATATAATTGGTTTCAAACTTAATAGATGTCGATAAATATTGAAAACAACAAACTCATATTGCTTAAAAGGAATTTAATCAATGAAACTTATTATTATTATTATCTTTAAATCATTATTTCCCTTTTTCAACGATGCACTTAAAATGCTTAATAAAACGACTCAGAAAAAGAAAATGACAATGATTTTCTGCAGCGTTTTTCACTGTTATTTATTCATGTATTATGCTATAGACTCTTTTAACCGGCGAATATTTTAATTGATGAAATTAATTAAGTTCTTCTTTCAGACTCTATTTTTACCATTTCTTAATCCTCTTTATGTAACTCGAAGATTCTGCTTCATGAAGCAAACATCATAATCAAACGAAGAAATGAAATCTATTTTCAATTACATTCTTCTTTTATTAGCTCTTAAAGGAAAATATATTTCAAAGAAAAAAACTCTTAAATGAGTTCAGAAAAAAAACTTATTATCTTTAAATTAATTTTGTTTTTTATGCATTCTTTTCGCAATTATTTTAAAGTGAAGTTTTTAGTTTCTTCAATGAAGATAGCTTTATTTAATGTGGTGAGTTAGATATAAAATTGAAAAAAAATATTTGTGTGTGTGAGTAAATTGAGAAATATTTTTTAAAATGTAGTAAATTACATTAAGATCATTAATATTTATCTAAAAATATATTCGTTTCGAAACAGTTTTATTGTTAAATTATTCCAACACAAAAAATTTCTATCGATTTTTAACTTAATCCTTTAGTAAGTGAAAGAATTAAAAGAGAAGATTTAAGCAGTCATGAATTTTTTTGAATTTTCTGATAACTAAAACTATTTTGTCGCGTTTTTGATAAGAATTTCAGTGACTGAATATGCTTTTTTAAACTTTTTAGAATAATTATTCTAAGTTTTTATACTCATTTAGGACTGAATGTATGCATGTGTGTAAGTTTGAATTTGTAGGAAATATTTATTTCAATTACCAGTTAAAAATAATGCTCGATTACAAAAAATATTTAAAATAAAAAATATATTTCTCATTTCTTGATATCAAGAAAATCATCTTTGCTTTTCAACAAAATAAAATATTAAGTATATTTCTATATAAGATTTAAATTACTTAGAAAGATGTTATATTTAGTGAGACTAGTGATATATATATATATATATATATATATATATATATATATATATATATATATATATATATATATATATATATATATATATATATATATATATATATATATATATATATATATATATATATATATATATATATATATATATATATATATATATATATATATATATATATATATATATATATATATATATATATATATATATATATATATATATATATATATATATATATATATATATATATATATATATATATATATATATATATATATATATATATATATATATATATATATATATATATATATATATATTTAAGATACATTGAATTTTTTACTATCAAACAATTTTCATAATCCATAAACATATTAGACGCAATTGCAACTCTCAAACCCGTCAACTTGAAAAGATTGTTCAAAATAGCGTAACCGAATGAAAGTAGGCAATTAAAAATATCGAATGAATTGCTTTGTTTGAGCAAGAAATTTCATACCGATCTCATCAATATGAGGACGGTAACTAATTAATTTAATATAGGGGACTAAATCATCATTAATCTAAATTTTGCTTTGTTTTCTAATCACTGTTTCTGATTTTCCGATTCATTAGGATTCCTAGTAATAATTTTTTATATTTTATCACACCGTATATGCAAACAAAATTTCATTAGAAAATACTTAACTCCTCTCGATACAATTCTGTTCCAATCAATTATTTTATATATTGTAATTTCAAAATTAAATGTTCCTTTAATTTTAAAGTTAGAATATATAAAATAAATTAAGTAGTAATAATTGCAAAATAGACATTAATTTATTAACATGACGCAAAGAAAAAATTTAAATTTAAACTGAAATATATTTTAAATTGTGCAAAGAGAAGAAAACACGATACATTTTTCATTTACAATAAAAAATTTACGATGCAATATCTCATTTTTATTATTTTAAAATTAAAACTTGAAGTATTTTTTTTATAAAATATGTAAATTAGAATAGTTTATAAGTAGTTTACTTATGAAAAGGAAAATAAATTTCCCATTCATTTATTGAAAAGTATGTGTGGAAATTTATTAGAATGTTTATAACGCGCATAGAAGCATATATGTGTGTTAGTTATTAAAATTAAAAAATATTAAAATAAAAAAATAATTGAAAGAAGTATTTTTATTCAGCACAAGAAAGGAAAATTATTTAAAATTTAAAGCAAATGAATAGCTCTCTTTCTCTAACAAGTACTAAAATAAAGGACAGAAAATAGGGAGGCTTAAAAATCCTTTTTTTCTTAGATTAACACGAGCAAATAGACAGGTTTTCGAAAATATTTGTACAGTATTTGAAGGAAAAAAATAATCCAATAGATTGCTTAAATATTTCATATGAAGCTAAGAAAAATTAAAATGATGGTAATACAAATAGACATTTAACATAAAACTAAAATCCAACATTGCGAATGTAAATAAATTTATAAAGTAGAGAAAATATAATTTAAATATAATGTTCGCTGATTAAAAGATAAACTGGAAATAAAAATGTAATTTATGTTGAAATATTTGAAGTATAAATGAAAACAGGTATAGTTAAATATTTGCTAACTTAAAGCGAATAGTATCAAATACAAAAGAATGAACAAAATATTAATTCAGTGAAGTTTATAGCTATTTATTGACAGTAAAATAAAACATGCTGAGAAATAGTGAGACGATATTGAGGGTTAAATTTTAAAGCTGAGTATATTTTATATAATTTAAAAATAAGAAACAAATTTTAAAATATGTAATGAAGAAACTAAATAATAATGATTTTATACTCTTTCTACATAAAAACAGTGATATTTAATTAGTAGAAAAAAAATATATTTAATAAGTAAACAAATTATCATTCAAAATGTAATCTTGAATATTGTCTTTAAAAATGTATCTTTGAATATGTAAACAAATTATTTTTCATTTAACATTAATTCAAGTAAAAGTAAAATAAAACAAGGATTAAAAGCAAAAAGATACTCAAAATAATTATGCACCCATGCATAAGAACACTTTCATTGAAATTCAAAATAAAAGTATTAAAAAATCTAATTAAGGTATTTATAACTTATAATTTTACACAGCCCAATCGCATCAATGTGAGCACTTGTCAAAAGCCAGAACAACTCTCTCACACAGTGGAATAGAGTTGATTAAGTGCTAAAATCTGTTCACTGGGATGCAATATCTTACCGAATCCAGTGCTATAAATGCGCTAGATAATGTGGTAGAGAATCCACTGTGGAAACTATCCATTTGAGGTGTTCTCACATGTTTGGGCTCATGTCCGAAGAGTTTGCTAGCTATGGGAGTAAGGTAAACTCAATTTGGTGTTATTCGAGCCATTCAACTACACTGCGAGCTGCATGACATCTCTCAATATCCTGCTAGAAGATGCCATTATTTTCAGGAAAACAATTTCATGTTCCGGAAACATGTTTCCCAATGACAGATCCACATTTATGTTAATTCATTTTGTCTTGGAAAATGATGATTTTATCGAGCGAATACCGAGAAAACATTCCCAACATCTTAATACTTCTTTCTTTAGCCGTGGCTCTTTCAACAATGGTCGAGAGTATTTGCTTTCAACCCTTTGACTCCATATACGACAATCTCCATATGTCTGATAGAGCTGAAAACTTGATTTATTGGAAAATGCCACCATTCGCCATTCAGCGTATGTCCAGTGATGGTACTAATATGCATTTTCTAGTCTTCGTCATTGATGAAATGCTTCATTGCTTCATGCTTCATTGACGTCATTGATGTCAGCATATATGCACGATCCATGCTCCAGTGGCGTAATCCCAAAAAGAGCAAGATTCGCTGAACCGTCATTGTGGAGGACACTGAAAATGACTCTTCTTTGGTTCATACGGGTGATTAGTTGCTCAATAGATACATATCTATTCACCTAAAGGCCTCTGCACAGCTATCGTTTACCTTCATCTTTATCATTATTTACTTTATAATCATGTATATTTACTTTTTTAAGCTTGGCTATTAGGATTACTTGATTTACTTTCACAACAAGAATAGACTGACCAAAGAGGGCAGTGAGGAAGATAAACCTACTACATAACAGGAACTTTTCTCTAATGAAAAATCTAGATTAAATTCAATCCGACAAATTCCACCCACGCACCAATGGTACTCTGGAACATCCGGAACTCTTCTAGAAATAAAATGTGACCGAAAATCTGAGACTGCCTTGGTCAGATTCTCAAGGGGACATCTAAAATATTTATCTTTGAACGTGGTACAAAAAAATTATCATACTTGTAGAAAATGCTGTGACCATCCAGCCTCATCAAAATATATTCTTTATTGCGTCGGACTTTTTCGGGAGGATTTATTTTCAGACCCCCTCCTAATTATCGACTTTTTGACTGTCAACAATTTATTGGAGTTGACCTGACTAATTTCAGATCTTTAAATAGGATAAGCTACAACAACACAACGAACAACAAGGAACCGATTTGATGGCTGCTAGTAGGAAAGCGCACAGAGAGTGTGCAATTGTTACCTCAAAAGTGGAGATTCAATCTTAACAATTTTTTAATCATAAGTAAAAGCTAAGTTTTAATTTTTTTCCAGAAAAGGAAATGTTAGTTTTTAGAATTTTTATAAGATATATCGCCCGAATTTCAATAAAATGAAAATATTCACTGCATTATTTGTGACTTTTCACTTTAAACGCTGAAGAACTTATATTGACATGAATTGATTAAAGTAATATGGTATTCCGAATTGTAATAGTTGGTAACAAGGCAACATGTTGTAAATCGAATGTACTCACTAGAAGTCATTGCTAATTGAATTATCATACTTTTTTATATTTTGGCAGCCGTTTGCGAACTTGAGGCCCAAAGAAAGGGAGATGCTATTTTTTCGTTAAAAGTATGAAATATAGTTATGTAATCATTATTATAGGTACATATCCTGATTCCTTCTATAAGCATTTTCCCTCCTTTGTAATATTGAAAGCTCTAAAAGATGAGCAATACTTGTAATTAATTATCGATCAATTTATGTTTAATTATGGTAAAATTCCAAATACCACTTGTTACAATTTTCAAACATGAGAGCAGTATTTCACATAAAACTATCTTTTCTACCCCGCACTACAACAGAAAAGAGACATTAGGTTTCTGAAAAATAAGTATTCTTAGCATAGGTAAATTATGATTTAATGATTTGTTGAATTGATTGGGGTTAAGCTTATTTACAACTGTAATTTTGAATTATAATTAATTGCGTAATTTAGAGGAAAAACAAATTATGAGATCAACACTTGATCTAAAATGATATTCCAAAAATGGCATAGTACACTATGAATCTACAGTATACACGAACCCTGTCAGATAAAAGTTTCTCATTGAATCAAAAGAAGATTAAGAGAAATCAATTTATTTGCCAATCAAGTTTTTTCAATCTCAAGTCATGGATTACTTTAAGGGAAAAATTACCATATTTCCTCTATCTATCAAGTAATTCTTAATTTCAATTCACAAATGTAAATTAGATTAAAACTTTTTTAGTTTTAGTATCTTAAGAAATTGTGCCAAAACTGTGAGAATAATTTTTACTGTAAAAGAATTTAATATTCATAATTAACTTTTAGTATTTTCTATACAGTGTCATGCTGCTCTATCATTGACAAATAAATTTAATTGAAAGTTATAAAAACTCTTTAATTGAAGCATTTTTCAGCTATATTTTTTAAAAAGTATCTTATCAAGGGGCAAAAGTCTTCCCATACCTGTTGCTTTAAAAATTCAACGACTCGTACAAAGATTTTAAGAAAAATCGGGTTTCTTAATCGCGAAGTGTTTATTCTATATAACTGTGTACGCTAGAAAAAAAGCATTTGAGATTTGATTCCTAAATTGTAATACATAAGCAAATTGGCATTTATAGAAATTTCTAAATTATTTCAATTCTTTTTTTTTATGTATTCTGTGTCAAAAAGCATCGAAACACAAGAGTATAATAATTTAATTTAAAAAAATATAGTTGTTTTTAACTACACAAAATAAAACTAAATCACTAGGAAATTCTGAATACACAAGACAAAGCATTGCACTTAACTGATTTTGAGAATTACATCTCACTTGTTTATGGATCTCATATCACTTTTCGTATAAGACAACTATTAAGATGGGAATTAAAATTTTTTTAAAAAAATCCAGAACCACTTATCAAACATTGATTTTTATGCTAACCATGACTCTGTCACATGTTCAATTATTATTTAGCTGATTGTTAGAAATTGACATAGACATATACGATGACTGATAAAAGAAATGATTATGGAAACTTATGTTCCAAAGGGTGGTTTCGTATTCTTAAGCCATCGGGAGACTTATATCATAGGTGAATGCGATTTTGGAAAAAGACTTTAAGTAATTGATTAATTAAAATAAATCCAGTAGAAATTATAAAATTTAAATCATTTATTTGCTCTTCAATGAAACATTTTTAATTCAACTCTTTAGATGAATAAATACTTTTTACTCATAAAAATAAACTAATTCTTGAGTACCTGTCATACAAAAATAACACAATAATAATAATAATAATCATTAATAACATGATATTTCGTACCCTACGAGGGTATATTAATCTCTTCAGATCAGTCATTTAATGGAGGAATCCATCAAAGCACTGCCACTCTCTAATGAAAAGCACTGCCAATCTTGGAGAGAGGGAAATCGTTCTGTCAGATCAATCCAGGGTAGCCCCAAGACACAAGAATGAAAAGATAAAAAAAAAAATCCTTGAGACAGAGTGGAAGACGATGGCAGTGGAAATCAATCCATGTCTAAGGTATGAACTATCTAGGGAGGATTTTGGTTCATTACTCAGTTTGGAGGCGGAGAACCGAAAAGTAAGGGGAGAAAAAAGAAACACCATCAAAAGTGCATGGTTGCAAAAAAAAGGGGGAAAAATTGACTGCGTTTCTAAGTGTTCCCTGTTGGAAAGGAACGTCAAGTTGTAATGGATGGTGTTTCCGGAATTCCGATTGATGACAGTTTAAAGCCATCGCTCCCTACCGCATTGATTGCGCCTCGATGCTTTTTAAACAATGGCCTCGGGGTCACCGGGGCAGAAAATGGTTTCTAAAAGCACGAGAAACCACCCCCTACCAAGAAGCAAGCAAAGTGTGAATTTTCTGAGCCCCGCGTCTGTAATCTCCTCTATGTAAAAATAAAAAAAGTAGAATAGAAGGATCCAGTTTCAAAAAGTCAAGGTCTGATGGATTTCTGTTCCTTGAATTGTGTTGGTGAAAGTCTGAAAAACGTTTTGTGACATGAATAGTTACATGTTGAAAAACACCAGTTACGAAAATATTTCCTTTGGTTCTTTCTTTTGAAGTTTGGCTTGTTGGAAAGAAATTTATAAGAAATTAACAAGCTGATGATTTCATAATAATAACTCATTACGTATAAATTGTTACCATTAATTTAATTATCATTAACATAAGCTGCAACTAAATATACAAGATATAGGAGGCTACGAAGTCAACACCATACAGGATGTTTTCAGACTTATAAAAAGTGGAAGGAATTTTCTAAACGAGATGAGGAATCCATAATATTACCATAGGTTGATTGTACTTTGTCTGGATTTCATAAAATAAATATAAAAATACTTATTGGTGATAATAATCACATATATATTGGTAACTTCGCTATTTATTGGTAATTCTAATGAATGATTCATTTTTTAATATTGATTTATGCAGTAAATCCACAACAAAATAAAGAAATTTTGTATCTCATAAAAAATATAACTTAAAAATAAATAAAATAATTACTCAGCAGAATAGTAATATATAACACCTAAAACTAATTACAAATTCTGTAACAAATGGAAACACATAGAATTTAAATAACATTTCCTTAAAAAGTATGTAATGTATAAAAATAAATTATAGATTAATAATATTATTAAATAATGTAAGCTAAGTGTGACTTAATAATCTCAAAAAAATTAGGTGATTCTAAATTCGTAGTTTTCAAATCAGTAAATAATATTAATATGTTGAGAAATCAACTTTTAAAAATTAAAATTTAAATTACGTAACATAGTTTACATTTTTATAAGCATCAAAATGGGGTACCACATTTGTTAAAAATTAAAAAAGATGAACCAAAATTTTTTATTTGCATAAGGATGTATTTGTCATAGATTTTGTAAAACTAATACGTAGTAACTTCAAAAAAAGTGTTGCAACGTAAAAAGAATGAATGGGCAGTTCTTTAACTTTGAGTTTATCAAGTTGTTATTCAAGTTAAAGAAGTTTTCTTATGAATAATTATCCAGTCCAATAGAATTATCAAAATCTGAAATCAAGAAATGATAGTTTGAACCAAATACATAAACTATCCCAGTTCAAAAATGGTTAGAGAACTTGAGTTTCTTTAAATCACTATAATATGTTGAAGACGAAATCATATATTTACAAATATTACTTATCATTTTTTATACTTATTGTGACCAACCAGGTTTATTTAAGGATGGAAAACAAAGATCTATGCATAAAATTATAAGATTAATGGACAATAAGGTACTAAATAACTGCAATAAAAAGTTTTTTTCGATTTCCCTATAATATATAAGTTTTTTGCATTTCTTTATAGTAACTATCAAATTTTATTTGACTTTTAATGTTTTTAAGTATAGCGTTTTGCTACAAATTATAAATAATTCTATTTTCAAATTTAAATGGGAACGCTGCATTAGTTAATAATTACTTTTACACATTAAACTTCTTTAACTTTTTTACTCTAGTATTATTAGTTGAAAAGCTAAAATAAAATTACAAGTAACAATTAAATTAGATATTTTTCGAATGATTTTAATGGATTACTCTAAAATAATTCTTTTTCTGATATTTTATGATTCAAATTTTTGAGATTAATTTTGGTTAAATATAAAATCGTACTAAATTTTGGAATGAAACAGACATAAAATTTTCACATAAAATATATTAAATCGTTCCAATGAAGAAAAAGCTCCATAAATTGACTTTTAACATTACACTTGACTTCCTACAAAAACATTCGACTAAAAGTTTGAAAAAGGAAACTAAATAATAAATACCATTTTCAAATAAAGTTTAAAAATGAACTAAAAATAGACGATATAATTCTAAGATTTCGAGATTAATTTTATCTGCTTATGATTCCTATTAATAATCTATTAATAAACTAAGAAACCTATCAAATGATTCAAATTTTCGGAATCAGTTTGGGTTGACCATAAAGTCATTCTATTATATCTTTAATTAAAATTTCTGAAAAGTTTTTTTAGATAAATATATGGAAAGTTTAAATAAGTGAGAAAGAAACTTAAGTTACAGATTCCTGATTCATTTCATTTTCCTATGAAATCAATCTATTAAAATTAAGAAGGAAAATTTTAATAGCTTTTCAAATATTTCTGTGACTAGAAACAAAGAAAAGCATTTGAATTAGTGTTTTAATGATTAGTTTTAATTAATTACGATTCGTTTCTTAAATGTATTAATAAAATTTATGAATGATTTATCTAGATAAAGATTTATGTAATTTGAATTTGAAAAAATACACGTGCTATTCGAGTTTCTAAAATTAATATTTTAGCTGAACTTAAATTCTTTAGCTATGAAAATGTAATCAATGACTTTTTAGGAAGGAGTTTAAGATTTAAACTAAAGAAAAATAACTGGGATTCGAGTCTCAAAAATTTTATAAAATTTGAGAGTTTGGTCTCCAATATTTATTACAACTGCTTATAACAAGTATACTATTTCACAACTTGATACACTAAAAGAACATTATTAATAATCTTATATTCTTTCCATCAGTAAGTATTTTGAAAAGAAGGGTCCATTTTTTAAAACAAATTTTATAAAATCTCATTTGGATATCGATTAACTAAAGTTAAAGAGAATCACAGCGTAAAAAATTCATAAAATTATCCCATTATTTTTGGATACCACAAGTGTTTTTGATACCGTACCCATTGGTAACTTAAATTCAGGGTAGATTTATAGTTTCTGCAATGGAGAAATCACTATCTAAGATATAACAGTTCGAAATCCAGTTCCCATAATGGCTAGAGCAGTTAGAAAAAGAAATAACCATCACCAACAATGGTAGTTTATGGGCTCTGTAAAACTTGTTTTTCCCCATTAACACCAATGTAGCTGGCAAACAAACACTGCTGACTGAGCCAATAAATCCTAATACGTAGTTCTGCAGGAACAGAAATCCCACTGCGTCCTATTTGACGTAGATAGCTCACATAAAGCCTATTTCTGCTCTCTTATCACAACACAATTGTTCCTTTTCTATTCCCACTTTACTTAAGGCTGCCATACCGCCTCGTTAAAGAAAGTATATTGACTCATTTTATGATGAATAATCATCAAGGTCAATTTTGAGAAAACAAATTTGTCATGTATTTATTTTTATGAAAGGATGTATTTAACGATTTCAGAAGGAATGAGTGCTTATGAATCAAGTTAATTTCTCAACATTGATTGTAAAATATTGGAAACATTTGCACATGTGAATTCAAATATATTAATTATAATTTATAAAATTCATTAGAAATGGAACGCAAATGTATTTACAAATGGAAATATAATCATCTTTCTCACAATTATAATATCATTGATTTAGTATATGCTAACATCAGATTAAGTTTGTCAATAGTTCATTATATTAAATACATTACTATCTACATGCAATAAGTATTTGTTCTTAGTTGTTTTATTAAAACAACATTTACTTAAGGCTGCTTTGTAGAATTGTTTTATGCATTTTTATAAATAAATAGATTTAAAAATATATTTAATTTGAATATGCCTTTATTTGAAAAATTTAAGAACAACAATACAAATAATGTTTTTGAATAAATAATTAAATTGCTATGCCAATATAACATAAGAGAAATTTGAAAAATTATCGTACTTGTACATATTTTAAATTTAAATTTATATTTCTTAAGATTGAAATCAAAGATTATTTCTTTTAATTCAAAAGTTAGTGAGACTGTTACGATGAATGTAATTTCAAAGAATTTATCAATTATAAATTTATAAATATAAGAATATTTACTTTGTCATATATATACATAAAATTATTAGTAAAATATTATAATTAACTAGTTATGATTTTCTAACTGAAATTCTACGAGAGCGTCATATACAATATTTTTTTCCAGCGGCGAGCACATGAGGGGTGAACCCTATGTCACAACAAGGCCATAAACTGCTACTCATTTGTCGTTACCCAGCGGGCACTTTTGAACCAAGTTACGGAGGCAAGTAGCGTTACCGGCGCCATACCACCACAAAGCCGTTTATAGGGTGGGCCACATTCATACATCATCACGGAAGAAAGGATAGAGAAACACAGAGAGAACAGAGAAAGAAAGTAAATTTCATGCCCGAAACAGGATTCGAACCCTGGACCAACAGCTCAGGAGTCAGGAACGCTAACCACTCAGCCATCGGTCGGCTTATTATTTATATTATAATAAAATATTAATATTTTAATTAAAAACACTCAATCAGAAAAAGTATATATACTAAAGAAAAAAATTATCTCAAATGAACTGAAAACTGAGTAGGCAACACTCTGGTATAAAGTTCAACAGTTAGTGGCCTTGATTTTCACTTCTGATATATTTTGATTGTTTGTCACATGACGATACTTTTTTTCATAGAAGAGTATTTATTAAAAATATAATAGAGAGTTATTTCTAGAAGAGTTTCAATAAATTAATTTTGTATCACGTTTTCCCAAAACGAAATATATTTTATGCAAATTTTATTCTTTTTAAAATGTATCCTGAGTCATGGATTAATATTCAATTTCATTAAAATCACGTGTTAGAATCCCTGGTATCAACTTGGCAAATCATCTTGTGAGGTGCTTACCCAGGGATTTATTTTTTATTAATATAAAGGGGATCAGGTGTCATTATTGGCTTTTATGGACATCTCCAGACACTAGGCATGTAAATTCTGCAATATTTCTTAATTAGGTAATTTTTTTTGCAATTTAAAATAGAAAATATGAAAAAGCATTCAAATTTTATAATTTTCTAAATGTAATATTGAAGAACTCTTTATGGTTTTAAAGTTAGGCTTCTTAAATAACTACTATAATTATTTTCTCACTTATTTTCTATTGTATGGAAAATAAGTCTCTATTTTTCCCAATTACCCGCATTCCTAATCTTTCTTTAAATGATGTGTTTTTTTTAAATATTAGTTTATTTAAATAAAAAAGGCTTGGAAGCAATTTGAAAACCTCAAAAAAATAATGACATTTTAAATATAACACTGACGATTTGGTGGCTATTTTGATTAATTAATATATTTCTAAAATATTATTTGGTATTTAAAAATTTGTAATGGACTGTATTGCACCCTTCTTCACTGAATTAAATCAAGAACTTTCTTTATTATATATACCCTTGAAAACTGGACGGCAAATAATGGTTAATATAAAATAATACAGTTTATGATAAAATTATATAATTCTTTCCATTAATTATATTGCAATACAATTACAAAAATTTTTTTTAAATATTCATATTCTATAAACAAGTTAGCGATCCTAAAAATATCAATCTTTCCCTTGTGTTTACATGCTTTCTGAAGATAACTCCAAACCTGAACCTGTGTCCCTGAAAATCATAAATAATTCATCAAAAACTAATAACCTAGCCTTAAAAGATTCCCCCATTAATTGCATTGTTTTCCAAAACTTTAACTTACGAAGACTGAACAAGAAAGTACTTAACAGACACTAGATATTTGCAGAAAGGCAAATTGCATGCCCTTGGAATGCATACATAATGGTATCTGCGCTCGATGAGAAGTTGAGTGACAGTCCTCTCGGTTGCCATGGCGATGACACGGCCTCTCAATAGGCTTCTGTTGCCTATTAGCATGCCTGCTTCAATGAGTATTTGGCAAGCTGTCCCGCAGCATATTTGCCCCTGAAAGATTGATGAGAGTGGACAAAAAGCGAAGTATGATAGCCTTGTCATGGAGACTGCTTATTCTGACTAGAATATATATATATATATATATATATATATATATATATATATTCTGACTAGAATATATATATATATATATATATATATATATATATATATATATATATATATATATATATATATATATATATATATATATATATATATATATATGTATATATATATGTATATATATGTATATATATATGTATATATATATATATATATATATATATATATATATATATATATATATATATATATATATATATATATATATATATATATATATATATATATATATATATATATATATATATATATATATATAGATAGATAGATAGATAGATAGATAGATAGATAGATAGATAGTTAAAATATGATTTAAAAATGAAAAATTATTAAAATTTTGTTACTTTTGTTTTCAATAAAATCCTTATTTAACTTTCAAAATATTTAAAAGGATGTGAATGTGAAAAGTGAAACATTCTAAATTTTTAAAAATAAAATAAGTATTCCCCAAAATAAAGGATTTCCGTTCAGAACTTTTAAATTTAATAATGTTACTTATAAAACATTGATGGATTTAAAAATAAATATCTAGTGATTCTTTTATTTTTAAAAGTGCAAGATGAGTTCACGATTTCTGGAAAATAGTCTTTTATATATTGATTCAGGTATGATGAGATGAATTTTCTTCCATGAGCTCAGTTGAACAAATTTCACAGTATGGTGCAGTAAACTTCTAATGAAATAGAGATTCATCATATTTTCATTAATAGTTGGAATAGGATTATTCAAAAATTATAAAACGGCTTGAGTATCATTCGTATCGAATTCATTAAATTTTAAATTTTGATTTCTTACTAAATAAAAATCTGTAAAACAAACCAATTTTTTTTGGTTGATCTTGTGGTCAATGTTTTGTGATCATACGTATTCTAATTCGAATACTTGGTGTCATATATAAGTATTATAATTGAAACATAAAACGGATCTGAATTACCACTAAAATTCACAACATCAGTGTAAATTATATTTAAAGTTTATAATAATGAATTACTAAGATAAAAATCTAAAAATGGATTCTCACTCACCAATGTAATTTATTTCCATCTGGGAGAACTTTATTGTACAAATTTAAAATGTTATAAAGTAAAATTTCAATTTATGTGATAGAGATGTTTAAAAAATCAATATTGAATTTATATCTTAATTTCGTGAAATTTTACTGAATTCTTAATTTGAAGTGAGATTTGTATCATTTAAAACAATTTGACTTATATTGCATTTTTTATAATCTGTATTTATTTTTCACTTAAACATTGGCGGTGGAAAAGCTATTTTTAACATAATTTAAAATATTAAAATAAATTCTTGACAGTACTTTAGAATATTTTACAAAATATACTAAGCACTTAATTTTATAAATTAATAAACTTTTACAATTAATAAGTACAATATTAAATTTAATATTAATATATACAACACATAATAACTGTGAGCATTTTATTGGATAGAAACTAAATTTGTTGGGTTTAATCAAATTGACATTTATCAATTCGTAATTGATTCTGAAATTTACAAATAGTTGTAATAATCCCTGATTAAAGAAATTTCAGATAGTAATTTACATCCGGAATTATATGGATAAAAACTCATATGTTTTCAAATGAAAATTATGTTACTATGTGAAATATGTATTGCATAAATCAAAAAGGATATATTGTAAATTTTTCCTAATGAAATAAATATTTAATATAATTTTTTAGTTTTTTTGCCAGCTTATAAGCTTATAGTAAAGGATCATATTTAAAACTTGTCACTACACGACGCATTTTTCAGTAATTGTCATTTATTAAAAACATAAAGAGTGATACAGAAATTTATCTAGCAATTTCTGTTTATTTTTAAAAACATAATGAATATTTTAACCATTTATTGAATTTATGATGCATTATGTGAATATGTTTTTTGAATATTTTAAATACACATAAGCAAAGAACCACATTGAATGACATTGATTATGACATACGATCCAAAAATTGGTATTTATTTACACTTACTTTTTAAGCCTAAGAAATAATTTACTATTTTATGTAACAGTTTTTCACGTAAAACGAAAATACTTTTGATCAAAATAAATATATCAAAGTAATTTTCATATTATCGAAAAACAATTTCAATATTTGTGTGTTGTTCTAAATTAAATATGTAAATTATTTATAGAAATTTATTTATAAATTTAAAAAAATCCATAAATATCTTCCATACTCAATTTACACAAATTAACAGATATTTTGTTTTCAATTTAAGATAGTAAAATGTTTAATATTAGATAAAATAACTGCTGAGCAACTTTACTCCATCCTTTTTGCTGTACAAAATTTAACGCATAAAAAATAGTAATTTATTTAAATCTGTGACGGAATTTAAGTTAAAAAAAATTCTTATAATTGCATTTTTAACAAGCTCAGTTGTATTAAAATAACGAAACCTATTTCAGGAAACTTAAATGTATTTTATTTGACATTACATTACTGTATTAGTGCATATCATCAATATATTTTTTGTCTAAATATGCAATCGAAAGAAGCTTTTAACTAATCAGAACTATAAGAAATAAATCGGTTTTATTACAGCGGAAAATGATATTTCTTTGACTCAAAGAAATTTTCAATAGAAAAAAAGAGAAAATATCCGGTAATAAAAGTACAGATCAATTTGCTTATAATGAATTGTTCCCAAATTCAGCGATTTAATTTTCTTACCCCTTTTCATATTACATCCTCCCCCAACATTTTTAGCGGCAATATGTGGTTGCAAACCCTTAAACTTTTGAGCATAAGACACTTTTATTTTTATTCCCATTCACTTTTCATAAAAAGAGAAGAAGCTAGGGACAATTTGCCAGAAGAATATTGGATAATAAATTGCCATTTCTAGGCGAGTTTCTCCACTCAAGACTTTGGCTCTTCGCTCCACCAGGGAGAGATTCTTTCTTCCGAGATATTGGAAATGGAATAAGAAAGCGAAGAGGCCGGTATGGAATTCCAAGGATCCCCACTGTCATCCCAGATGAGGATGGAGTAGGGGCAGTGAAAACTTTTCCTCCATTGTCATTCAGCAAAGGGTGCAAGTGGCGTGAAATTGGGAATGTGCTCCCTTCCTTGCCCATGTGACTGGGCGTGGGCGTCCCTTCTGTTTCTAAAATGTCAAATAGAAATTGGAGAAATACGAGTGTGTTCGAAAAGTTTTGAGACAGGCAGTCTCTGTACGGATGGAAGGGAATAAAATTTGACATCGTGGCTAAAGTTCTTTTTTTTTTCCTGTATCGATTGGGAAAATCATTTTTCCGTTTTGTGACGTCATAAATTTTTCCGTCCCTTCAAATTCAGCTATAACTAACTTTTATTGTTTTCTGTTTTTAGTAATTTTCAGATATGTCATAATCATTTTTGGAATTCTAATTTTTTTAAAAAAATTTGTATTTGAGAAGAAAACTTTCTCTTTTTATATTAAAAAATTGCATATTGTAAAAAATTAGCAGTGAATATAGAAAGATCTTTAATTGTAATTAAATTTTTCTAATATAACTTTTTAATCAGTATAATAAAAAAGTTTAAAAACAGTAATAATTTATTGCTTTTATTACGGTTTATAGCGTTTTAAATGAAGTCATTTATCACTACTGACATGCAAGATTTACAGTTGTATTGTCAAATCATTTGCTTCTAATTTCAACATTTCCTGGGTTGTATTCCCACCACAATTGTTGGTGTTTGTTGCATTACGCAATTCATTTTAAATTGCATGTTCGGGTCAAATTAAGATTCGTGTGCAAAAACTAACCACAGAGTCTTAGAAAATCAGTTTTTATCTTAATACACATCGAGCTCTAAAAATGTTCAATAGAAATATTTAAAAAAAAAAAGATATTTATAATAAAACACACATCACAATGGAAATAAATAATCACAAAAAAATTTCGTATTTTATTCGCACTTACGTTAACTTTTCTGAACATGTTTCGGTAGTCTTTAAAGCCACGCAAATTTTCTGAATGATTAAAGAAGATTTTTATGCATTAATATAAAATGACTATTTATCTATAGTAATTCCTATATAATTCCTAGAAAGTAAATAAGTTTCTCTAAGAGTTTTCCTAATCTTTGCAAAAATCATTTTTATTATTGAGAGGTTTATTGATATTATTTTTAATTCAAACTTTAAAGTTAGTAAATTGAGTGTCATATCTACTACTGCAACGAGGCAAAATACATCATTGCAAGATTTTTATTCACATCATCACCTAAAAAGAAGCAATGTTTCATATAATGATTTTTAATCAAATTCCAAATATTTACTTATGTTTTCTACAACACAAATGGTTTATCCCAATTTTATGTTTATAATAAGTAAGAGAAATTATAATGACACTAGTTTTTACAAGTGATTTATAATTTGAAATTTAAATCAAGTTTAAATATTTAGTTTTAAAACGATGAATTCATACTAAAATGTACTATTTGAAGCTTTTACACTTTCTTTATTGAACAATAGAAAATATAAAAGACAGTTAAGTGCAGAGGTAAATGTCAATTTCATATATATTTGCGAATAAAGATAATGTATTATTAATGCTGTTTTCACACATATTTTTGGACATTTATTTGAGAAATTTAATACAGAAAAATTTAAAACAGGGAACAAATTATAATATTTAGAGAAGTATTTTACAATTCATTCATAAATAAAACCTTTAAAAAACCTTCATTCATAAATATAAGCTTGAAAAAACCTTTAGTACTTACTAATGTAGAAATAACTATGGCATTTTTTTCTTTTTTATTGTTATCAGATTTTTTTTAAACTGCTGAAGGATCCTTAACCGGTTTTTCAATTGATTTCTAATCGTCAAATTTAAACTAATGTTCGCCGACCAACTTGTCTAGTGGTCAGCATGCCTGACTGCGGATAAGGAGGTCCTGGGTTCGAATCCCGGTTCGGGTATAGATGTACTTTCTCTCTTTATCTATCCTGTCTTTGTCCTTTCCTTGTATGAATGAGGTGTTAATGGTTGCCTACCCTATAAACGGGTCCCTATGGCAAGTGTGTAGAGCAAAGTCGTACTTTCACCTACACGGTGCTCTGATTGAAAACGAAAGACACTCCCAATCGACTTAATTCGCATACATAACGAGCTTGGCTTGTCCAAGTGTCATTTGTAAACAACAACAACAAACTAATGTTCCCAACTTGTCAAGAAGAGTGTTTAACTTTCATGCTTTTTGTATGGTGATCAGCTCATATTTGTTCATGAGGGAATTAACATGCCTATATAAAAGTGGGAAAACCAATTCATAAAATCAAAATTAGGCTTTGAAGGTCACGCCTCAAAGAGAATATGTTGGGCTATGCTATAAAAACTATTTAAATGTGATATCATACTGAATTCTGCTAATACTTTGTTAGCAGAATTCAGTATGATATCACATTTAAATAGTTTTTATACTATTTAAATGTGATTATCTGTGACTATTCAGTTAAAACTGAATAGCAAGCTGAAATTCTTAATCCTATTGTAAGACTATAATATTATAAAAGTGTTTCTGGTTATAGAATGTATTCATAAAAATAAAACTTGCGTCTACATTATAACCTGTAAGATTTACATCTACCCTATTACAGCTTAAAGCAGATGATGTGTGTGCGTGTTTCCATGCAGTTAAATTAATATTTGTTAAATTTACAAATATTTAACGAATATAAACCAAAGTATTCTTAAGCCAATATTTCTTTAAAATTTTCGGGTACATTTGAACCTCACTTTAAAAGTTTTAAAGTGGTTTTCTCTTTCCAATCTGAGCTTATTTTGAAGTCTGCCTTGAAAACTAATAATTGCTATCATCCGATGTTACCCAAGGTATTTACGTTTGGATATCACGTATGAAAACTAATCTCATTTAGGGCTAAAAACTATGTTTACCATTAAATTTTATTACAAAAATTCATTATTTATTCATTTAAAATTTCTTATTTTTCGTCGAAACAAATTTTTTATTTAACAAATAATAAAAGGAAATAATACTTTGTTATTTAAGAAAAATCTATATGAACATTATATAAGAAAATTATGTTGCATTTAAATTTACAATGCATCAAATTTCTTTCTAAAAGTTCAATGCTGTAATTTTTCTTAGTACGTCATTTCTGATGCACGAGTCCTTAACAAATTCTTTTTCAACAGTTAGAAAATTTAATTATATTTATTTATTTTAAGTTACACTTAACATAAATGATAAAAATCAAAGTGAATACATATGTGGGATTTACATATATTGTGATTCATACTTTGTATAATAGTTTTGCCAATAATTATCTTTATCTTAATGACTCCAATCTGATTTCTCGTATTATTTACGAAATTAAATATATTTTATCTTCATGTTATATGCAAGATATTTTTTAATTTAATTAAAAAATCATCATTCGAAAACAAGAAAAACATTACTTTAATAAAATTTATTAATCGTACTTAATAGTTTCAATGTGAAATAAATTGTTCTTTTACAATAATTGTAAATGAAACACTTACTCCCTTTCAAAGCACTAAAATACTTATTTCCCTCTAGCTTTTCCTGTTATGGCAAAGTTTATCAAAATGAGTTTATAAAAAATGTGTTTCATGTTCCCTTATGTTAAATACAGATGTTTAATCTAAAATAGGTAATAAAAGTAAAAAATATGTGATAATTCCTCAAAGCTATAAGTGTCTCATAGATTTGAGATCATTTACTAAGATGTTCCGGAAACATTTTCAGCCTTGATCTACCACCGACAACATTTTCTAAATTATGTACCACATCGTGGGTGAAGCAGAACAATTAACAATTCCCCCTTGTTCGACAATATGGCAAACTTATGGAATTTCGCAAATTATCGCAGTTCTCTGCATTAAGACCCCCCACTTTCCATTGTGGTAGAATCAAACATCTTCCTGTAAAATCCTTCGATTAGAAACTCCTCGGCGACATACCAGCACTGCGAGGACACAATGACATCTCCGTCAACGTCAACGTAAGGGACCATTGGGAAATGACCCTTCTAAATCCTGACCACATCTCAAGACTGGATTTTAGAGTGGGCAGGGGAAAAGAGGGGAATATCCAATCATTAATATCCCCGCACAATTCAGACCGAATTCGGAAAATTTCACAATACAGGACTTTTGCTTTTACCATTTTGGAATTGTTTATTATCCATCAGAAACTGAACTTGAGTTATGGTTGTCGAAGAAGTTGCAAGTGATGTGACCTTTTTCACTTCTCAATTTCTTTTTCCATTTCCAGAATAAGAAGAGGAGAAAAAGGAACACAAACCGGATGTTTTATTTCCCGCTTACCGATTCCATTAACATCCTACTAAACGTCGAGTAAACTATATTAGTTAGGGAAATCAATTGAAACAGTTTTTCTAAAACGAGAGAGTGATGTGTATTTCACCGATCAGTACTTGTTCAGAAGAAATTTATAATAATTAGAACATTTATTGGAACTTCTTTTAACTGTCATTATTAATTGAAAGCTTTCAATTTTCCTATTCTTAATAGTTTACACATGTCTTTCAAAAGTCAGAAAAGAGAAGTGGATAAGGTATAACTGATATTTTTAAATAAATCAACATATGTATTTATATGAACAGTTTATTATTATACAAAATTTGAAAATAAGAGTAATATCGATTTTTATTTGCACTTTTATTAAATATTTGAATTAATGTAAAATGATCGAAAGTGATATCTATAAAGTAATATTTATAATCACTATTGTAATACCTAGTACATTCTTTAAATTAATTAAGTTGAAAAAGAAAATTAACTTTCCTACCATTATTTAATTATTATTTAGTAATTTTGTTGTTTTTGTTTTTCTTAAACCTGTAATTTTTCACCAAAATTCAGGAATTTCAATTAAAATGTGCTGCAAAAAATGCATTACAAAATAAATAACTCTATTTCAATTTTCTTATGTTCATATTAATAATTAACTTTCCATTATATAGAGCAAAATGTTTTATTATTAGAAATTTTCAGACAAACATCTATGCAATATAAATTGATATTATATATTTATATATATATATATATATATATATATATATATATATACATATATATATATATACATATATATATATATATATATATATATTATATATATACTATATATATATATATATGTATATATTATATGTATTTATATATTATATATATATATATATATATATATATATATATATATATATATATATATATATATATATATATATATATATATATATATATATATATATATATATATATATATATATATATATATATATATATATATATATATATAAGATGGGTATTACTGCGCGTTCTAAAAAATATCTCTCTTAAAGAATACACTTCTATGACTGTAACAGATATAACTAAGGCAACTAGTATAAGAAAATCGAAAATTTCAGTAATTCTATGAACATTTCAATATTCTGGATCTTTGGAGTCTACTAGGAATATTCTGGAGTCTCCAAGAAGAAAAAGAAATCTAGATGCAAAAGAAAAACTACTTCAACAATTGCTAAAATTTTCATAAGAAATAGCAAAAGAAATCCAAGAAAGACAATCTGTCATACTTTCGAAAGGTTTTATCAAATTAAATTGTTGAAGTGAGTACATCAACTGTATGGAGAAGACTTCTGGAAGTTAGCCGTATGGCAACAAGATAGAGGGAAACAAATTTCTAACTCAGTAAATCATGAAACATATTTTGCATAGTCAAAAATTATGGTTTTAGTGACTGGATGAGATTGATTTTGCAATCTCAATGCTACTCGTTGAATACTATTCCCAAAAACACGCAATCCAAATAGATGTAGAAGACAGAATCAAACGTCCGTTACTTAACAATGATTAAATTTCATCAAAAAAATCTCATAATGCTTATCTGAGTTTAAAGTTAAATTCAATAGAATACACGCAAAATCCCCGTTCTTAAGCATCATATACAATCTCTTGGGCACGTTTCTCTTATTCAATATAACTTTGCATTCAACTTAATTATTATCTCGATATTCAGACACATTCATATGTTAAAATGTATTTAAAGCAACAAAGTTTACTGATATATTACACAAATCAGCAAAAGATATATAAAATGAGCGTTATCCTTTCAGCCATATAAAAGTAAATGGGTTATCAAAATGTTTAAGATGAGTATAAAACTAGATGATTTTGTGAAAGGTAAATGATAATAGTAATACGACATTTATAAAAATTTTAGTGATAAAAAATTGTCTGTAAAGAACAACAATATGTGATAGAAATTTAATAATTAAATACTTTATTGTAGTAAGTGAAACTTTGATTTATATTTCATGAATAGTAATCTCTGAAATGCGAATAAGAAAAAGTACCTCAAAAGGCATACAACTTTTGTTGTAGAAACCCCATTGAGAACATAGTTTATAAAACAGAATATAACAATAGAATTAAAAGATTGAATCACCATTCCCATATAAAAATTTTAAAAAAAGGAAATGGGAGAAAAATTCAAAAAATTGTGGTATGAAAAACTTGTTAAAAATGTATTCTATCAAATAGAATGCAAGGTTTAAAATTAAAAAAATAAAACCAAAAAATTCACCTAAAAAGGTAATTTCTAAATTTGTCCAAAAGAAAATGCCCAAAGTTTTATATACGTAAATAATTTAAAATTTATATATATTCCATAACAAATATTATGATTACATAATGTATCTTTTCCAGAATCTTCTCACTGCATACTGCATTTGAAGAAAGATATATGTGTACGAAGTATACTAGATATGAATTCAGTGCACTTCATGCATGATTTGTTTTCTACTGCTTTAATGGATTGCATACATAAATAAAAAGCACGTACAGAATCTTGAACAAATGCATCCGTAAAGGGTCTTTGTTAAAGAAACAATGCATTACGTTCTTTTTATAATTGACAACATATTTTCTCATCCCTTTCCATAAAGTTCTAAAAAGAATCTCATAAATAAATCATGAATTCTGTGTGTAATCTTTTATTTTTAAATTTTTGAAAATGACTCTCATCATTTCTGATACACGTAAAAAATAGGCAAGAAGAAATGCATTTATAAAAAATGTAATAAATACATTCTTCTTTAGTATGAATTAATGTGTAAAAATTAATTATATAAATGTTACTATATTATATATTAAGTGTGTGTGTGTCATAATATATAGTAACAAACTTTAAATTGAATATTTGAATAGTTAGCACTTTTAAATGCTATTATATTTGTTGTGTATGTTATATTAAAAATGTGCTTTATGTTATATTAATAATTTAACGTTCTTTAGTTTGACATGTTGCCAATGAATTAATATATTCTGTATTGATGAATCATTAGAAAGATAATAAAACTTAAGATGAGACAACACTCATTATTCAGAATGTTTTTTTTTTATTTTTAAAGAAAACTTCCAAATATAATTTTTATAAAAGTTTATGATAGAAAACAGATTAAACATATTACTTTTATAAATTTGAATACAATTTTACAGTGTTAAAAACATTAATATAAATTTAATTTTTATTTTAGTAGCACAGTTCCATTTCAAATTTGCATCTGTACTTTTTTAATTTAGTGGTTAGTATAAACATTCTAACCTCTAATTTCTTGTAATTAGTGATTAGAATACCTAGGCTAAATTTATATTTAATCAACAAATAGTAGAATGCATATTTACAAGCAACGTGTCTAATGAAAACACAAATAGGAAATGTTATCGTGTTCTGTTAACAAATATGCCCAACCAGCAAAGTATGAAGTCCATGCGAGGGATATATAGTCCAAAATCTGACTAAACCAAATATTCTCCTTCTGGAAAGGTCAATGCATGTGAAGAATAAGGCTCATTCATGGAGTATAAAATGTCATACCACAAACAAGAAATGATGGGGAAAAATCTCATATTAACCATATTTTATAATTACAAAAAATTGAAGTTGCTTAGCAGTATGCCGGCAAAAGTACGTATTTATAAATGCACTCCAATAATCAAATCATATCATGAATATTAAGATTCATTTGTAGCAAAGGGAAATTTTCGACTCGTGGTAACTGAACGTTAAGGTTGGATAATTTATGCTGAGTTTTAATGTTGGAGCCAGCTAAAAGTTTAATCTTGGATAAAAGTGATTTTTCTTACTCTAAAATTATCATATTTTAATATTACACTATGAGATGTATATATATTTTAAACGAAATGTACATATTTACTTCCATAAAGCATGTACGTCACATCGTGCTATTTTATGTGACAATTTGGTGTATTAATCAGTGCCATCATTTTACACACAATGCCATGCAAATTAATTAGAACAATCTTAATTATTATTAATTTAATGCATCTTTTCCGAAATTCATTTCAGCTGTAGATACCCAAGGAGGCTTCTCTTGTCTATTCTAAATTGATTTTATCCCTTGGTAATAAAATATAGAATATCTTCGTCTCTGCTTCAGCAAGAAATTGTCCATTGAGCATGTTATCCTGCCACCTGTTAACATAAATGTAAATATGTTTCCCAGAAAATGGAGTAGAATTATTACATTTAATCATCATACATTTATGACTTTCATGTTATTCTTGCGGTAATGGGAAAATTCCTGTATTTTTAGGATTATTAAATAATAAAACGAGTTTAAAACCCTGTTTGTAAATGGAAAGGTATAATTATATAAATCAAACGTAAGACGACCATTTGACAAAGTAACTTCTTATACGAAATAGTAAAATATAAGTTTAAAAGACAAATACAAGCCTTATAGACAATGATGTAACTTTTGTCAGTATTGATTCAGTGATTACCCTAAAAAGGCTCATTGACGCATGGGGATGGGCATGAGAAATTGTTCGAAAGAATTTATTAACATCATCAGTGAAGTATTTGTCTTTGAACCTGAAATATTTTTCCTTCACAGCAATAGACAGCAAGGAATTATAGCATACTTTGTTCTTCAAGGAACTTCGTTAATATGTATCTGACAAGCATCTAAAGGGCTTGTGTGAAACAATATTTTCATTAATTAGTTAAATATTCAAATAAACAAAAGATTTTAAGTTATTTTATATCTGTGAAACCATCATTAATTGAAGAAATTAATCCCAAAAAATACATTTTAATACTAGGAGACAAAATTTTTTATCTTTAATGCAAATAGACAATGTAACTATTGCTGTGTGTATAAGCAAACTTTGGTTCCCTGATTTAAAGTTAATAAAGACATTTTTGTCTCAAGAAAAGAATTAATGGTTTTGAATTAGTTTAGTAACTCTCAAGGTATAAATCTTGTCAAAAACTTGTAGAATAGTGAGAAGTGATGTGTCAGTAAATTGATATATCAATTAAGAAAAAATGATTGAGAAAAATGATCAAATTATAAAAAGTTTAATTAATTAAATTATAAAAAATTTGTTCACACATTAGATGGAAACATTAAATATCTAATATTTTAGATTAAAGGAATGCATGTCAAAATATAAAAAGATGCTATTCTCACTACTATTAAGTAATAAATAGTCGTTATTCAATATATGAATTAATTTATACTTACTAAGAAAACTATTTATGAATTGCCGTACTTTTTTATCTGGTAATTTTGTATTATTGTAGTATAACATATTATAGTTTTATTAAATTAGTTATAATTATGGTATAATGAGTAAAAACGACACACAAAAGGCGGTGATAAACAAAAAAATATCGACTATATTTAAAGTTATCAGAATTTAATATAGTATAAGGAGAACAAAACATGTTAAATTAGAGTGTCATGATAGATTAATTTTACACACTTTTTTATTTTGATTTAGCTTTAATTCTTCAACATTAATTCACTCGGTCTTGTCATTAAAATTGAAAATATCTTATCTGAATATTGTCTGATAAAAAGTTTTATTTTCATAATGTTATAGAAATAATAATGAATAATTACTTATTTACACACACACACACACACACACACACACACACACATATATATATATATATATATATATATATATATATATATATATATATATATATATATATATATATATATATATATATATATATATATATATATATATATATATATATATATATATGTAATGTAAATATTTAAGAAATACTTCATTAACATTTACAGAAAGAAAGAAAAAATCTTCATTTTCCTACAAAAGTTTATTATTAATTGTTTTTACGATTATTATTTTTTACAGATTTTTTTTTTCATTTGAACTTTGAAAGTAAAGAAAAGTAGAAGAAATTTCCTTAAAATATTTTATTCCACTTCATATAATTATAAAAAAAGAAAAATTTGAAGTATATTTAGAAATAGTTAAATTCAAAAATTTAAATAATGCATTCATAGTAAATAATGATCATCATTGCTGACCTTGACAACCCTTTGTGTGCCACTCTCTTCTCTTGAAGAACTTCTAATGATTTCTAATCTAATTTATAATTAAGATGAAAAAGTTTAAAAAACGTAAATATAAAAATATTGATACTCAAAACATGTGAGTAAGCACCTAAATTAAGATAAATTACTTTTAGGGGTTAAATAAGATAAAAAAAAAAATTCAGATTAAATAAAGTTTTCTGATATAATATACATAAAAAGAATAATAGATAAAAGTAATATGCATAAAATGAAACCATTAATTATTTTCCTTGATGATCAATGACTATCATTAAAGAAGAGTTGAATAAAAAAATAGGATATTAATTTCAGATCATCACTAACTCAAAATGTCAGAAATTTTGTTTGTTTTATCTGAAGTTTATATGGGAAAGATTAGTTAATAAACTTGGAATGATCAACTTTATGCAGAAAATGAGGAACAAGAGATGATTCGAATATATATTAAAAGATTTTTTGTAAAGTTAATACAATCATTTAATTTTTCTTCATAAGTGCATTCATATTTTGTAAAGATTTATTGGTTAATTAAAGTAAGTTTAAAATTAAATTACTTTATTTAAATGAATACAGTTTATAATGGATTGAATAATAGATCAGCAAACAATTTTTTTCTGTTACTCAGCAGTCGTTTATTGAACATGACGATTAAGAGTTGGAATTTAAAGTAAACTCATATAAATGTAAGTATCCGGGATTCGAACGCATAAAATGCTAAACAAAGCTCCAGATCATTTACGATTCGGCGGAAGCAATGCTGACAAACAATTAATTTTGCTTTCATTTCTTTTTTAAGTAGATATTGATAAAAACAATTTTTCATAATATTTCTAGGTTCATAGTAAGAACGTACTATGTAATGCGGAAGATTGTTCGATTCTATATTTTTGAACCAGGAAAATTTTCTTATTTTATTTGAGAACATAATGACACTATTTAACTAGGCTACAACAGCAATTAAATAATACAAATATTTGTATTGATGAGGTCTTATAAGTAATAGGACCAAGCTGTCAGTCACGCGATCAGCTTATTGATCAACAGTTCAATAGGTCATAGGTTCAAATACCATTTTTGACACGAATTTTTGTAATGGTTTGAAATCTCCTTAAAAGATAGCCAATGATGATAGCCATAATCTTTACTGTAATTCCATTTATAGCCCATTACTCTTGCTTTAAAAGTGATTCGTGATTCGTGTTAAAAGGGGATTTTTTAACTACCCAAATAATAACCAAATGACTAGCGCTGTACCTCTGGCAGAGGAAGCAGCGGTAGCCTGGTTGGTTAGAGTGTTATTCTCACTATCAAAATATGATGAGCTCGAATCCCGGCTTAAAAAAAATCCTTAGTGTTCCCGAAATGCAGAGGAGCAACATTAAAAAGTTCGTGACCGCAATGTAATCCAAGTGAAATGATACTTCAGGGGATATCTGGAAAATTATTGGGAGTCTTCTGCTTGGCTCCTGCTTCAAAACCAAGAAAACTCTACCCGGCTGCTTCAATCTAATTGGTGGAGCTCAACTTAGGACTAGGTACAGGAGAGCATTCTAGTTTAACAACAAACTTTTTTTTCCAATGGCGAGCACATGAGAGTTGAACTCTATGCCACAACAAGGCCAGAACCTGCTACTCATTTATCGCTACCCAGCGGGCACCTGTGAACCAAGTCACGGAGGCGATTAGCGTTACCCACGCCATACCCCCACAAACCCGTTTATAGGGCGGGCCACATTCATACAACATCACAGAAGAAAGGACAGAGAAACACAGAGAGAGCAGAGGAGGAAAGAAACATCCATGCCCGAACCGGAATTCGAACCCAGGACCCACAGCCCAGGAGTCAGGAGCGCTAACCACTCAGCCATCGGTCGGTACAACAAACTTAGAAACCGAAATAATTTCGAAATTAGATGTTTGTTGTCATTTGAAACTTATTTTAAGATTTAAGTTTAGGAACAATTAGCACTGGTTTCAAAATATGGCTATCAAGCCACTTATCAAACCTAATATTTTATGTGTCGATTTGATTTTGACTGATTTGGTTTTTCTAATATAATAACTAACATGACTGAATCTCACCTTATGAAGAATACAATTCAAGTTAGCTTAACAAAAGGCCAACTGCTAGTGGCTTTCATAAAACAAAACCGGCATCTCAAAAAACAGACGGAGCACTTACGTTTGTTATGTAGGTGTGTCACTCAAAAGATGGCACTATTCAAGGTAGTTAACAGAAGGGCTTAAGTTGTTAAATACAAAATCTCCCATAAACACTGGCGTGCAAAAAGGAGACTAACCAAAATTTTCAAGTCAAAGTGGCAATTTCAAAAATTGATTATAGAATGGAAAATAAAAGAAATTTGTTCTCCACATAGTGTTGTAAATAATATAATGCAAGTAATCGCAAAGAAACACAAAGTAAGTCTCTTTTCGTCTGTAAAACTGTAGTCTTCTAAGACTTTTGCAATCGTCTGCTGCGCTGCCTTCTGATTGGTGGTTGTGTTCAAGCCGTCCAAAATCTATAAATACACCATGTTCTGTTCTCTTATTTTAGTATATGTATAGTTTCTTTCTTTGTAACTTGCTTCATTAAATATTCCTTTTGCGATTCATGGACTCTTGTTCGTTTAACGAATTTCAACACATAGAAAAAAATGTTTCGATGTTTAAAGTGATATCTCATTTCCTTTACATCAAAATATTAAAGTACCTATATTTAATGTGTGAAACTAAGTTTCATTTTTCATATAAGTATATTGTTGTTAAAAAATTCAGATGTCGCTATTTATAAAATATTGTGAAACATTGTGTTTAATTCATAAAGCGGTTTCTTTCATTTTGTGATTACAAATTCAGGTCTACCACAAACACTATTTTGTAATCTTAATGTAATTCTCTTATTTTAAATTCGCTCCTCTGATATTAAAAATTGATATTCGGATTCAGTGGAATAAATTTCAAACCTCAAAACTTAAATATTTAAGCACTTTTATTACCTTACATTTCACTTCGGGACTCGATTTCCATAAACTCAAAAGGAAAGCTGATAAATGAATAATCCTCGATCCAGTATTAGTCGGAGATCAGTGCGAGCAAGTTAAATTTGATTCTTAAACCGAAGATGCTAACGGATGCGCAGGGAATATTTTACATAAATATGCATTTGGGCGCATCTGTTGGTATTCTTTCCACCTTCAAAAATCTTCATTTCCATTCGATGAATGTAACTTTACTCAAGTCGTGTAGTTTAGTGTACTTCTGCATAGTAAATTCGATGGTATTGCAGAAAAATAAAAGCAGTATAACAAGTTATAGAAACATGCACTTTTGAGTCATAAATCTTATATGTAGGATATCAGTTTAAGTAAGTGCAGCAGCGATTTAAGATAATGCAAATTACTTAGAAGATAGGACTTGGAATCAAGCTATCTAAATAATTGAAATCTAATAAGGAAAATGTAAGAATGGCAATCAATGTGATAACTAGAAAAAAAATCATTGAATCCTTGGGTTGATTATGCTTATTTCGCATCTGAAGGAATGGAAACATTTTAGTGGCTCCACTTTCAAAATTCTTTAATAATATTACATTTAATTTAAAATTAAGTGAGAGACAGTAGCTTGTGTTTTGAAGCTCCAAATGTAATGTTAAATCACCATCAGAAGAAAGCGTACTTAAAAACAAAGTAAAATAACAGGTAAATCTAAAATTGTTAGATTAATTTTAATCATGATTTATTCTATTCCCGATTTTAGAAAAAAAAATAAGTAAATAAACACATAAGAAAAAAAAAACATTTTTTGAAAAATGAGATTTTGTTTTATTACTATGGTCTTTCCCTAAGTTACCAAAATAACATTCAGATTCACGTCGAAGTATATAAATTACAACTTAAACTTTTTATTGAGTTCTATCAAGTTTTTCTATTTTTTGTTTACTGGGATAAATTATGCCGCTATTCTGGTAAATTCTATCCTTTCATCTTTTGCAAATGACGATCAAAAAATGTCTCGTTTGTAATCCGAAACGAGTCACGTGGCTATATAAAAGTGGTCTGTATGCTATAAGAAAAGGAAAAGTTAAGCCCTTCTAGGGGTAAAATATTTTGAAATTATCTGTCTTCTATCTTGAAAACTAAAATAAATATGAAAAAACATCAAGATAAATGTTGAATAGCAGCTGCTATATAAAATCAAACATTTTGCTTGCGGATATAAGAATTCAAAACAAGTAAAACGCATTGGTTTGTGAGCTGTCTCGATTAAAAATACACCGAAAATTTTCACAAAAAGTATCAATTAGTTATTCATCATATTCTTTGTCGATTCTGAATTACCATGCTCATTTACTGGCAGTTTGTTGTGGTGATTGTGTGGTTTCTTTTTTTTCTGCTACTTTGGGTGATTTAACACAACTGATAAACTCGTACAAAACTAAACATCATTGGTAAGTAAATCATTGGTAATCTATAAATTTGTAATAAAATTTTTCCCAAAACTCATTTAACTGTTTATGAAAAACCACTGATTAACCAGTTTATATTTCAAATTTTCATACTACGAAAACCAAAATTAAATTCAAATTCGATTATTCTGATCCAGTGATTAAAGAACTATGAGCTAACTCTAATTACAAAGATTAAAGAAAAATCATCAACCTGTCAAAACAAGAATCTGTCACATTCAAATCATGTTTCATATAAAGATAAGATCGATACAGGAGAGAACTAATTCATGAAATAAATCTTCGAAATTCACGCATACGAAAAGGAATACTTTCTGCGTAGTGTTATGATACGAAGTTTGCATGTGATATTATTTTTACTGCCCGTCCTTAAACATGATTTAATGACTGCTACTAAAAAGTGTTATGCTTTTCAGAAATTTATTGTGAGACTTTATGAAAATGTCTGTAATTACAGAACATTTTCATGGTAATAAAATCTTCATTGGTAATATCACCCATAAATTTAAAAGCAGCAAATGTTCAGGATTAACACCTGATAACTAATAATGGTAGAAAAAATCATTAACAAACATGTGGAAAATTTCTAGAAATATATAGAATAAAAATTGTGTTTTTATGTTAACATTCCGTTGAATTTTTGGCAGTGTTTCATTCCTTAAAAGTGTTTTTTTTTCAGTCTCAAATTATATTGAAAAATTGATAATAAAATAGTCATAATTGTCGTATATGATTGTTGATAATATCACACAAGATTATGAAAAACCTGTGTTGGCGCATGCGCGTCAACTGTTCCTTAGCTTAGCGTTTGAACGGCAGATGGTACTTGAATGCCAAACAGGAAGGACGAGGGTAAATAATTCTGGTCAAACGACAACCACAATATTAAATTAAAATTGCTGCATTAATGTTTAATTGTTTTCTATTTGTGTTATTCATTTAATAAATGTTGTTTCTGTTGCCTGTAACGAGCTGGTCCGTCGTCTCTTCCTGATTGATAGTCTGAACTGTTGACACGCCGAAAAACTATTTGAATATTTCAGTATTTAAATATAATTCGTTCTTTTTAAGATAGTGTGAACCTCTTTACATTTATAGACCAAATATGTTGTCACATGCAATATGCGATGATTATAATTATAATATGCGATGATTATGATAATAAATTATTAATCTTTATTTAATACTGATAATTTTTAATGCCTAAATACCTTTACATCTATCAAGCCATAACTTTAGATTTGGAAGATATATAAAGGAAACTAAAGTATAATTCTAATTGTCAACTATATTAAATTAAAATTCTTTGGGTTTCTTAAACGTCTTTGTTGTGTAGAATTTCCGTTGAAAAAGCATTTCATCTTAAAGAAAAATCAAAGGAAACCATATATACCTAGGTTGGGAAATACTAAGAAATAGCTTTTTACATAGGAGAACTCATGCTGTATTAATGTTTATAGTGCAACGAAATTCATTCTACTAAAAAAGTGCTGTAACTTTTTTTCCATGTATACTATTGTAATTGCTTTTTATATAGTAATTTTGTTCCATGCATACTGTGTGTAGTTTATAATTTAACTTAAACAACAGTCATCATAAGGGTACTATGTTTCTTTTAATTTAAAACTAAGTATTAGCTGTTTTTAAACAATAAAACCTGACAAAAAATAATTATAGTCAACTAAAATAATAACAATATATAAAAATTATTTTCATAGTGTTCAAAATAAGAAAATTGTTATATCAAACTTGCTTTTTATGTCAGCTCAGAATGTGTCAAAATGAATTACCAAAATATATTCTATGTTCTCTGGAGTCAGGTGCAGAGTTATCTAATCTAAATATGTAACTTAGAAATCATTTGATATGTCTTCAAAGCTGGTGATATCCCAGACAACGACAGATATTTACTAAGTTGATCAATAATGCTGATCAGCATCGAGATTCCATCGACAAACTTTTCTGAAACACGTGCCACTCTCGGAGTGAAGTGTAACAATTAACGATCCTCACATGCTCGACGTGCGGCAAACTTACGGAATTTCACAAATTATCGCTCTTCTCTGCATTAAAGGCTACAACGCTCCCCTGGGACTAAATCAAATGTACTTCTGTATAAGCCTTCCATTGCAACCTCCTGAATGGCATACTAGTGCTGTGAAAGCGCCATTACACCGTCCTCAACCCTCCAGACGATTAGGAAGTGACCCTTCTCAATCTTGACCTCTTCACGAGAATGGGTTTAGGAACAAGAGTAGGGAGAGAGAAGGGAGGTCTGGCCATTAATGTCCCACATTCGATTCCCAGTGGAACATCATAGCTGTATAAATCGGTAAAAGGTTTCTAAACAAGATCTTCCGTTGCGAAATATCCACCAGAAATGGACCTTCAGACATTTTAGATTGTCTATGAACCAGTTTGAAATGATATATCAAAACTCTCTTCTCGATTTCTCGGTTCATTTCCGGAATAGGAAATGGACAAAAAGAAACAAATCGGATATTCTTCCTCTCTTTCCCGATTTCACTGACATCCAAACAAATGCCGAGCGAACTGGCTTAATGGTTACGAAAAACAATTAAAACAGCTATCCTGAAATAGGTGCCAATCAAAACTTACTGAATAGAAATTTATCATTAGTAAGAATCCTTTTCAGTCTCATTTTAGTTACTGCTATTAATTAATTATTTTGAATTTTCATATCCTTAATATTCAATAATCTTTTACAAAGTCTAAAAAGGAACTGTAGGTAAAATGTAAAATTATATATATATATATATATATATATATATATATATATATATATATATATATATATATATATATATATATATATATATATATGTATATATATATATATATATATATATATATATATATATATATATATATATATATATATGTATATGTATATATATATATATATATATGTATACATGAGGGTCACTCTGAAATTTTTGAGATACAACTAGGTTTTTAAAATTTTAGATCTGTTCAAAGTAGTCTCTTCCAGCATCAATGCACTTTTGTAGACGAATTTTCCACAGATTAAATGCCTCAAGCCATTCATTTCTTCGAATAGATGAAAAAATGCATTTATAGCCACATCAATCTCTTCTTCTGAATGAAAACGACGTCCACGTAAGTTCTTTTTTAAGATTAATGAACAACCAAAAGTCACACAAAGCTAAATCAGGTGAATACGGCGGATGCTCGATCATTTTAGTTTGTTTTTATTTAAAAAACTCATCTGTTAATCCGGCTGTATGTGAAGATGCATTGTCATGGTGAAGCATTAGTCCCCTAACATTCAGTTCTAACATGAGTTCTTGTAGAATTTCTGGAAGATATTTAGCGGTATACCAGTTTGCTGTTACTGTCTTCTGTCCTTCCAACTTGATGGCTTTGACCAATCCCGTACTTCTGAAGAAAACGGCATACATCACTTTTTTCAGTACGCGATGTTTTTTCACCATTGTCGGCGTGGGATCATCTTCAAAGACACATACTTTGCTTTCTTGACGTATTGGGACGTCAAAAAACGGTATGTACGCTTCATCACCTGTTACAATTTCAGAAATGATGCGTTGGCCACCATCATTCAGCATATTAAGAGTTTCTTTTCTGATTCTGACACGCTCCTCTTTTTGATGCTCAGTTAGATTATGGGGAACCCTACGGCAAACTACTTTTTTCATATGTAATTCTTCATGAATGATTTTGTGTATGACTGCGGATCCAATGTTAAGTTCCTTCTGTATCATTTGATAGGTACAGTGATTATCATCCATTATCATTTTTCGTATGACAGACACATTATCCGGGATTGCTGCCGACGGCGGCCTTCCTGTGTGTTCTTCATCCTGAAGAAAATTGCGACCTCTTCTAAATTCTCTAAACCATCTGAATACAATAGCACGAGCTGGAGATTCATCACCAAATGCTAATTGCAACCGTTGAACCCATTCTTCTTGATTTAATCCTGCTTTGAAGTCGTAGAAAATCATAGCGCGAAAATGTTCTCGCGTCAACTCCATTTTCTCTTCTGTTTAAAATTTATTCCACGCTAAACAAGTTGAAATAAGTCAGTAAAAAATCGTCTTCTGTGTTAAAATACTTTGTACTTTAAAATTAAACCGTTATTTTTATTTTGTAAATTCTCGTCTGTGCGTATCTCAAAAAATTTCAGAGTAACCCTCGTATATATATATATATATATATATATATATATATATATATATATATATATATATATATATATATATATATATATATATATATATATATATATATATATATATATATATATATATATATATATATATATATATATATATATATATATATATATAATATATATATATATATATATATATATATATATATATATATATATATATATATATATATATATATATATATATATATATATATATATATATATATATATATATATATATATATATATATATATATATATATATATATATACATATATGTATATATTATTATTATTATTTTAATTAAAGTAAAATGAAAAAAGCATTATGAGCTCCAGCCATCACATGAATTTGATAAGTTAAAAATATTTTTTTTTATTTCTATTGCCAAATTGATTAGGATTTCCACCTTGCAACACTATTAAGCGTAGAAATGATAGAAATTTATACCGTAGTGTAACAAATGTTGTGCCATGCTTGCTCGAATGTCGGTTGGTCTTCGCAGTTTAGAATCAAAGACCAATCAGAAGACACCCAGATTTGCCTTACCAACCCCAGAACTTCTTCACATTGAAGACGTTGTGACCGCGACATATTTAATGTGCCCCAGCCTCTCTTACGAACATGACGGATCTTTGATTGGGTCGCGATTCGAACTCAGTATCTTCTGATAGAGAAAGAACGCCCTTAGCCTACCAGTGCAGAAAATGTTGCCAGTAAGTAAAAAATATTTCCTGAAAGATATTTTTTACTATCAATAAGGAATTTATTCTTTAAGTTATGATGGAAAAATGAAGTATTAGGTTTTTAAGGATCTTATAAGGAATTCATATATATCTTTTTCTTTAAATTTACTGCTGACTATACTATTTGAGTTATTTATAACTTTGTATATGTTACGAGTATTAAAAAATTATTTCGAGACACAAATAATTTTTCAAATTCTGAAATAAAACTAAAAATAATGGAATAACTTTTTGATTCACGTGTCTCATGATATACAAAATTTGTTCAAAACCAAGTTAACAAGTTATTTTTGCTTGGAAAAAGGAAACTTTTTTTTAAAAAAATAATTTTAGAGAAGATTCAAATATTTTCCAGAAATAATAAGTTGATACTTGTAAAATTATAACTTGAACTTAAACAATGATAAACATCTTGTGCGCAGTACTTTTAGATGTGATAATGATCCCTACAGCAATCCTATTAATTGATGATAATTATTGATAAAATTAGGCCATTTTTCTAATTTCATAATGAATTTATTAATTTGGAGATTATTTGGAGGTTCAAAACACATTGAACCAGAAAACATTGATTCAAAACATATCTTCAATAGAGATTTAACATATTTTCAGTAGAGATAGAGATTATAGAGATACCATTTTAAAAATTTTGAACTTTTATTGTATCAGGACAGAAAGGAATTACGTTGTTAGTCTTGTTGAGAATGCATGATAGTTTGTTTGAAAAGTTCCAGATTTTATTCTTCCCTTAATTAAAGACCACCATATAGAAAGAACTTATGTTCATTAAAAATTTCGCAAGTTTCAATGTCTCTCCAAAGGTGTCAGGCATAAATAAGACATTACAATTACAAATATAGACCTTATCACTTAATAGTTTAAAATACAAATATTATTTCTCTAAGCAAAACATTCGATGATGGCAAATGGAAACACCTAAACAACATAAACTAACCTAATAAATATACAGTAAAAAAGATAAATTGATATTAAAATTTCAATAACTCTTGGGTTAAATATCTAGTTTTTTATCCAGTCTAATCATATTTTTAAATTTTAACGTGAATTGCTATTATTTTTTAACTTAACACAATTTAGTAGACCATTAATAACACTATAACACCATTACTAACAGCATTTAATTTAAATTGATCTCATTTGTTCTAAGTGCTATATTCTGGAACAAAATTTATTCTTGGAGGAAACACTCCTTTGATATAAATGGGAATTTTTAAGATTTATTTCAAAGATTAAATTTATCAAGTTTGATTATTCTAAATCTCTCTTAACATATAAAGCTTTTTTATATTTCTATCTGCATATATCAACACTTTATGTCTCAAAACAATAAAATATACGTGAATCAAATGTTACTTCCCGATACCAAAAGATAAGCCTCATTTAATTAAAATGATAAAACTAAATTCTTTTTACTATTTTCATGCACAATTAATTAACTTATCTTTGAATTAAGGTCAGACATCTATTTTGCATCTCATCGACAGTTTCTATCAGAGGAAACATTATTCACATTCACTCAAAGAATCTCTCTACTCGAGAAATATACCGCGATGCATCTATAAATAAATTAAGTGTAAATTATATAAGATTCATGTAAATTTGTTTCCTAAAGCTCTAACTGGAGGATTACTTCATCGCGTATAGCATACATGAATAAGAAGCATATATCAAATCGGAAACAAATGCATATACTTTGTTTAAGAAAGAATACGTTAAATTCTCTTAGTAATTGACATTTTTTTGTTTAATCGTCTCTTAGTTATTATAATAATCTCATAAATAATTCATGAGTTTTATTTATTATGCAATATTTTGTTCTGAAAGTTTTTGAAAATGTCTTTCGATACTTTTATGATAAAATAAAATGAGTGAAGCAAACATTAGATAAAAAAAAGTCATTGCAAAAAATTTAAGAAATGCAATTTTGCTATATGATAATGAATATTAAAAATTAATTATATTAAAATATAAATAAATCTAAAAGGTTATGTGTAAATTTAATACAATGAAGAAAGTGATATTAAGGCTTAAATAGATTTATTAATATAATTATGTTATTTTATAAGTACTTCAGGATACTGATAAGCAATTTAATTCTTTTATTGCTAAAATTTATTGGATCTTTTCATAGAGTGAAACGCTTCTTCGCTAATAACGTCTCCACATGAAAAAGAGAGTTTCCCATCAGACCACTTGGTCGCTTAATCATATTTCATAGTTACAAATAAGTAGACTTCATTAAGTAGCATGTCTCTGCAAAAGTAAGCATTTATAAGCATTTTACAATAATTTAATCTTTGAACTTTATGATTCACTGTGTGCATATCAATCTGAATTTTACTACCCTATAACAATGAGTTTAAACTTTATTGTCAGTGGGTTGTGATTTTACTAAATTCTACAATAATCATCGGAATCTGTTTAAATAAAGTGTACTTGTTTACTCACATAAAGGACTGCAAGCAGTATTATACATTATGTAACATTTTAGTATTTTAACAACATCTTTATATAAGCATATTTTACACTCACTTCCAGAAGTTAAGCACGAAGATGTAAAATATACAAAAAAATCAACAAATACCGCTTTGATTGACACAAAATTCGGCAGGAAAGTAGCATATATTTATGCATAAAATAAAATCAATAACTGTATACAGAAATGAAAACAATATTAAATTTTTGAAAGTTATCAGATAATGACATACTAGAGATTTAAACAGAATTATGAATAAAGTGAAAATAAACAGCATAAAATGAAAAAAGAACATTAATAGGGTATGTGATCCTCCCCCATCTGTATACAATGTTTACACCTTGTGAACATGCCTTCAATTAGGTGGTCAACCACCGCAGAATTAAACAATAGCCATTCGTCTTGTAGAGAAGTTCCCAGCTCAATAAGAGTGGCTGGAAGTGGGAAACGTGAAGATACAGCACGGTCGAGAGCATCCCAAAGATTTTCAATTTGATTATGGTCGGGCAAAAAATGCTGGCCACGGCATACGCGCAATCCCTTCACCCTCCAGGTAGTCATCGACGATGTCAGCTCTATGGGGACGCGCGTTATCTTCCATTAAAACAAAAGTAGGGCCAACTGCTACAGCGTACAATCTCACAATGGGTCTAGGACTTCATCTCGATACCGGACTGCCGTCACAGAATTCCGTTTCAAGATGTGCATGTCGATGCGGTATCCTAATGAAAGCCTTGCCCACACATAATGCTTCCGCCTTGGAATGCGTGATGTTCGGTGTTGTTTTGGGGCTGATTGCGTGTTCCTTGTTCACGCCATATCCTTATACGCTTGTCATCTGGCTCCAGAGCAAATCTTGACTCATCAATAAACATGACATTGGCCCAATCAGACACAGTAAAATTGATATGTTCCCTTCACCACTTTAATTGTGCCCCTCTTGATTGGAAGGATAGACAATCACAAACTCGTGGTACCCGGATGTACAGTCCACTCATATGTAATCTTCGGCGTACAGTAGCTGCAGATATCACCTTACCAATGGACGCTCTAACCATAGATGTCACAGGTGTGGAGATCATTATGCGATTCCGCTTGGCTAAAATCGCAATATATTGATCTTCCGCGGGGTTTGTAACCCTTGGGTGACCGGTTACGGGCCTTCGGACAACTGTCTGTGAGGTTTGGAATCCATTCGTCTTCTGGAAGTCATAGAAACAAATATTTCTTGAAAACAAATTGTACGAAAATTTTATAAACACCTTCTCCATCAGCACTTACAATCAACTTTTGTAACCCTTCATAAAGCTGGTATTTTATAAGACTGCCCTTTTTGCATATTTCTTGACATGAAAGCTCGATTGGCTGTTACCTAACATATTTGCATATTTCCATCTACCTCTGCAGCGATTTTCCTCCTCTTCAATTATGATTGGCTTCCGGAAATTAGCATTTTCCTTTCCGTGATAAATTTTGTAAGTGAGTGTATATAGTAAAAATTAATTGGGGTATGTTTTTTTTTTCATTGAATACATCCTTTCCTAAGCATTTTTATTTGAAATTGATTTCAACTGTTGGTTGATGCGTGGAGAAATATAATTCTAATAATGCAAATTGATTGCCTTATATAATTCAGAGTATTTTAAGTCGGCTGTAAGAAATCATTGACTGATTAAATTATCTGCTTATTACACTTTTTAAAAATGGATCTATCCTCTCAGGAAATAAAAGGAATTGTTACTCTTAGTCACCTAATCCTTATGACATCAGGGATATTGTTGTAGTTGGTGGAGTTTAAAAGCTTTTGTTTCTAAGTTTATTCAAATATAAAATAAGTTGGAACCATTTTTCCAAAACGGAAAAGCATATGTATATGCAATCATAAACTTTACCTCGCACAGGTAATTATTTTGACTAAAGTAGCAAAATAAATCCTAGAAAAATAAGTACTGATCAGGATTCATTGACTTTGATATTAGTTCTATTTCATCTTACCACTGATATTAGTACAGGCATAAGATTTATTGAAGATGAATAAAAGTAAAAGTCCAAAAGCATTTATTTGTACCTGAAATGAAAACATTTATTATTGACCAAGAAACACCAGTTTTAGATGACACAAGAGTAGAATGCGACGAAATACATAAATGCTAATTAAATTCCTTGAATAAAAAAATTCAAGGAATTTAATTAGCATTTATGAGGCGATATGCAAGAGTGCTCATCTAGAAACAAGACATTATTTAAAGAATTTAACACTCTCGAAAATAGATACTTTGATGTTGTTAAACATGTGTAAGTCCTAAAAGTTTAATACTAATTGAGAAGGAAGAATGAATTCCAAAAAGTACATGTCAATACTTGAGAATAAATTTGTACCTTTAATACAACCACTCTGTTGTGTGGATGGTGTGTTAAAACAAAATTGGCTCCTTGTCATTATTCTAAGCTAGCAAAGACATTTTTCTAGAAAAAAGTTTATTGTTTTGCATTAGCCTTAAATTTCTAACATATTAATCTTGCCAAAAATGTAAGTAATATTGCAAAGCAATTAATTCGAACAGTTTACTTTAAAGGAAAATGATTGTGAAAGTCATGCTTATTTGGTTTCATGACAGAAAACAAAAAATTTTATCTAAATTAATTCAATGTGTGAAAACATATAAAAGATATCATTAAACGTAGAGAAGTTTGCAGTATTACGTATGTAATCGATTTTATACTTGTTAAACAACCTATAAGAAACATTATGTGTTTGTCCCGAGTAGTTTAAGTAATATAGTACATTACAATGGGATTTTATTAAATTAGTTGTAATTAGGAAATCAGAAAGGAAGAAACAAAAGTATAGCTACTAACAAAGATACAAAAAGTAGCGCTATATGAAAAATACACACAGATAACAGTCATAATTATGTAACAAAATAAAGCAAACTACAGACATATTAAATTAGGGAGTAAACAGGAAAATTAATATCTACACATTTTATTTTCACTTAGGTTTAATTTTGGGCATGCATTTATCCTATTTTTGTGCCATTTAAAACGGAAAATGATATAAAATAACTATCTTGAAGTATATTAAAGAAAATAAGATGTTCTTTTATCTTATGACATTGTGTTATAAAAATAATAAAAAGCAAAAATGTGTATGATTTAAAAAATATAGTTTTCAATTAATTTTTAGTATGTGAACTATTTTTTTTATTTTATTTTTCTAAACTGTAACTCAAAAAAATTAGAGTTTAGGGGAAGTATTTAAATAAAAATTTATTTTCATTATTTTAAATGAAATTTGAAAAAAGTGATAATTTTCTTCTATGTATTTTTCAGTGTTAATTATCACGAAGACATTTTCACTTGAAATTCGAAAGTGAAAAATAATTTGTATTTAATTTCAACAAAAAAATTTACCTTTTAATTTTCCCGAAAACGCAACTCCTATGGCAATGAAAAATATTTGAATGATTAGTTTGAATTTTCAAAAATTCAGAGAGAGAGATAATTATATTCACTGAATAGTCATCATCATATATGTTTGGATCATACCAATGCCATCATTTAAAAAATCCCAACGATCCTACACTTTAAGTTTAATGTTAAAAAAGTTAAAAGAACACTAAAGATAGAGAAAAAGATGACAAGAAATTGCGACATTCAAAGCGTATGAGTAAACATCTAAATTGAAATAAATTATCTTCATGGATTACACAAAGGGAAAAAATTCTGATTAGTTCTTTGACATAATATACGTAAAAACGAATAATAGATAAAAGTAATCAGCATAAAATGAAACCATTTATTATTTTCCCTAATGATCAATGGCTATCATTAAAGAGAACGTAGATAAATAAAATGTAGGATATTAATTTCAGTGTATAATTAGCACGAACTGTCTGCTTTTTTGTTTCTTCTAATTCAAAACTGTCGCAAAAATTATTTACTGAACAGAAAACGATCAATTAGACAATGAAACAAAATATGATTTGAAATAAGCTTTTGATTTTGATGTATTTGTATAGCTATTTTTTTCCCTTAAAAATATCTACATATTTTATAAAATTTGATTAGCTAATCAAATATTGTTCAAAATGCATATATTTCAAATTAACTTAATTTTTTGAATAAAGATATGAATATGATCTTTACATATTATTGAAAGAATAATATTGTTTAGCTTATAATATCAAATATTTCTTGAAATTAATACTATAGATAGTATTTATAAACTTAAAAGAAACGGGAAAAAACTCTCTAGAATACTGGTCCTTTGATGACCACGCGAAAAGCAATAACTTTTCGTTCGGAATGTATCCAGAATTTCCTCTTCTAAAGAAGATAGTTTTATTACAAGGATAAAATGAGCTATTTATGAGAGGGTTGGGATAGGAATTTGTTGAGATCTATTTCTTTAGATAGCTAAATGTATTGCCAACTATATTCTAAAACCTTTTCAACATGTTTGTTTTCTAATGTTACCTGTATAATATCAATGACCTTTAAGTTATAGTTCAAATAGTTAAAACTTACAGAAAGTATTGCACTTATTTTATAATACGAAAATATTCTATAAAAATATCAAACATTTTCATTTCATAATTTTTGAAGCAAATTAATGTGTTACTTAAATTGAATACTGCCTATTTTTAAGATTAGGAATTAGTGTTTTACAAGGTCCTTGGTTCTAAAATTTATTAAAAGTCTTTATTTCAAACATACACGAATTTGCTTATTTCAGTTTGTATAGCATTCAAAAGGCGTAATTCAAAACGTAAGCATAATTGAATTACATAAATTTCTAAATTAGTATTTCTCTTCAACTCACAGCGCAAAAGAACATCAGAGAAAAAATTTCAATATAATGTGAATGTACTGGATGAATCCAATATTATACATTGGTGGATATTTAAGCAGTGTATCTAATAATGTTATTCAGATATGGAATTAACAAATTGATGACTGTCATACTGAATGACATGCAGTATCTCAATGCCAGGATCCTGTGACTAATCCTTGAAAAGACAGACACAGTGTGAGGTCGGACTTGCAAAACTTTACAAACACATCCCGAATCATTATTAAATTTTTTTTCAGAACGTCCATTGGTATTGGTACAGCGAGAAACTGTCATCATGGATTCTATTACTTTAAAATCTTTTAACAATGCAGTATAGAGACAAATAGTGATTAGGGTGGGCTTATTGTTAGAGTAGTATGCAGAAGTAACATGTCTCTTTTTTTTTCAGACGAATCCCAGTTCTTCTTGAACATTCGGAATATGAATATCTCCAGTCTCTGTGGGGAACGATCTTCATTGTTCAAATTCGGTATCACTATAGGGGCTCATAGTGATGGTATAAGAAGTAGTCACTATAGGGGCTCGTGTAACAAATGGCTTCTTATACCATCATTTGGTATGATGGTATAAGAAGCCATTTGTTACACGACAGGCAAATTGCTAGTTATGATCGATGGTAATTTAAACATCGATAGATTTATTTCTGACATCTTAAGACCATTTTTTGTGTTTTATCTTTGAAGCTTGCAAAACATTTCCAACAAGATAATTCAAGAATGCATGTTCTGCGTCATGTTCCTTCCATACAGATGATATGCGGCTGTTACTCTGATTTTCATGGTGTCTTGACATTTCCTCTATTAAAAGCATCTTTGTTATGGGTTGCTGAGAATAAATCTCGTTCTCACTCTCCAGCTCGATCGATGAAGTGTAGAATAGACATACGAAAGCATGGAGTAGGTTGCACTTTTTTGTTTATTTCTTTGATTCCGTATCTAACTGAGTAAGGACTGATTTAGCTGCCATGCTATGTAATTGTTTCTATTAATTTGGCATCTTTGTAAATCCTGAAACTGTCTGAAATTTTAATCATTTGGTTTTTACCACACTTTTAATCCTTTGATTTACTTGTAATTAATTTTTATTAGATTCTCTTCGTAGTATTATAATTTTTACGTAACACAATAAAGAAATGTTAATGCTTTGGAAATTTTATATATATATTTATAGGAATATTATCCTTACTTTCATTTAAGTGTGTTTAAATGATTAAATAAAATAATATATTAAATATAAATGATACATCATTAAAAGTTTAAAAATAATTTCATTGATGTAATTTCAGTAAAATTTATTAAAACTGAATCCACTCGCTGTTAAGATTATATTAAATAACGTATAAGATTTCAATTATTTTCATAAAACTGATAAATATTCAAATGGCTATTTTCTGCTATGATAAATAAAAATTTCAATAGTTTAATCAAATTTTCAACTGTGAAAATATTTATGCATTTCCTATAGTTGATAAAGATTCGAATGGATAGCCTAAATTTGATATTCATAAATTCAAATGAAATCCTATTTGCAGCCCATTTCCCCGTTTAATTTTATTTCTCTTTACATTTCCAACACAATAAAAATATGATTAATAATTTAATCTCACCTTTTTTCAGAATGAAACTCATATGCTTAGTTGTTATTATTTGACAGAGGCCGGGCTAGTAACTAAAGGCTTATGTGATGGTCTTCTATTCTACAAATCGTTTATTTGATTCCTATAAATGTAGACTTTTAGAATTGTTTGGAATCAAGTTTGTACTGAAGTTACGATTTAGTAGCTCTGATGAGCAAAAAAGAGAACATATTGTGAAAAATAACGAAATACTTATTTCAAAAAAAAATTGTTAACAGCAAAAAGGAATTATAGAATTAAAAAAAAAGTCAAACGATTTTATCAGAGGTCAATTTTTTTATATTTTAGGTAACACTTACAGGGGAACGCTGTTCGATGTATGCTTTTTCAGATAGGTATATTCTTATCCCCAAATTCAGATGCTTAAAATTGTAAAGCATAGTCACACAAATATAATGTTTAATTTATAAAGAATTTGTTTCATATTTCCCCTGTACAATTATTCAAGTCATTCTGTATAAATATCTTAAAATCCAAATGTAAAAGCATGATTTTTAATTCATTTTTCTGAAATCGAAAACTTATAATCATAGGGAGCAGAATAAATTTTTCAAACCACAAACTTTTACTATTTAAATATTTTTATTAAAGTTTACTTCATTTCGTGCCTTGATTTCCAGAAACTAAAGTTGAGATAGATAAATGAATAATTCACCATTCAGTATTTGTCAGAGACCTTGTTAAATTTGATTCTTGAACCGAAGATGTTAATGGAAGAGTAGAGAATAATTTACATAAATATGCATTTGCGCGCATCTGTTCGCATTCTTTCCACCTTCAAAAACATTCATTTCCATTCAGTCAGTGTAACTTTACTCATTCCATGCATTTCAGTAACATAACTGCATAATGAATTCGAGGATATTGCTAAGAAATTAAAGTAACATACAAGTTTTGGAAACATGCATAATTGTGTCACATATCTCGTATCTGTGATTTTAATTCAAATAAATGAACCAACATTTTAATGCAAAATAATTATTCACAATACTATTAATGAAACTAATAATTAAAAATACTTGAAAATAGAACTTGAAATCCAAAGTATCTAAATAATGTAATTAAATTTGATAATATTATCGCACAGTCAAAGTTCAAAAAGATTTCACTAAACTTGGATTCACATAAGCTTTAATTTAATTCATATTTTCCTTGAAATGTACCATTACTTAAAATAAAAAGTGCATATTTGTCATGATACTTTTTGTTTGTTTTGTTGAAAGTAAAAATATTTTTTCTGAAAAGTTGGGAAATGTAAAAATATATCAAATTGTGCGCAAGCCAATACTGTCTTAAATTTTCTTATCTTCCCATTTCTGATTCTAAATTCTAGTTAACTATTAAATCGTAACTGATTTTTTTCCAAACCTGGTTTAGTTTTCGAAACATGACCTAATAATATTTGAATTTTACCACAAGGATCACTGCAAGACAAACCTTGTTGTCTTTCAGCACACACATTCCCACATATTTATAATTAAAGTTGTTAGTGTTCTGGAATTAAAGATGTGAAACAAGATACAATTACTATTATAATATATAGACGAATATTCTAATTTAATATCTAATTTAACTTTCTTTGAATGGCAAGAAATATTATGAATATATCACATTAACATTGATATATACTTAATTAAACGTTTATAAGCTTCAAACTGCATATGTCAATCTGAACATCAACCCCCACGTGTATATTCAAATTAAAACTGTATCCACTTCATAATGAAAAAAAATTTAGAATCAAAAAATAATAAAAGACTTTTATTTACATTTATTAAGCAACAATCTCTGCCATTTGCAGTTTTGGGAGATAGTATGATTCATTGCTATTCAACTGAATTTATTTTGGAATAGAAATATAATTTCTCAGATATATATGAATCACTAAACAATTAAAACTTTTAGATATTGTTTATAGAAAAGTTAAACGTATTCAAAACAAAACCTTAATGGATTTATCTTAATTTGGATTGAAGTGCATGATACTTTATTACATATTTGGAATATATTTTTGAAAAACAATATTTGTTTTTCGCTTGAAAACTACTTAAGAATTATTTTTGATTAAATATGAACTTAAAGAATTATTTTTAATTATAAAAATAATTTCTTGACAATGACTAATAATATTTTAGAAAATATTTGATTTTTAGTTTATTTTGATCGTTAATAACATTTACATTTATAATTTACATAACAATAAAAGGAATATTAAGGTATACATATGCAGACAGTGGGCTGCTTATTGAACATCAGTATATAAGTAGTATTTAATAAGTCAGAATTGATATCTTATTAATATTAACAGTTAATTTTAAAAAATTTATGAATAAAGAAGATTTAGACATCAATTTTTATATATAACACGATTTATTTAGTTAAATTTTCGTATCTTTGCTAATGATTCAAATAGGATGCATTACATATTTCATATTAAAAAAATGTGCTCAACTCCTGCCAGGTCTTGAGAAAAAGTTTTTTTAAAAACTAATCAGTATTCTCACCAAGGGCATTATTTCGCGAACTGAAATTATGATATACAATAAGTTAATATCGATTAAATGCTTCTTAATAATTAAATGTAATCGATGAAACTTTCTGATGCCAGTAATATATTAAAATTAAATATTATCCGATTAATTAATAAAATTAATAGTAATTAAATAAAAGTATTAAGACATAACATTAATTCTTAATCGTTTTAAAGTGATGAATTTAACAAATTAATGTTAATAAATTAAAAATAAATAAAATATTTATTAAATAATAAAATAAATTGAAAAAAATTCTAGCCTTATCTCTAAATTTAAAATTAGAAATAGATTTCAATTTGAGAAATTTTCTTCTATTAGTTAAAATTATTGATTGAATTTTTATTCCTTATTTTTTTCTTATCTTTTTACTTTGTGTATTAATATTATTTTACAAAAAAAATTTCATTAAAAATTAATTTACATAACCTAATTAATTTACAAAGCTTTCATGGACAACAACCTCTTGTAAAAATTTCGTACCTAGCTTTTGAAGAAAAATTCCTATATTTGGAAGAAAAGGAGTTTTTATCTTAGAAATAACGATGTTCAAAATGTTGTTTTGCATCGTAGAAGACTTAAGAACAGATGAGGGAAAAAATCAAATAAGGCGTGAAATATTTGGAAACTTCTTTTAGTTAGAAAATGCTGAGAACTGAATTCGGCTCTCTTTTTATATCTACTTTCCAATGCTTTTCCGATGGATGACACTCTGGGAAAGGGGAAAACACGTTCGCTATCAGATGAATACAGTACTTTTCCAAAGACAAAAAATAATAATACTGTTATATTCTATTATAAGAATTTTAAAAGAAAAGATCTGAAGTAGTAAATAGTTCATATACCTATCCTTAGTGGTTGAGCATAAATTCTAATTTTAAAGGGAAACCACATTCCTCCGTTCTTGATGTGAGCAGAGATCCAAAACAATATGCAGTACCATATAAGCAACTTTGCAAAGAGTTTAAATCAACATTAATTACGATTTAAGTTATCTACAAACGCTGTATCGAATTTCGAAGGGAAACATAATTTGTATTTTATGTTCGACAGAGACTAAATTCATTATATAAATTTCTATTCCATGAAATCATTCTTCTTTAAATAAAAAACTGAAATTTGGGGAAAAGACAGAATAAGGATTTTACTTAAATAGATTTATTTCATGTATAATTCAACAACAATGAAATCAAATTTTCAGGATTTGTTTAATATTTTTAATAATTTAAACCAGATTATAATATCGAGAGTAAGAATTAAGCAATTTGCAGCTATGCAAATGCAAGCATACAAATATTTATAAAACTCTCATTTATAGAGAAAAATTATAAATTTCTCATCTGGATTTATATACAATATATATAAAATAAAAATTAATAATATAAATTCCTGAGTTTTTATCTATGAGTGAATTATAAAATGAGGGAGAGTAAGATCTCATCTTATAAACTTTAGATAACCAGCAGCTATCATCGTAAAAAGATGTCGAAATAGCAAAGAGTGTCTTTTCTCTATAAGATGCTATATTTTGCAATGTAGCGAACGATAAAATTTTGAAGTTAAGTCTAAAAAATAAATAAATAAAATGTGAAAAAAGTCAATTTTTCATAGCTGTTTAAAAATAAGAATAGCAAACAATATTTTGCGCAAAGAAATGTGAAGTTAAGACAAATGAGTCCTACATTGTTTTAATCACGCGACTTTCAATAAAGATATAAAAACTTTTTGGAAAATATTAACCATTTGTTACTAGGCACCTGCTTCATTAATGCCCGGAATTGTCCAGATAAAATCATAAGGTGTGATACAAGATTGTATTGAACACATAAAAATGTACTATGATTTTCAATGTAATATAAAATATAAATATTTATTGTATTTATAAGTTCTACAATTTGAATTTACATTGAATAATTTAAATGAATATAAATCTGAAATAATATAATAAAGATATATATTGAATGAACTATTGATACTGGTAAAGACTTAAAATTTACAAATACTGGTGTGTTTTATTTATTTTAAACTTTCAGAATAAGTATATCAAGAAAATGTATACAGGAATTTTATCAAGATAATTAAAAAAAATTGTTGACAAAAATAATTTTTGTATTTACATCTAATTTTAAATTTAATAAGAATTATATTTATATCAACTCATTTAGTAATTTAAAAAAACTGTCGTATATTCATTACTCACTTTTTATCATTTTATTTTAAATTTTTCCCACATTTTACGGTTGTTAAATATTTTTTCATACAAAAAAATGTAATGTAAACGATAGAATTTAAGGGCATTTAAGTTAGAAACATTTTTAAAAGTTGACTTATAATCAAAGTAAAAGAGACGATATATATATATATATCATTTCTTTTACACACACACACACATACACACACACACATATATATATATATATATATATATATATATATATATATATATATTGGTTCAAATCAAAAAGTACACCTTCCAAAGAAATATTTGACTTATTTGACCTAGAAGAACTCAAAGAAATAAATCAGTTTCTTTACATTTGTATTCGCGAAATGAGGAAATTCCTTTGACCAAAAGAAATTTTTGTCGTACAAAAAGAAGAAAAGGTCCAGTAGTAAAAGTCCACATCAATGTATGTTTACAACAAATTGTTCCTCAAACTCAGCAATTTAATTTCCTTCCTCTTTTTATATTGCACATCCTCCCCTATCATCTCCTCTTAACATCTCTTGCGAGAATATGTGGTTGCAAATCCTTAAACTTTTAAGCATAAGAGAAAAAAACACATTTTTTTCACTCAGTTTTCTAAGAAAAAGAAAAGAAGCTAAGGACAATTTGCGAGTAGCATATTGGATAATAAACAGTCATTTTCTAGCCAACTCTCTCTACTCAAGACTTTCGTTCGGTGTTCCATCGGGAAAGATTCTGATATCCCGAGATATTGGAACTGGAATAAGAAAGGAGAAAAATAGGAAGAAGTTGATATGGAATTCCAAGGATCCCTACTGTCATCCCAGATGAGGATGGGCAGTGAAAACTTTTCCTCCATTGTCATTCAGTGAAGGGTGCAAATGGCATGAAATGGGGAACCTGCTAACCTTGTTGCTCATGTGACAGGGCATCGTTTGTGTTTCTAAAATGTCAATTAGAAATTTGAAAAATACGAGTGTGATGGAAACGTCTTGGACAAACAGCCTCTGGACGGGAGGAAGAAGATAAAATTTTACTTCGTAGCTTTAGTTTTTTTTTTTTTTTTTTTGTGCATAGACTGGGTGAAATTATTTTTCAGCTTTGTGACGTCATATTTTTTTCCATCTCTTTGAATCTTATAAAAGTCGAATATCAAATGATTTCTGTAACTTCTAACAATTTTTATATGTCTTTGGTCATTCTTTACTACGTTACTTATATATTTGAAATTAAATTTAAGAAGAGTGGATTTTGTTTTTTAGAATAAATATAAAATTTATATATTGCCCAAATATACAATAAATGTAAAAAGAGATTTAAGTATAATTTCTAATTTTAATTTTTTCATACGAATTTATATTCCTGTTTTCTGATATACTAACAAGGCAGTTGTATAGTAAAGTCTATAGCTTTCGGTTTGAACATTTTCTAGGATTTATTTCCACTTCAACCGTCAATATTTGTAGTTGTTTGGGATTTAATTTAATTTTTAGTATTTAAGGTCAAATTTGTCTTCAAGTGTAAAACCAATTAGAATTTTAAACTAATCTGCTTACACGTTTGTACATGCTAGTTTTTAAAAGAGTATTATACAGTAAATCATTTTAGAATTTTCTATAATGTTTTAATTAAATCGTGATTTTTCGTTTTTGAAATTGAATTTTTTTAGATACAGGGTGATCATAATTAAACTGAAAATTTAAAAACGCTGTAAAAAAAGAACCACTGGTCAGAAAGACCTGAAATTTCACCAGAATGTACTTCAAGCAGGGGGATTTTGTTTGGCGTGTGAAAAAAATTAGGAAAAAAGTGGCCAATAGATGGCGCTGCACAGGTGGCTGTAGGTTAATTACATGAATTCTGACATGAACAATAATCAATTGTGGCTGTAAGCTGAACGTTAAACCAGTTGTGCTATTGTAAGTCAGGCAGATGTTGTGGCACTCTTGGTGTAAAGCCTATTCAGAGCGACAAGGTGGTGCCACATCGAATAGGAAAAAATCGGTTTTTAATTGCCCTGGGGCCAAAAACCGTAGAAAAAGCCAACAATAATTCGGTTTTTAACTGTCCTTAGTCTTCTTCAAGAAATTTTCAATATGGTGTCCACCATTTTGTGTTAGGAGGTGTAAACGTAAAACGGTATTTTCCACAGCAGCTTGGAGTGTATCAGTGCTGATGTTGTTAACGTGCTGAGTAATATGGCATTTCAAATCCGCTAAGGTGTCTAGTGGAGCACTGTACACAACATTTTTCAGAAATCTCCAGAGCCAAAAGTCACAGGGAGTGATGTCCGGTGATCGTGGCGGCCAGGGAGTTGGAAAATGTCGGCTGATAATACTGTCATTTCCGAAATGGCGTTGCATCACCATCGACAATTAACGAGAATTCAAGCTACTCAGCATTTTATACAAGACGTTAATTTGCATATAACCACATGTGCAGCGCCATCTATAGGCCGCTTTTTTTCCTAATTTTTTTTTCCACGCCAAACAAAATCCCCTTATTTGAAGTACATTCTGGTGAAATTTCAGGTCTTTCTGACTAGTGGTTCTTTTTTTACAGCGTTTTTAAATTTGCAGTTTAATTATGATCACCCTGTATTTAAGTAATGAAAAGTAATGGTGGAAACAGATAGCACAAATAACTTTTGTATTTTATTAGCATTTATTTTTGACACAGCGAGCAATATTTGGTTAGTCCTTAAACACAAGATTTCTGACAGACTTAAAAAGATTTATTTTTGAGTAATGACATCGAGTGCATGAAAATCACATTTGCATCGAGATTTATGTCAGCTTCTTATTTACAATAAAGTTGGAATAAAGTTAAATCAATGTTTATATATATATTCGCGCGTGAACCTTTTTGGGAGATTTAACGCATGTGCATTGAGTATGGCGAATAAAATTATTTATTCATACAAGTTTTCAACTAACGTAGCATTAATTATGGCAAAATGATCTCTGATTTCACTATTATCAAATTTGCTTAAAAAAAAAAGACTGATTATTCTAGAGGATTCTAAATTGATTCTTGATTATCAAGATAAATATGTCACATTCAATCATTTTTTGTGCTGAAATTTTTTTTCTGGTGAATTAACATGCCTAAAACAAAAAAGCAAGAACCAGCTAGTAAAATAAAGCTTTGAAAAGGAAGAATGTGTTATGTCATATTATAAATATTAATTTAAATGGGATATCACACTAAACTACACATCTTTAAACATGATTTTGTGCCAATCACTATTCAACAAGAAGCTCTAATTCCTGTTGTGAGAATTCATTTTTAACATGTTCTTTGATTTATAGAACATTTTCATCATAATAAAATCTAAAATAACCTTATCATCTGTAAAGTTTAAAATAGAAACGTGTTGCCAATTTACAATTTTTAAGTAGTTACAAGTTTATATGAATCATTTACAAATATTAGAAAAAATTTAAAACACATTTTGAATATAAGATTTTGTTTATTTTTATGAAAACAATCTTTTAAAAATTTTAGAGTGCTTTCTTTGTTTTAAATTGGTTTTTCTTTCCCTGTCTATTTATTTTGAATTTTCTGGAAAAATAGAAATTTCTATCATTTTCTTCACATTTTGAAATTAAACTAGCGCAAGGCTGGGAATAATGCTCTTTCGGTCAAATTACATTACCAAAAATTTCGCTACTTAAATATATTTATTGTTTCGTTGTAAAAGAATTCGATTTGGCAAAGAGTTATGAAAAGTAATTTTTGCATATGGAGGAAAACTTCGTCAGAACTTCTTTGTATAGATAAAAATATGTTGCATTAAGATTTGAAAAACATAAAATTTTATTCTGCTGGCATAATACTATGATTTTTCTTTTTGTTATCTTTAATCAACGCGCATTTAGAGAAAAACTCCCTAAAACACGAAAATTATATTTCCATTTATTTAATTTTAGTTATATATAATATAGATTGTGATAAATATTAATTTCAGATTTAGATATAATTTCTTTAGATTGATATTTCAGATTTAGATAGATTTCACATTTTGTATAGTATTTTTGCTAAAAACATTCTGATTTTAATATCTCAAATGTGATGTTTAATATAATGAATATGTAATATCATTATAATATAATCATCATAACATCAATTATATCTTATAAAAAAATAATAATAGCAAATTAAAAATATTTGCATTCCTCTGAAAACAAGAAACGCTTATATCAATCTTTTTCTCTATGGCACTGTGAAATTTGGCACAGGTGCCTGTATAATCCAGGATGCCAAATTCTGAGATAGGCGATTTTTTGACGGATTTTCTTTTCTATCTGGCAACCTCGTTTTTATTACGTCATATATATGGAGACCTATAAGAATGATGCAGAAAATTCTATTTTGGTAACCCTAGTATTTACGTCATCACGCACGTCATGATACTTCATCTTGGCAACATCTCTTCATCGCCAAAATTATTCAGTATTTGGAATCATGGATTATACGGCACCTGTGCCCAAAATTTTTGGAAATGAGTTACTAACTTTTTATACATTCTTATATTTGAAATAAAAGTCTCTGATCTCAATAAAGAACTTGAAAGTGATTTAGTATGACTTTGAAGCCCTCACTGATGGATATTTACCAAAACGCTCAAAAGCCTTCGTCAGTATCCAATTTCTACGGATCAACTTTTCGGAACCACGTGTAACACAGAGGGGGAGGTGTAATAATTAATGATAACCACTAATTCGAAGAAGTGCCGGACTCACGAATTTTTCAACATTAAAGGCCACAATATTCTCATGGGATGGAAGAAAACGTACTCCTGTAAAGGCCTTCAATTATAACCTGCTGAACAATCTACTAGTACTCAGAAAATGCTATTTATGTCTTCTTTAACACCCTGGACCTTTGGGAAATGACCTTCTAAATCTGTACCACTTCTATAGATTTGGAGCGAACAGAATAAAGAAGGGGGAGTTTCCCAATTAATGTCTATCAATCGGTTTCCAGCTGAATACCATAGCTGTATGGATCGGGAATAGTTCACTAAACGTGATTATCCCGTAACCATCATATCAATCAGAAATGGAACTTAAGGCATTGTAGAATGTGTCTATTTGAGGCATCTGGAAATGGTATGCTTAAATCTCCAATCTTTTTTAATTTCTCTTTGCATTTTTTTAATTTCTCTTTGCATTATAAGAAAATGACAAAAACGAGCTAAGGAACTTACCGGATGTTCTTACTGTCCTTAACCTATTCCATTTGTATTCTACTAAAGTATCTAACAACCAGTTTAACAGCTAAGAAAATCAATTGAAATCACTTTTCTAAGATATAAAAGGGATGTTTCCCCAAGCGATGTTCCCCAGACGTTTCCCGATAGACCCTTTTGTTGAGAGGAAATATTTCATATAATTCTTATATCAATTCTTTTTAAAAATCACTAATTTCCTACTATGTATATTTAATACACATATTTCTTTCAAAGCCTTAAAATATAGTTAACATATAAAAGTCATTTATAAAAGTAAATATATGAAGACACATGAATAATTTGTTATTATAAAACTTGCAAGTTAAAATTAATATCTGATTTTATTCGCATCATTATAAATTTTTGAAATTGATATAAATGAAAATTTTAGCTCTAAGCATCAAATACATTGAGTAATTATGGTTTATTATTTAAAAATGTCCCTGAAGAATGTTTTGTATTATCATAAATAGGCATGTATGTCTACATGCTTGAGGTAAAACAAGATTATATGGTTTCTAAGGATCTTATCAAAGGTTCTTTATCTTTCTTTGAGAACTATTTTTTTATTTCATTAAAGAAATTTGACTGTAAAGTTATTCACGGGTATTCATTATTTTGTCTAAATTAGTTACTAAGTGCAAAATTGCTTAAAGTTACTTAGAATTTATAAATAGATGATTTGATTTGAATTATAACCTCATGATGAATATTAATTTCTTGCGTAAGCAAAATATTTCACTGAACTCTGACATACAGAAATGAGAAAGAAATAAAATAATGGAATAAAATTTGAAATCACACATCAGCCATTTTGGGCCGTGAAATTCGCACAAGGAAATTACCAAATGGTTTTAACCTGGAAAACGAAAATCATTTGAAAAATGAGATTTTAGATGGGGAAATATTTTCAAAATATAATGATAATACCGATGCAATAATAACACCTAAACATATTGAGACACTTATACAGATTTTAAATTCCTTAGGATCCAGCGTCCGCACCAAAATATTGTGATTTCATATGTAGAGTTCGTCACCAAATCGTAATCTAAAATAAGAGAGTTAGTTGTTTTTTTCCGATTTATAGCACTTTCGAACGACGGAAAAAGACACGAGGAACCATATCGTACTTATCTAATATTAATTAAATATCATATCTTAATAATCAGTCCCTAATAGAAGTGATATGCTAATATGAGACAACTGAGTGAGTATAATATAAAGTATTTAGCTCCTTATCAAATCTCTTGATTTAAAAATTTTAATGCATGCAGTAATTTACTATTTAAGAAAGATTAATTTAATTTATGATCGTTGTTTTGGCGTATTGCTTATTGATGATGGACGAATGAATTTTTCAATTTTTTTTTAAATTTAATTATTGTTTAATTTGTTTTATTATTTATCTCCATTCATAGGAACCTAACATTTATGTATTTTCTAGGTTAACGGCTAGACAGACATTAAGTTTAGTGATCTATAAGGGCTCAGTTTTTAGTTAGAGTACTTGAAGGTAACCGAATGTTTTTTGACAATAAGTTGAATATGAGATGGTGCTCAATGGAACATAAAATTTATAGACAGTTTGAAGTTGTTCAAACTTTGATGTTCTTTATTTACCAGTAATAAATTTCTTGGGAGAGACATATAAGGATAAAATTATGGGATATGAAAGTACTGATTCTTGAATTATTCAGTCATTTGATTTCAAGACCATAGACTTCTTATAGTTATAACCAAAATAATGAATGTATGTGATTAAATTCTTTAGTATAGAGGATTTTGAACGGTATATTATGTATTGAATGGTGCATTACATAATCGCAAACCTATGTTACTTAATCTCTAGGTATAAGTGTTATCTACTGTTTCCTAGTTTTATCTTTTCAGTACTTTTTTGTTCTTTTGTAAGGATGGAAACCAAATAAGGGGATGTTATTAATAGGAATAAAAAAACGACATTTATTTATGTTACTTTACTTACATATCTAGATTAAAGTCAATTAGAAAGTTACATTAATTTAAGTAAATTATTTTAGTTTGATGCAATGTAGTTTTTTGAGTAAAACTTTTCCTTACATCATGCAAATGAAAAAATAGATAAAAATTCTTACATTTTATATATATATAATAGATTTCAATAATTGCAATTTTATTCTGTTTAGTGATTTGCAAGCAAATAAAATGTATTAAATAGTGTTTAACTTTTGATCTATTTGATTGATTTGAGATTATTTGTAGATTGTTTTTAGAATTAATCATATTTTATTAATAATATTTAAAATACGGAGCATTTTTACTTGTATTTATTCTTTTTATATCTGATAAGTTAGAGAAAAATTTTATAATTTATGACAGAGAGAGAGAGAGTTGGCAACATTAGAAATTGGAAAAGGTCAAAATAGCATGTGAAATTACGCGAGATTGAAACCATGTAAAATTAATCTATTTTGCGAAATGAGTTAGCCTAGGTAAATGAATAGTTAGATGCATTGATCTAATTAAACACACTAAGTAGAAATACCTCGTTACTCATCACTGTAACCATAAGACTATAAATATTTTAATTCTGAAAATCTGATTTCAAATTATTTATCACAAAAAAGAGACTTAATTTTCAAAATAAGGGGAAATATTTTATTATTAAGTTTAATAATTGATTGTTTCATTATTTATACTAAACTTAATAGCAATCCTTTTAAATGTGTTTTATAATTTAACATTAAATATTTAATAATTAAATCAAAATTTAAAAGTTGTTAAACATAATTTTAATATTTTAAAAGCTTTTATTTTGTTCTTCTTTATATATATATATATATATATATATATATATATATATATATATATATATATCACAGACCAATATTTATAAGACGTACATCTTGCCGAAAATAACGGCACGCCAAAATTTAAATTGCCGCTAGGCGGCGTGACTGATGCACGATACCACTATCAGTGAGAAATGCATTGATGTCTATGGGAATAAAAATTTTAAAAATTAATTAAATAAAACTGAAAATAATGTGAAATAGTTGAATTTATGATAAATATATTGAATATCAATCTGTCATTGATTAGAGTAAAACAAATGATGATGGAAATACAAAATCTGACATTTTATTGTGTTAGGTGTTATGCAAGAATAGAACCAGTTTTACTTTCGTTTTTGTGGATAGAGTAACATTTATTTCAAAAAATTCATTGTATCTATTTATATTATCAATATTTGAATAGTTATATTTAATTAATGATGTTTTCCTTCATTATTTATATTTATTTTCTCTGATTTTAACCATTTAATAGATAGTTTATAAAGCTGCAAGAGAATTTGATAGATACATAATTTTAATGCATTTACCATTAATTGTAATTTTATAAATTGAATTTCAAATATTTAAATTAATAATTAATTAAATTCAATATATTTTAATAGGAAATCAAATTCTATTCAATCAAATACCAAATATATAAATATAGTTATTATATTAAAATTAATATCTTATTTGAATCAAATTTAAGTTTTACATTTCAATTTAATTATTCTAGTGATTTTTATAGAAAATAATTTTAATATTAATTTTTTTGTTATTCTAATTTTATAAATTCTTTTATTCCTCGTTAAAGCTTTAATATATTTTGCTATGATGTTGCGTTTTGCATAATTCATTTTTTTACACAATTAAAAAATTAAATATTTCTCAAATTCATTATAACCAATAACTAGCACTATGTTATGTAATTAAATAATTATTTAAATGTAACATTTTTTAAAATTATAGGTAGGAACTACTTAAATTTAGTTACAAATCATCAACTACAATAGGCTTTCTTATTTTTCATTATTTTCCTGAATAATATAATAAAAATCAATAAATTTACATTTCTTTAAAAGAAAGCAATAACAAAAAGTGCAAATTAAACTAAATCATTTTGCTTCATTTAATATGAATTACAAACCAAATATCCTACTTCACAGAGTCACTTTTTTAAAAATAGTAACTCATGAAAAATAGAGTATTTAGTTAAATGGGATAAGGGTTCAATGCATCCAACAATAAGTCAAGTATGAATATTTGTGTCATGAAAATTTCACTAACTTTGTATGGTGTATTTAGCTTCTGCTTGACAATGAGGTGGGTTTTGCTAAAGAAAATAATAACTTTTATTAAATATCAAAAAAATACATAAAGAAATAGCATAAAAAAAGAAATAATTTGAAAATTTAGTGAATTTAATTTAAAGTAAAATTAGCAAGATCAAATTCAATGCAAATACAAAAGAATACAGGTATATGTTAAAGTTTGTTACTCAAGATCAAATTAAAAATGTTATAAATATGGTAGGAATAAAAATTATAATAAACATTTCCCTAAATAAAACATGCAAATATTTGAAATTGTTTTAAATTTTAGCACTTATAAACACAAAAATATAAATACTTCAAATTACAATAGTTATCAAATTATAAATAAAATATTCAATATTTTTTATGCATATGTTTCATCTAACATCCCTGTAAAAGTTGTAAATTTATTTATTATTATGAATACATGGAAAATAATTATATTTATTAATAAACATATTTAATTATTTCCAAATATAAATATTATAAATGTTAATTTTACAAGCTGTATAAGTGAAAAACTTGTCTAAATGAAAAGAGCAATTTGCAATTTATAGAAAGCAAAATGTTTTAGTAATTTATTATTTATAACTTTTAATGAAATGGTAATAAATTGTTTAGTACTTGAAAATTACAATGAAGTGAAAAAAAAACTGCATTCATATTCAGAAGATTTTTTAAAAAATACTAAGAAAAATTTTTTTGTTAAATTAAAAAATAATACAAAACATTAAATGTCTTTAAACATTTCAAAAAATTTGTACAACACAAGTAACTTACAGTTCCATCTGATAACTTTTGTGTATAATAGCTATTTAAGTCTTTTTATTTAAAGTGCAAAGAACACACTACATCTGAAGAGTCAATTGCTTATTAGCCAGGAATTGCCTTTTCCATTTTCAAGCAAGTTTGGATCCTAAGTCAATAATACATTATAATATGCAGAATAAATTAATAACAAAGTTATAATTATATGTTTACTTATGAGTATATCAGCTTTATTAATACCAAGTTATAATTATATTTTCCTGTTTTATTTAAAATCAGTGAATCAGTCACTTAAGTGATTTACTTGATTTTAGCTTTGTATTGATACTAATTATATTTACATACAATTATATTCAATAAATACAATTTAATTCAATAAATGAAGACAATTTAAAATAAACAAGGCAATAGAGAAATATGGGGGGGGAGTAAAGTTAGATTGATATATAAATATTTGATGGAGTACTTACAAGGATTTTTAAAATTTTTCACAATATACAATATCAGAAATAAAAAAGAAAGAACACAATCAACAACCTGAAATGGTTGCATTTTAATTAACCAGCAATTATTTGATTACAAAAAAGAACAAAACTAGATAATTTATTATATTTTGATAACAAAATTCAATCGCCGATTACTGCATCCCAGATCGCAAAAAATAATACAAATGCATACATTTTATTCATTTTACAACATAAACTAACTTATCAAGATAAAAATTATTCATTGAAAATAAAAGTAGATGAAATATAAACGTGCACGTTGTATACCTTTGGTGCACTAAAAGGCTTGGTAGTTTTCCCCATTCCTCTTTCTTTGATTAATATCCGATTTGTAGCCGCTTTTATATCAGGACAAAAGCATGATTTGGCATTTAGTATAATAAAAGTATTTAGAAACTATAAAAACAATAAGTATCAAGTAAAATGCTACATAACACAATGTTAGTAAATTCAATCACTTGAGAACTTGAAATGCTTTTTACGCCGCCTGGTGTCAAAATGTTCAGGAAAGTCTTCAAGATGGCGTGTCATTTTTTGGAAGCAGCCAATAGAAATTGCTGGTCTATTATATTGGTCGTTGATATATATATATATATATATATATATATATATATATATATATATATATATATATATATATATATAAACATATATATATATATATATATATATATATATATATATAAACATATATATATATATATATATATATATATATATATATATATATATATATATATATATATATATATATATATATATATATATATATATATATATATATATATATATATATACATATATATATATATATATATATATATATATATATATATATATATATATATATATATATATATATATATATATATATATATATATATATATATTAAGTGAAATTAAAAAAAGTAGAAGAGAGATTTTATTGATATTTAATTTATAGATATTCAAACAAAATGGGAAATAAATTAGTATAGCTATAATTATTTTGATTTTCATATATTAGATGAATATTTATGGAAGCAGTTATACTTAATTATTTGAACTTAAATTTAAAAATTTTATATTGTGCGTACCGTATAAATATACGGTAATAAATCAAGCAAATTGTAAGATATAATATTTATTTTACTTTATAAAAATATAGCTTAGATACAAAAATGTTGTTGCGATCAAATCACAAACTATTTTTAAGCGAATTTCTTAGTATAATTTCAAATTATTTTGCTATATAATTTAATAGAATATTTTCACTTCGGAGTAAATTGGTTGTAGTTTTGAACACTTGGTATTTTTTGAGAAAAATTAATTTTATAAAAAGGAAATCTTTGATTAATTTTCAATTGTACTCAATTTTAAAAAAATATTATGCCTGTGTGTGTGTGTCTATTAAAAACAAACCAAATAAATTTTTCAAAAATAATTATGAATACACAATGATAGATAACAACAGGTGTAATGATATTTTCTAATTTCTAAAAGTATTTCTATATAGTTAAAAGTGAAGATATTACTTCTAAATGTCTTAAAAATACATGATTTTTATTAGTAACGAATTTTCTAACAAATATATTGATAAAAAAGTTTTGTAATATTTTCTTATTTTAATGCAGAATAATTACTTTAATTTAAATTAATTAAAAGCTTATTGTATGTGTGTTATTAATAACTTAGCAAAATTGTAAAGTCAGATTGTAAAAAAGTGTGTATTTTTAAAATTGGATACAAAATGTTATAGTTAATGCCATTAAAAAAATATTTCGATATTTTTGTATTGTTTATCGTAAAGTAAAGTGTATTTTCTTCATTGCTGCGAAAAATTAACTTTAACCTCTCCCCCGCACAAGAATCTTATAAGATGATCTAGCTCATCTGCTGTTGAAAACAATTGTGTTTATTAAAAAATCGTATTATACATGCTTTTTAGTAAAAACACCCACTATATCAGTATTGAGTTTTGCCCAAAATAAAATGTATATAAAAATCTTTTATATATTACACATAATAAAAGCAATAAAAATGTAAACAGTAAAATTATTATTCTTTTTTTATTGAAAAATGTGAAATAGGATCCTTTCAGGCTTTGAAATAATTGAAATATATTCATAACGCCTAAATGATAGTATAGCGCTCAGTAAAAAGCAAGATTTTACTTCTGCTCTTTGCTACTATCGAACAACATGAAGGAAATTTGTTTTCTACTTGTCATCACATTTGCCAGAGTGATTGCTTCAGAATTTTCCTGATTTTCTTTCTTAAGCTGTGTGAGTACGACCCACCACCAATAGAAAATCGATGTAAGTATGATATCCCTCCCCCAAGTGATTTCTCGCCAAATCTAGCGTTCTTTATTTTGATTATCCTGTTACCAATTTACGTTTTTGTTATTTTTCAGATTATTTTTGTTGCCAGATTTGGCTTTGCTCATGTTGTACATCATATTTATATCATATATATGGTTATTTCCTGTGACAACAGCATTTGTAGTTTTCGTTTTACTTTCAATTCGAACTTTTTGTTTTACATTTGTGGTTGTGTTTCGTTGTCGCCAGCATCAGATCGTAAACTGTTCTTTTTTTCCAATTTCTTTTTGTTTATTTATTATTACCTTTTTCTTATATATTTTTGTTAATTTATTGTTATATTTTTCTTATATATTTTTCCATAATATCACCGAGCATATTCGACATGATGAGCTTGACGTCATATCAAGTAAGTCATTTTTATTTACTGATCTCTTTTACTGGTTGTTTTAATGAGAAGGCTAACCCAACAAAAAAAGAGTTTTTATTCATTTTCTTAGTAATACTTTATTAGATTTTGTATACTATTATGTGATTTAAAATTTTCTAAGATGCGTATTTTTGAAACTAAGGGAAAATTCCCGCTTTAAAAAACTTGCGCTTAACTTGGCGACGAAAAAAAAGTCTCAATGGTCGCTAATGATCCTAATAGTTCCAGAAAATATTTAGAGAAACATTAGGCAATAGATATTCAAATACCTTACAAAAGCCTGTTAAGACACTAAGCGGCATCAAAATTATTGCTATATCTTAGCCATAACAATATGATCTAAATATTACGCATTTGTGTGTTTTTTGTAAGCACGCTTGAATTGTGAATTCTTATGAATCACTTTTTTCTTTCGTCAGTTCGATATGTAAATAAACTCAATTATTCCCAAAAAATCTTTTTAGAATTCACCGGATGTTAAATAATTTCTCAGTACCTTTTACCATTCGGCTATTCAGTGTGTAATTTAAAATGATTGTGCTAAAAATGAAATACACGATTTTGAAAACTATCGCATTTATTCAAACAATTAATCATATTTAAAGTATATTTTATATTCAATATATTTACTTTGTGATTGTGAAATATTATTAATAAATTTTTAAATCAGCAGTATATGCATCATACATTTCGACATTCTTATTTTAACTTTTTCTTCAAGAACTTTTTTCCTTAATATCTACCTTTGTTGCAAAAATGTTTTATTTATTTCCCAAAAACTATTAATATCAAGAAAAACGTTATACCTTAATTGAATATTCTAATGCATTCCATGGTAATAATAGCTTTTCATGAAAAATGAGTTAGAATATTTCAAGCCACTATAATTCTTTCTTTATGTTCAACCCATAATTTTTAGCAATATTTTATAGAAAATACTAAGGTAATGCAATATTTGAAAAACGAAAACAAACCAGAAACTCAATAGGGGTTGTATTTCATAAAAGATCATACGATGCCAAATAAAAAAATGGAATTAAATACAGTTTTCTTTTAAGATTTTATAAATAATAATGAAATTAATTCTATGAATAAAGTTGGTTTACTTTTTTCAATACTATAGTCTATATGTATACATATATATGATATATATATATATATATGTATATCTATATGTATATATATATATATATATATATATATATATATATATATATATATATATATATATATATATATATATATATATATATATATATATATATATATATATATATATATATATATATATATATATATATATAGTATAGTTAGGAAAAAAGACTTGATATAAATGTTTAAGAAATAAAAGTATTAAATCTGAGATAAAAAAATTATTACTGAAAAAAATCAAGAAAACATACCATTTTGAAACATAAATTAAAATATCTGATTACAAATTATTAAAAATATTTATTCCGGTTGAATTATTACTTTCTTAATGACTAGCTTATTAGTTCACTTGGAAAATTTTATTTATTTACTCTAGAAATGAGTAAACAAACACTTTGCTTTAATAACCCAAGCAAATGAAATATGAAGCTTACAACCTTTATCGTCTGCAACTGTCATTGTTTCTCTGAACAAAAATAAAATTATTTAAACTTATCTGAATGGCAACACATTCATTTCGCATAGCTTTAGGGAAAAGAATTCATCGTTTTCGTATATCGAAGCCCTGCGGTGCCATTCTAATGAGAGAAATAGTTCCATTAGCCATGAAATTTCTTCAGAAATTTCATCCGCAATTCGATGTTTACGCTTACCATGCGGAATAATTGATTCCAGGGGTTTTGGGTTTTAGCATGAAAAATACTTCTTAATTAAAAGCGAAATAAAGCTTCTCTTACTTGGCCCGTAATTACCGCTTTTAAATTCCATGACAATCGTTTTTCGTTAATGACCCATAAGATCTGCACTAAAAACAAAATTCCACCGTAATTATAATAATAGATAAAATTGTCGAAACCGAGCGAACGGAAAGTCAATGAGAATTTTGAGGAAAATTGGAGCTAAGGAAGAGTCAAATAGAGCGGAAGGTCAAAAAGCAAATAAAAAGTGACACGACGAGAGATTTAGCAAGAATTTGAGATCGTTAGGGGCAGTGGGATAATTAGAGTTTTTGTAGTCATTAGAGTTTCTGGTTTGAAGAGCGAGCCATCAACTATGGGAAACATCATTAGATTTGCCTCTATGCATGATGACCTGTGTGTTTACTGTTTGGGAAAGAAAAGTTAAGGTTACAGTTATGAGCGGTAGAAAGTTGCCATTTGTCAACAGAACTTAATCAGTAAATTTTTTTTATATGAGGTTAAATCGTTTGATAAATACCTCCGGTTTGAGAAAATAATTTTATTTTTATTTAATTTTGGTCTGATTTTGTTTTTGGAATATTATGAATGGACTGCAGATAATGCTGTTGAACACTTTTTACATGACATTTTAAAAACATTGAATAGCTTATACAAAACCTTGTCTAGGATAAAATAAATTATTTGCTTTATTAAATTAATTTTAGTTTATCATCAAAAATTAAATTTATAGTTTTTGTTTAAATTAGTATGTTTTTAAGTGCAAATTTTAATGATGAAATTAAAATGTTCTGTTTTCTAGGAATAAAACTGATATTTTGAATATAATTAAAGATGTTTTAAAATGTTTTATAATATAAGTTATATTGAACAAAATTCTTAATAATGTGCATTCCAAAAAAAACTAAACTTACAAAATTCCAAAGAGAATTATGCATGAATAAATAATTTGAAGAAATATTTGCATAATTTAAAGTGTCCAATCACCTCTTCTGCAATGCATTAAAAATATTCAATATTATAACTAAGTAATATGCACAAATATGCTAAGTTATGCACAAATTATTCATACATAGAAGTTCAAACAGTATTTGATCCTTACTTAAAATTGATGGTATTTTTTGCTGATAAATAGTGGGCATATGAATTTTACATATTTTCTGATAAATTTATAGTAATCTTTTTTTAATATTCATTTTTTATTCGATAGATCGATATTTTAAAGCAAAAAATTAACACAGAAAATGTAATTATAATTACTCTTATCTGTGGTAATTTGATGATTAATTTTCAGCTGTTTTTTGCATTATTTATTTCCTGATTCTATAAAGGATTATTAAAATAGTCTTTTTTCAGACTGTAGTAAATATAATTAGCTTTTACGGAAGTCCAATCTTATCAATTTTTTAAGGCAAGTATCTTCAATTTTGTTATTTAGAATTCCATCACAATAATTCAGTGTCATTTAGCAATCATTCTCAACAGCGGCCTTCAAAACAAATGCTATCATATTAAAGGAAATATTCTAAAATAATTATTGTCATTGTGTTAATTTTTTTAACTCTAATATACAACATTTATGACAGATAAAATGATCAAAAACGAGTTGCAATTTAATGCAACGGGCTGAGCTAAAAGCTATTGGGATTCTGCAAAAGTAACTGTGATCTCAGTATTTGCCATATTATATCTTTTTGTGATATTTTGAGCAGTTACGAATTTACATTTAAATAATTCTATATGAAAATTAAGTGAATTAATTGTTTTGTTAAAAATTATTTCGAAGCAAGTTGAATGTTTTCTTATAATTCTTGATCTGAATATTTATTTCTGAAACTTAATTTCATATAATAATTCATTCTCTTATTTTATCGATAGGTTTCATTTACCCAAATGTTAAATATGGCTTAAAAAAGAAAAAGAATGCATATTTAAATGCATCATAAAAAATTCATTAATCAATTACATAAAATGATCTATTTCATGTAAAAATTAATTTTATCAAAAGTTTTACTAAAAAAGTACCTGCGAAATAGGCCAGTGATATACTAGAAAATAATCGTCAAAAACAAATAACTCTGTAAACTTTATAAAATTTATATTTATTTTATTTGACACGTGAAACCAAATAAATATAATATTAACAATATTTGATTGTATTTAATGTAATAATGTTCTTAAAAACCATTTACTTTAACAACATAATTTTTCCTTATATTAAATTTTAAAAACATAAAAAATAATTCAACAAGTTTTAAAACCTTAATTTTTTAAGTACTGCATGGTAAATAAGATTTGTTCAGTGTTAGGTAAATCATTGGGCTTAAAAACTATTAATTAATAATTAAAAATATTTGATTCTCTTTGAAAATTATTTATTAATAGAATAGGAAATCGTAACTTATATGATATTAAATCATGTTCTAGAAATCATAAAATATTCATTCATTCAGTAATCTTTCAATCATATTATATTCCTACATTCAGTAATATGACTAGGTATGAATTTTGACCTTATAATTCTGATGAAATAATTTGCAATAAATTTGCAGAAATAATTTATTTCCGATACAATGAAAAACATTTACCTAAGTTATTCCTGTTAGAATAATGTTTTATTTCTTAGAAAGGTTGTAGTATTTCCATATCTTCTAAGAAAAATTAAGGAAAAACGAAACTTTTTGAAAAATTAATTAATGTAAACTCTTTAGTTTCAAAATTTATAAATTTAAAATATTCAATGATGTTAGTCAAAATATAGAATTTATAATTTCTAAGTAATAATTTGTTTTCCCATGCAAAATATTTCAAGAAAATCAATCTTTTTTTAAAAAAAGATATTTCGTATCTTTGTCTTTGCTATCATCCATATCTTTCACGAAGAATATAAGAAAAACCAATCTTTCTAGAAAACTAATTAGTTGAACATGAAATTATAAAACAGGCATTTTAAAAAAAATTAGTAAAATAAGTCATTAAATTGAAAGTTAATTTGATTTTACAATTTCCCCGAAATAATTGCTTTTAAGATATGAAAAACAAAAATAGAAATATTATCTTCTCAGGGCATGTTCCAATTCTTTATTTAATTTCGGTATTATTCATGTATTTTCAGAAATAAAAAAATTAATCTCTTGAAAATAATTATTAGAACGCGAAACTGTAAATATATATTAAGAAAATTGCTTAATAAATTGTCAAAGAATATTGATTTCTTAATTTTTAAGAAAAATTTATTTTGTATGGAATCCATAAAAGACCTATCTAGAGCCGAAAATATTCTTCTTTGAAAAATGTGTTCTCTTAGAATTTTTAGTATCACTCATACTTTTGAAGATAAAAGGGAAATATCATAATCTAACTGAAAATAAATTATTACAACAATTTATAAAATGCCTATTTCGTAACACAAACCATATAAAATGTTTATTTTATAATTTCTACATGCTCTACCTTTTTTCATCAAATTTATTTGTTGTGTGATATAAAATAAATAAACTAAAATTATTTATTCTGCAGATATATTTTCGTATTTTCCTTCTTTTAATGTTATCTAAATAGTTCATGAACAATACAGTTAAACACTTGTAGAAAAATTAACAAATCATTAAAATATATATTTAAAATATTCATTACTGTATATATAGGAAGTAGAATTTAGAATTTTGACAGAATAATATCAGTTTTACCGATGAAACAAAAGAAACCAAAATTATTCTTCCTCGAGGCACCTTCCATTTTCTTTTCTTGTTCACGGTATCACCCATCTTTTAAGAACAATAAAAGAAAAACTAATCTTGACGAAAAATGAAACGTCTTTAAGAAGTTATAATTTTCTGTCGAAGACTTATTCATTCCAGAAAATAAATAGATTCCCAAGGTTCATCAAAATTCTGTGTGTCTAAAAAAAAACAAAGAAAACAAGAAAACAACACATTTTCCACGAATACCTTCCAGCATTTCGTTCGGCAGAAATGAATGTGAGAAAATGTCGGACGATAGTTTAATGCATTATTTTTTTTCTCCTCACTCGTTTTCTATCAAACATTTTTTTTTTCTATTTTGCTTTTATCCTTCCCATGATTCCATTTTTCCCGTCGTTCTCTTCCTCGTTCTTCGAAGTTCGACGTATTCCAAAAGAGGAAAAGAGAGAGAGAATAGCCTCGACGCCGGAACAATGTTTGGATGAGAGCAAAAATGAAGCAGAATCTTGAGGCATAAATAAATTGCTTCCTGAGCAGAAACATTTTTCAAAGCCAGATGGGAAACAAAGAAGTTCTTTTATTCTTATTTGCTTCCTCTATGTTTATCTAATGTTTCTTATTATAATACTGCCTTCAGCTGAGTATATATACATATATATGTGTGTGTGTGTTCAACCAAGTAAAATTTTATCTAAGTTTATTAATAAGCTCCCTTATTTGCAATCGCTATAATAAATGAAATCATTTTAATATCCTTTTATTTAATGAAACTTGCATAAAAATACTTCAATATTTTGTCCCTAAGAACTTGCTTTAATTTTATAAATAAATCAGGAATTACAACTTTTTTACCATTCCTAATGTTCTATTTACGTCCTTAAAATGCATTATTATACTATTACTATAGACAATATGTATTAGATAAATTAACAGATGAAATGTATTGCAAGATACATTTCAGCATTTACCGTGATGTTGCATAAGTCCATTTTGAGCACCGTGCAATTTCTTGGGGATTTTCTTTAGATGATCACAAGGGAGAAAACTAGGGAAAAAATTCCTATGTTATTACCCTTGCTTATAAATATAAAGAAAGGTAAAATTTAGCGTTTGTCTCTCTTTTTCATCAAATTTAGATATTGATCTTATGATTTTCTGCAAAGATAAGTGCTGTCTTACTTTTTGATATTATTGTATTATATTGGTCAGGTATTTCAGAATCAAACTCACAGTCTTTCAATCATAAAAGTGCTACCATTAACAAAGGAAACATTGAGCATGTTACAAATATATTGGCAATATATAAAATGCATTTATAACATACGAATGCAAATAAATTTGAAAACAAAGAAATTATTGGTCAATGTTTTGTATACATAGGAAAACGAATTACATGTTAACTATTGCTTTCGAAACATTAACACAATCAATTTAGTTACTATCACACTACATGAAAATATTATCATAATTTCAACTGTGGAAACCATGACTTATTATTGTGGAAGCCAGATTAAGTGAGAATTAATTTTGTTTTATCATTGTTTACCCAATCTCAAATCGAAGCTCTAAAATGTTTATGAAGATTTATATGTTTATTTTAATAAAAATCCACCAGAAAAGTATAAAGATTACTGTTGTTTATTGCTTCTGTAAATTTTAACAACAGCTCATTTAATGGAAAGAGTTGCAGAATCAGCAGCAGAATTGTTGGACATTTGGAGGACTCTGCACGAGCGTATGATCATATTTGTCCAATTGTCAAGCATAAAGAAAGATAATTCATGTTATCGATATACATGTCTAGATTATATGCGGAAACAATTGAAACACAATGAAATGAAGGATCACTGGGGGGAATTCAGAGGCATTTCTAGTAGATCAGGACCATTTTAAGATGCAACTATTTCTCCTTGTATATTATGGAAGCTTCATCTTTGTGTTAATCAAATTATGATTGGACCTCTGCTAAATCATAGTTTAATAAACACAAAGATGAAGTTAAGCATCTACCTTTACCCACACAGTCAAACAATCGCCATATAATTTAATATCTAGAGTCTGTTTTAGAATGTTCAATATAGAATCTGTATTCTCCATCACCATCTCTACCAGAACATTCACAGTATCTTATGGAGAACGATATAATATTTTTCTAAGCACTCTTCAGCACTTTCATGAATCAAGTCTTAAATTATATTACATACCGAAGATGGTCCTGCATCATAATAATGAAGGATTCCTTATAAATCTAAGAAGTTTCCATTATTTCTGCTGTCATATATATATATGACAAAATTTTCAAAACTAACATACATAATAGAAAATAAAATAAGCCAAATTTTGTTGCACGGACCAGATCTTTGGTAAAGTAAGTAAAATCGAAATTCAAATTTAACAAACCAGCGCAAAAAGCAATAGTTGATTTTGAACTAACTGCTAAACTTTTTCTAAATTTGCGTTCACGCATCCATGTAATGTTGGTACATAATACATCTACGTGTGTGTGTGTGTTTATATATATTGATTTTTATTGTTTTATTTATTAGTAAGTAAAATATGGCAAAATAAATTGTGTATAAGTTGCTGGATGCTCCAGGACAATTTTGAACACAAAGACTTAGACCATTTAAAGCTATAAATTTTGCCATTGGAAATAGTCTGAATGACTTTCAATAAAACCTTCCAGTGATAGTATTTCTTAATTTTGTCAAATTCAGCTCTATGCGTTATTGTCCTTAAATTTTAACGTTTGCCATATACTTACCATATACTAATTATGACTCCATTTGAATTTAATTAATGACTAAAATTTAAAAACGAATAAAAATTTGATATTTTTCTAAAACATATATATATATCTGTGTGTGTGTGTGTGTGTGTGTGTGTGTGTGTGTGTGTGTGTGTGTGTGTGTGTGTGTGTGTGTGTGTGTGTGTGTGTGTGTGTGTGTGTGTGTGTGTGTGTCATATTCTTTATGAATAAGAATTTGCACACATTTTTCTTGAATACTGAATATTTTAAACTGTAAAACTGTATTCAGCACAATAATTGCATAATTAATTTATACCTTAAGATACTGTATGTATTTAATTGCTGTATGAGTTAAAATCATAAATCTTTATCAAAAGAATATAATTAATAGCATGAACAATTTATCAACGATATTTTGAAGTTATTAGGATGTGATCAAATCTATATTTAAGTTAAGACTTAATTCTTCAAATTACCACTCAAGTCTGCGTCATTAAGCAATGATGACTAATTGAAAAAGACGTCATCAAAAAGGTCATCTGCATTTAAAAACAAGCAGAATCAAATGAGATTCCTTTATTACTGGTAACATCACTTCCAACAAAAAGTATTTTATCTTTGTCATTATTTCTTAATCAGAAAAATAAGTATGAATGCTTTCAAACAAAATAGAAAATAAAAAAGTTGCATGAAATATTTTGGTTTCAGAAATATAAATTTGTTAAAAAATTACTTAGAACTATAAATAAAATGTAATGAATTAACTAGAAATATATAGGAAAATATGAATAAAATTTTCGAATTATAAATACATGTAATGTACATGAAAGTATTCTTCGTTAGAAGTATTATTTTGAAGTTAATTAGTAATTAGAATACTAATTGATTAATTAGAATAACAGGTTTTAAAATTTGTGAACTAAATCTCTAAAGAGAATATACTTTTCCATCTTTAAAATGTATGGATTTTCAATAAATCTTGATTATTGACGCACATATTATTCAAAGTTGCATTTATTACCATTAAATAGTGAACCACGTGTATATATTTGTGAATGAGTTCTTGTTCGTCAAAATTTTTAGCTGTCATAACATTGAAAAAGTTTTGCTTGGCATTAATATTGGAGTACAATTTAGGCTTATTTGAACTAAACCCCTGTAAAAAAATTATTATTTATTTATTGTAAATATTTATCCTTATATTTATTTTTTAATTATGAGATTATATATATATATATATATATATATATATATATATATATATATATATATATATATATATATATATATATATATATATGAAGTAACATTTTTAATGTCTGTATATCTTGATCTATAAATCGTAGATTTTGCAGTCCATACAAGAGAAAAAGAAATAATTATTTATCTACAAGCTAGAGCTACTTACTGAGTCTCTAATTTTCACGACCTTTTTCCTGACATTCATTTCCATAAAAATGTCCCCAATAATGCTATAAGAATTCACCAACTCTATCATTTCGGAAGAGCACATATGTTGCCAAAGATATGTGCTCTTCCGAAATGTATGGACATAAAGGAAAGACTTCATTAACATCCGGCATTGTGTTCTTTATCACTTCGACGATGAATGGAGTAAGTTTTAATCTTTCTGCAAGCTGGAGCACATCGGCGTATTGCAATTTTCAATCACTTCCATTCAATTACCATATTCGATCACCGTTTCTAATTTCGCCGTGGATATGATGTAAGAGAAGAAAGGTCTCAGGATGCCCCCTTCCCATAGATGTGTTGAATCAGTTGCGTACATCTTCCATTCGTCGCCAAACAGTGACGTCATTGAATGGAACGGTGAAAAATGTTTCCACTGATAGAAACTGCAGATTACCCGCTAAATGGATGCAAGGGCTTTGTTTAAAGATAAGGTAAATTTACTTTGTATGGAACGCTTCTATGTGAATTATGTTTCATGATTTCCCATCAAGAAGTCTCACTTTATGATACATGAAGTTATCAGCAATTTTATTTGATTTTTGTACATTTTATTCAATTGCAAATTAAATGGCATATGTATGTACACAGAGATAAATATTTGATGGTAAAATGTAATAAAAAAGATATTATAAGCAATAAAATTAATTGATAAAATATGTTTTAAATATTATAAGAAGTATGTTTAATAACTAAACAGTAAACAGATACCAACAGAGATATATATCCAGACCAACAGAGACAGATAATAAACAGAATAAAAGAGTGTATGTTAAAATTTTGAAATAAAAAATTTAGTACGAAAATTAATTCCATAAAGAAACGCATTCCTAATTTTTTTATATTATTTTGTCACTTTTATCACAAATTGAATTCCTACAAATTGATTTTCTTTATCTTAAATGAAATCGTATTTCCAAAAAATAGCCTTGTTTTGTGCGTGTGTAGTAATAAAGTCATAAAAAAATATTTTTTATGATAAAAACATCGATTACTTTCTGAAATAACCCTTGAATTTTTTTTTACCTTAAGTTAACCTGTATTCACTTATTTACCATAAAGTGGTTATTTCTTTCGTTACAGTTGAGATCCTGAGTATACCACTTAATTACGATTCTCATTGGCTTAAAATATCCATGACGTCAGATAACGTTTCATCCGCATTACATCGTATTGAGACGGCGTTATAAATCTGACTTGTAGACGAATTTGCTGTATGCCTTCAAATCACCTTCTTCGAGTGGCAGCAAACAAGGCGAAGTTCCACATTAAATGTCTGAGAATAGTGTCGAAAATCACTTTGTTAATAAAATGATTTCTTATATAAAGAGCAAAACATTGGTTAGAGAAGCCCTTTTTCCATTGATTCAAACCGTTAACACATGGACAATAGAATTGGACAAGAGCAGAAAATTGCAAAATGAAAAAGACATGACAAAACATCCACTTTATGGTTAGTTTAAATCAACAAGGACAATTTAAATTTTCAAATATTTCATTAATTAATGGAATTTTAAATTAAGGTAGGTTATGGTGGACACTCTTGAAGCTTTCTACTAAGATGTTTGTTACTCACATTGATTCTAAATTAATAATTACAATATTTGTCAATTTGTCAGCAATCTCTTTTTAATCTTAACACTTGCTTACGCCAACATTAAAAATTTTCTTTTAATTAATATTGCTGAAATAATTAATTCAGATTTGTAAAACATGGGCTCAAAAAGTTCTTTGAATTTCTTAAAATTGTTTGAAAATTGGATATTGCTTAATTTATTTTCTTTGACTATCGCTTCAAAACTTATTCGCATTTTTCAAGCTATTCTTTTTAATCTAGAATTTGTTTAATTCGTCCGGAATCTGATGCTACTGTGTCAAGATTAAAAGGATTACAAACAAAGATGTATTTTAATTAATATTAGCATGTGTGTGGATAAAAAGTGAAATTAGGAGCCGCTTTATAAAAATCTTATTACATGTTTTTCTCACTATTTAATTCTAAATATTAATTTATAGGCATTGCGGTTATTTTTGGAAAAATATTCTTCCTACTTCTATCTTTCTTTTATATAATTTTCTTTTACAAAAAGAAGTTCTTAATGAGGATATTTTGAAAAAATTGCTATTCCTGTTCTGATTTAAATCAGAAATTTATTCGAATATTATATTTTATTCACGAATTCCGAGACAGTAAGATATTACTTGGGAACAAGTTTTGCAACTAGTATTTAATTAAGAATAAAATATACTTGTTGTTGTTGTCGTCCTGTGCCAGCTAGGCTGGCATTATGGGGTGCGCTGCTCCACTTTTCCAAATGAACCATAATTAGGTGTGGACTTCCTCAGAACACACATGCCATAGGTACCTGTTTATAGGGTAGGCAACCATTCACACCTCATTCATACAAGGAAATGACAAAGACAGGACAGATAGAGAGAGAAAGTACATCCATGCCGAAAATGGGATTCGAACCCACGATCTCCTTATCCGCAGTCAAGCACGCTGACCCCTAGACAAGTTGGACGGCACAAAATATACTTAGTTCTTATGAAAGCATTTACGTAAATTTTCTTCATCGTATAGTTAACGATATGAAATATGTTTATAATATAAGAAATACATTGAAAATCTTTTATATAATAACTATATTTATCCTATTCTAATGATTCATTCAATTTATTCCTTCACTCTATTTTATCTGAAAAATTGAAAGAGAAATGTTGTCAATAAAATAAGATGTACTTTAATATTATTTATGTTTTCATAGTAATAAATTATTTACATACATGCGTATTTGCATGATCGATAAAAATCATATTTATTCTTTAAATAAATTTCATTTTTAATCTTTATTATAGGGATATATAGATTATTAACGATATAAGAATTCAAAATAATGAAGTGTTTGTTCGGTATAAGTGAAATTCTAATAAGACATCTAATTATTATAATTTTCTTGTCTCGAACAAAAAAAACTGTCGTCATTGGCATTCAGAAAAATAAATTCTATTGATTCCTGTAGTTGTGTTTAACTGGTGTACTGGAAGCATTGACAAGATGTTAATAAAATCTAGGAAGAAGAAAAAAGAAAATCCATTTTACCTTTTTTGTTCTTTATTTAGACCGGAAATGAAAATAGAAATTTAAGACGAGATGTTTTCAGCGCATTGCTTTCATCTAACTCAAATGGATACATTCCATTCACGAAAGTCAACTATGTACTCCATTCTCAAAAAACAGTCACGATTTAGAGGATCACTTTCCAAAGGTCAGTAGCATTGAAGGAGATTTAATGATATTTTCGCAGCCATTGAATAATTGCTGTAATTATATTGAAAATTGAGACAATTGAGGAAATATACACAGTTCTGGAGTTTATAATCAAATTCTGTTAAGAGAGGATATCTGCTTCCCTCTCAGAGAGAGGCATCCTCTCCATTATTCCTAAAAAAAGTGATAATTTGCGATATTCTGTGAGTTTCCCACACTTTCCAACAAATTGACAGCATTAATTGTTAAACCTACCATAAAATTTTTAAATGGTTCAGAAAAGATGGCTGGTTGGAAGCTCAAAGCTTATGAGCACTATTGAGGTATTTAATATATAATTGTAGACGTTTATTCTTAGAGACACGCGTATCCTTCTAAATACTCTATAAACTATTTTTCGTACTATTTACAGAATTACTGGATTAATTAAAAACGAATTTACTTTTCTTGGACATCACAGCTTATAGAACAAAGTATCTCACTTCACAATGATACACAAAACATTATTTTCGTATTTTTATTGGAATACAAATATAATGTTTTGTTATGTCCACATTGCATATATTAATTTCTTAACACTTAAATTTAAGCTGATTATAAGAACTTTTTTTTAATTTTATAGTTTAAATATTGAAAAATTTGAATTTATAGTAACGTTTACAAATTAAAAATTATTATCTTGCAAGAATTACAATTATTATAATGAAATTCAATGCATCAAAAATCTTTATATATATATATATATATATATATATATATATATATATATATATATATATATATATATATATATATATATATATATATATATATATATATATATATATATATATATATATATATATATATATATATATATTTTCTTTTTCTTATAATTTGAATATAAGTATGGTTTTTAAATTTTCCTTAGCTTAACTTTAAAATAAAATTGCAATTAACACTAAATTAAGAAAATTGACAGAAATAAATTCTGACTAACCGAAGATTGATTTATGTATTTAAATAATTTAATTGATTTATGTATTTAGTAAAGAAATAAAAAATTATATCTAAGAATATGAAAATATTTAATTTACGTGTGTTTAAGAGATATCACATTGAGCCTCTATGAAAAAATATTTATAGTGAAACTCATCAAATTCGAAGCCAATACAATAATAAACATGACGGATAATCATATAAAATTTATATTTTAAATTTCACTCTGCTACTATTGGGATATTTTCAACAATCCTGGATGACAGCGTCTTGCATATGAACCAGAGATGATTTTATTATAACAGTTTAAAATACTTTGAAATCGGAAAAAGCAGCCAAAAAAAGACCAAAGACCGCCTTCCAAAGTAATAATGTCAACAGAATCTGTTGATACTATACAAAAAGTACATAGTATCTCTCCAAATACTTGAAAAAGAATGTTGTGTTAGAAGGTGCTTAAAATATCGCTCGTAAGTTGTACATTTAAACAAAATGCTGTAGTGTGTAATGTTTAAATACTTCACGACACTATTGAGCAATAAGTACAAAAGCATGTTTAGTCATGTGAAATTCGTCACGAAATCTCATTTAAGTTATATATCACATCATGGCACATCACAGGCTCTTTTGCATTTTTATGAAATGTTCCTGACTTTTTTAATTGCTACTTCTTAGTATTAGTTATCTTCAGCTAGTGCTCTCTCTTCATGCCATTTTCTTCAGAACTAATTATAAGTTAAGTCAGTACATATTGCACCTTTTTATCTTTAGATGATAGCGTATTTGTTTTATATAATGTCAAAGAAGTTCGTATCAACAATAAAAATTTTTTCTTAAATCATCAACAATGTCTTTAATGTCTGAAAAAAAGACTTTTAAAAGTGTGAATAATGAATGATAATAAAAAAATATATTTGCCTTCTGCCATTTATGTTTCCAACAATATTCAAATTGCACTTCTTTTCAAAAACAAGTTTCTTTTGGAAAGCTGTCGTGTAAGCAAATATAAAATAAGAAAAATTAGTATTTTTTTAAACTCTAGTAGATTTTTATAGTTAATATGCACAATGGAAGAAATATTGTAATTCCTAATTTAATATAAATCCATTAAAAAATTAAACATTAAGTTATTTTTCCAATTTTAAAACTATAAAGGAAGTTGTATTTAGTTTTTCCAGTTTACTTCCATTGGACACACACACTGTTGAATTATATTTTTATTTTTTTAAAAAAGCTTTGTCTTAAAATTTAACTTCAAAAATGTTGTAGCACGAAAAATAACCATAGAAATTTGGAAGTTGTAAGAAAGAAAACAAAGTTTAGTTTTCACTGAAGAAATGGGGAAAATCATGATTGAAGCAGAAAAACAATTTCTTCTACTGGATAAAAAAAAAATGTGTCAAATTTTATTCCTTTCTGCATGCCCAGAAACTGCCTATCTCAAAACTTTATGACGTCACAAAATGGAAAAATGATTTTCCTAATCGATACAGAAAAAAAAATAACTTTAGCCACGATGTCAAATTTTATTCCCGTCCATCCGTACAGAGACTGCCTGTCTCAAAACTTTTCCAACACATTCGTATTTCTCCAATTTCTATTTGACATTTTAGAAACAGAAGGGACGCCCACGCCCAGTCACATGGGCAAGGAAGGGAGCACATTTCCAATTTCACGCCACTTGCACCCTTCGCTAAATGACAATGGAGGAAAAGTTTTCACTGCCCCCACTCCATCCTCATCTGGAATGACTGTGGGGATCCTTGGAATTCCATACCGGCCTCTTCGCTTTCTTATTCCATTTCCAATATCTCGGAAATAAGAATCTCGGAAGGTCTATTTCTGTAAACCAAAAAAGTTAAAATTGTCCATAATTTTGAATAACGGTCCTGTAACAAAACCCATATTTGAGAAAGTGCATTCTTCTTTTTTAATTACCACAACAATGAAAATATAATTGACACATTAAGTCTTGTGATGCACATTGGCATTTTCAGTAGGACAATTTTCGTCTTGATCGACTATCAAACTTGTTACATTCTGGATATAAAAGACGCTTATCTCCACCAGACTACCATGAGTATATAATAATACTCAATCATTTTAATTTATTTTAATTGCCTTTGTTTACTGTTACAACAAAACTTAGCTTAAATTTCATGGAGTTGGAGAAAATTTATCAATTTCAAAAAATGAATCACACACGCATCTACAAATTTTAGGAAACAATGTTCCAATTATTGGAAACCATGTTACTGATGTTCTTTGCAAGTTATTTAGCTTGGAAAGCTAACATTTTTCTTCTCGTGTGTAAAATTCAAAGATTATAAAACGCACCAAATGTAGTGATATTTTTATTTTACTGGTTATTCTTAATTACTGTGCACTGTTATGTGGTATTTTTCAAAATGAGTCAAAGATATAAAATTCAAACAAAAAACTATAAGAAAATTCTGAAAAAAAATTGGAATTGGTATAAAATTAGACAAAAAATTGGAAAATAGTGGGAATATTTTTTCATTTCAAAATAAAATTCAAAATTGTAAAAATATTTTTCTTCTGATTTTATGAATTTTAGTAAATAATTTTTAAGAATTTTCTGTAAAGTAAAATCACATATGTGCATTCAAAGTAAACATTTTTATTAAATTTTAACTTTTGGTTAAATATTCAACTTTTCGCAAATAAAAATAAGTTACAGCAACAGCAATATATAACAAACAAATAGACAGATTTTTATTA